>CAOLHI010000875.1:0-335000 GCA_948474755.1 Ctenosaura bakeri | reverse complement strand
TGGGTTTTTAAAAAATCATCTCAGCAAAGAGCAGGGCGCCCCTTTCTCCTCATTGGGAGGTGGCCCAACCCTGGCTTGGATGGGAGCAGTAGGACCCCGTTACGAATCCCGACATTGGCTGACATCCCCTCGCACTCGGCACCAACGGAAAGCAATTAAATTACTCCCAGGAACCGACCGCAGGCAGCCCAACCCCAAACTGTCGATCTGCAGCGGAAAATGTGTTAATAATAAATGCACAGAACTATACTCGGCCCTCCACGTTTACTGAGGTTAGGGGTGCAGGACCCTTGCACAGGTGGAAAAACCACAAACATCAGAACATCGAATATCGAATATTGTTTTAAGTGTTTTATATTCTTTTAACATTTTTAACTGTTTCAAACATTTTAATGTACTTAATGTGTTTATTTATTATGAGTATGTTTTTAGTGTATTTATCATTGGAAGCTGATTCAGGGCTCGTCCGCAATCATGTAGACGACTCAGGATAGTCTGGGAAAACTTAACATTTTAGGTCTGGCCCCACATTTTTGGAGGATTTGGGGGTAACCCTAACAGCATGCTCTGGAGTTTTGGATACCCACGGAGGTCTTAGAATGTCTTCCCTACAGATAAAGGGGGGCTACTGCATTTCCCAATACGAGAGTTGATGGGACTGGTGTCTCGTTCTCTAGAGAGACCCAGTTAGACCCGCCTTTGGATGAGACTTCTCTTTTCCAGACAGCAACCCACTGTGAGCCCGTATTCCCCCTCAGATGTTATTTTTGGTACTTGAAAGATCTGTGCTAAGAGTGCGGGGAGAGGGAGACAGAGAGAGGCAGAGACGGGATTTAAAACGATAAACCATCTCAAAGGCTAAGGACTTAAAGAGGCATCATTCCGGTTTTACCCAAATCTCTCCTAAGGAAGAAATAAATAGAGAGATGTTTTCCTGGATCAGGTTCTGAAGGAAACCAGAAAGAATACTGGCACCTCATCAAAATCTCCTTATCCCTCTTTGAGGATCGTACTTAGGGGTTCTGCTTCGGCACAGCACTAATTGAGACATGTGGAGAGTTTGCATGTTAAGCGGGCAAAGAGTTGTTTGCTCAATCCCCTACGGAGAGCGAAATCAACCTCCAGGCGACCAGATAAGCAAGTTTAAACATTGCTCTCCCTTCTTTTAACAGCAGCTTTTATTACAGGGCTGCAGAGTTTACTTCATTACCTGAATGCAAGGGTTTGTTTTTAACAAACATACACTGATTGGCATCCCGTTAGGGATATGTTCCTGTTTAAGTCCTTCTGTGCGTGTGGACACAGAAAGGTACCCTTGGGCCAAAGATTTCTTCCTCGCCAGAAGTGGAAGGGCACACACAGCCCATTCCTCTGTGCCTTTTCTAAGTTGCAACTGCACACTTTGTACATTGTGTGTTGCAACTGAGCATCATATATGGTGCGTTGCACTTTTGCATCATGTGTTGTGCATGACACAATGGCACCTAGCCACCGACAGGTGTTGGGCAACACTGCTACTCTGCACAGGGGTTGAGCAGTGCTCATGTAATGTATTCCCACGCATGGATATGTATGGCATGGAGAGGGGATGTTGGACCTCAGCCACTGGGCACACTGTGAGTACTTGCAAAAACTGCAAACGTTAGTACCATCTCAGAAGAGGTGCCTTTTTCATCCTTTTGACACACATACATCTTATCATAGAATTACAGAATCAAGGAGCCATAGAATCCTAGAGCTGGAAGAGACCCCAAGGGCCATCCAGTCCAATGCCATTCGGAAGACACAATCCGAACGCTACCTTTGACAGATGGCCATCCAGCCTCTGTTTAAGAACCTCCACAGTAGCATATTCCACTGTCAAGCAACTCCTACCATCAGGAAGTCCTTCCTAATATTTAGGTGGAATCTCCTTTCCTGTACTTTGAATCCATTGCTCCTTGTCCTGGTCTCTGGAGCAGCAGAAAACAAGCCTGCTCCCTCCTCGACATGACATCCCTTCAAATATTTAAACATGGCCATCGTGTCCCCTCTTAACCTCCTCTTCTGCAGACTAAACATCCCCAGCTCCTAAGCCTTTCCTCATAGGGCTTCATGGTTTCCAGACCCTTCACCATTTTGGTCGCCCTCCTCTGGACATGTTCCAGGTGGCCAATATCCTTCCTGAACTGTGGTGCCCAGATCTGGACACAGGATTCCAGGTGAGGACTGACCAAAGCAGACTAGAGGGGTACTATGACTTCCCTCGACCTGTTGCATTAACAGTTTTAAAATGTGCCTTTCAACAGCTGTAGTAAATAAACAAAACTGACCATAATTAACCAGCCATCTGAATATCCACGGACCACATCAGCCACCAATAGCCAAACCACAAGCCCACGCAAGAAAACTCCTCCTGTGTTACCCTAAATCCTTCAGTCACCCAAACATCCAAAAAATCCAGCCTAAGTTTATTAGAACGTTGATGCCAAGAGACACAAAGGAAAATGTGCCCTACCCTCCTTTGGCTTTTTAGAATTCTAATCGATAGCTGAATTAACAATGAACAGCAATGCACCTTCAAACATAATCCAAACATGTATTTTCTAATGTTAAGAGTTAGTTCCAACAATCAGTTCTAACATTTTTTTTCTCTTCTTTTAAGAAGTGTACATTGGCATTGATTTTTTTTAAATTAAATCTATAAGAGCACACATTTCAAAACAACAACAAAAAATGAAATGAAAGGATTAAAAATGGAGGAAAAAAATAAAAAGCAAATACATTCTTCGGGAGCGTGGGTGGAGGACAAACTTCAGTCCATTAGCAAAGGGAGAGGAACGTAATCACAGTGCTGCTTCCAAAATCCCACAAAAGGAACCCGTCGATAGGACAGTTTATTTATCCCAAGCAACATCCTTATTTCATGGGTGAATTAAAAGCTGCAACTGGTTCGTTTATCCTTCCTTCTCTCGCTGTCCTCCGGCCATTCGGAGAAACACAAATGAGCTCCTTCCCAGAGTTTTGCCATTACATAATTTGCCGCTTGTAACACATTTTTGTCCAGTCCTTTTGCGTGTGCGTATAGCAATTGCTTTTCTTCCCAAAGAGGCGTGAATTGTTATCTGAAAACAGCTCTATTCCTATCACAAAAGGGGTTGATTACAGACCTAAAGACATCTCCCCCTTGCTATTTCCAACTGTTAACTGTCTCTCCCCAAAGAGGAGTGAGCTGTTACCAAGAAATAGCTATATTTCTATCACAAAAGGGCTTGATTGCAGAGCTCTACACAGTCAGGCCTCCACATTTGCTAGTGCTGGGGGCACTGGACCCCTGCAAAAGTGGGAAAAGTGCAAATATCAAAATGGGGAAGGAGGCTGAGGCATGGCGGGGAGAGGGGGCACCCAGGGTCCAATCCAGGTCGAGGAAGGAAGAGGGAAAGGGGGTGGGTTGGCACAGTGGCCCTATAATTCCTCCCTTGCACCCATCTTCCTCCTTGGGTCTGTCGGGGGCACCAGGAGAGGGTTTCTGGTGCTGAGAAACTGGGCTGTGAGTCTTCCTTAGGTGGCCAGGCAGCGGCTGATGGAGGAGGAAGAGGAAGACCAGAGGTGGATTTCTAAAGAACTGTTTGGCCTGATTGGAGCCTCTGAGAGGGAAAGTTTCCCCAGAGAAGAAGACCCAGAGGTATGGGGGCATGACTTGGAAAAATTTGCAAAAAATCAAACCCATGAGTATTAAATGCATAAACGTGGAGGGCCAACTGTACTGTTATCTGCAAAAAACACACTTCTTTCTTTCTCTGCCTCCCTCTGCCTCTCTCTCTCTCACACACACATGCAAACAACCCACAAACCAAATTCCTTTGCAAAAAGATGCTCCTCTCACATGTGCATCCCACAAGCATCTCCTCCTTGCCATTTCCAACTGTTAACTTGATTGGTTCCATGCATTCTGCTGCGTCTGCAGGGCATTAACATTCCATTCGAACAATGATACTACGTCTTCCACAGATTCAGAGGTAATCAAAATAAACTGGGCATGTGTATATATTTATTAATGTGTTTATGTACACACGCAGAGAGGCTTGTCTTTTGCAATTACCCTAAATCTCCTATCCCTCTACTTTGGGGGTGTCTGAACTCCCTGCAGGGGGAATATTTTTTTAACAACAGTGCCGTCCTGCAATTTTCACACTGAATCAGTTCCTCTCCCTTGAGCTTCACTATATAACAAGTGCTGAAGGTCTTCTTGTTGATGATGATGGATTTATTCACACACATTCATATCATTTTTTAATCCCAAACTTGGGACCCAAGGTCGCTTTCAAATTTAAAAAGTACAATACAGCTAAAAACATAGGAATGATTAAACATTAAAATGGAAATGCTCACAGTATGAAAACAATGCCAACCTACACTTAGAAAGACAGAATGCAATTAAAAAGATAAAAAGCTATTTCATCGGGGGGGGGAGAACACCCTTATCCTGTTCTTTAATAAAAAATAAAACTGTTTTAAAAGCCTGTTGGAATAGATAGGGTTTTATCCCCTGCCCCACCACAATGGCTACTCACTGGCCAGGAGGGGCACCTCAAAAACTCTTTCTGAATCATCACCTAGAAGGCCTTCCTGGCATTCCTGGACTGCCCCATAATTCTGGAGTATACATCCCACCAGCACCAAATGGAATTATATCTAGAACTACATCAACCAGCGTTTCCCTACCTTTTAAAAGCCCAACCCCATTTTGATGCACACAGATGCTCGATGCTGGTTCTCCAACTATGAATTAAGCCTATGAAACACTGATTATACAACTGGCCCTTCACATTTGCTAGGGTTAGGGATGCAGGACCCTCGCAAAAGTGGGAAAACTGTGTGTAATGTGGGAAGGGGCTGAGGTATGGTGGGAAAATGGGACCCTAGGGCCCAAACCAGGTCAGGGAAAGGAGAGGGAAAGGGGGGGTGGGTCAGCTTGGGGAGCCCTAGACTTCCTCTCTCTCACCCAGTAATTAGAACTGAAATTGGAAATACTGTGAGATTTTCTATATACACACCAGCAACTGCCCTAAAAAGCAAGGGGACTGCAGCAGAAACAGGTACCCTTGTGTGTTTCTTTGGGTGTGCACATACATGGGATCCTAGCACACTTGGGCAATGAAAAGGAAGATGTCCTTTCAGACCTTACTTTTAATAAGCAGACACTAATAGAGGCTTCACAGGAATTTAAAATTACATTCTACTCCTGCCAGAGATGTTTGTTCTTAGGGCAGAACCTCACAGGAGAATGTAGTAAAGCTCAACACCAACAAAGCAAGAGGTACAGTTGTGTTTTTCCCTCTCCCACGTCTGAGCCCAAAAAACTGTAATTATAAAAATTACAGTATTGCACCCTGAATGCTGGTTTTGCAAAAAAAAAGGAAAATACTAATAGGTTTAATAATGGCAACAATAATAATAATGTTGAACGTGCTTTTTCAAACTTCACATACTCCCTGAAATCCTGATATCACCCTGCTCTTGCCTCCCGGAATGGAGCTAGGATACCCCACTGATTGAAAATCACCAATATAAAAACTCTATAACTGTGTTTTGGTGGCTATTCCTAGAGGACTGTCCTATTAGCCACCATACAGAACTCCAAGCTCAGAGGCAGTCCCGTTTTGTGGCTTCCCGGAGGAACACGCTTGGCCTTTTCAACAATTCCAGAGCTGTGGTCCACTCAGTTTGCGGGACGGTAAAGGCTCACGGCGTCCATCAAAAGGAAACAAGTTCACAGGCGGAACAAAATGAAAGTTTATCGGTCACACAAAGATGTTAAAAGGGAAAATTACTGTTGTTGAAAAATGGTACCCGTTTATCGAATATGTCAGTCCAAAAACACAATCAAGACATCCGCCTCTGCATCAGCTTGGACTTTGGAAGCACATTTTGCATCGGAATAGTCACAGGGCCATCGGCAAAACCCCGGACGCTGCTGAAGGATTCAAAAGGAATGATTGATTAAAACCTGAAGTTAAGAGTGCTTTACTCATGAAATGCATCCTCTTTGCTATTGTTATCTCTGGTTTTATTTTATTGATTGATGATGTCCAAACCTGTATGCATTTTCATTTAGATACGCCCGTTCAGTACAAGTCCAGAATAAAAAGAAGGAGGAGAGAAAATGCAACAATACAACTGAAAGGCAAAACCCTTCAGCTGACCACAGCTGTCCTTCGCCACAGCTGCCACTTACTAGGATCCACACCATGAACTGGACACCACCCAAACAGACCAGATTCCTGGGTTAGTCAATGGCCAAAAGGCACCCTGGTCAGGACCAGACAGTCAGCCTGATTTTAAATATCCTTTCTTCCTTGTTCTAGAAAGGACTGACCCTTCCACACACAAAGCGGGGAGGAAAACCACCCCTTCCTTCTAGCAAAGGAAAGTTTTCCAGGCATTCTAAGACACAAACCTTCTCAGCTATTCCTGCAGCATGAGCTCTCCTTTGAGCAGCCTGCTAGAGAAACTGCAACTACTGGATGCTGAATTATCATTGCTGTTGCTTGCTAGAGGCCTTCCCGATGCAGTAGGAAATGTCCAGTTGTTTTGCTATGCATCCTTTAAGCCTATGAAACATTGATTATACAACTGGCCCTTCACATTTGCTAGGGTTAGGGGTGCAGGACCCTCGCAAAAGTGGGAAAACTGCGTGTAATGTGGGAGGGGGGCTGAGGTATGGTGGGAAAATGGGCCCCCAGGGCCCAAACCAGGTTAGGGAAAGGAGAGGGAAAGGGGGGTGGGTCAGCTTGGGGGGCCCTAGACTTCCTCTCTCTCACCCATCTGCTTCTTTGGCTGTGTGCAGGGCAACGGGAGAGGGTTTGTGTTGCGGAGAAATCAGGCTGCAATCCAGCCTTAGCTGGCCAGGTAGCAGCTGATGGAGGAGGACTGGAGACGGATTTTTAAAGGGCTGCATGGCCTGATCGGAGACCCCAAGAGGGAAGGTCCCCCCGGAAAGGAAGCACAAGAGATGGGGGAGAGGGGTTGGAGAAAGTCACAGATAATCAACTCCGTGAAAGTCAAATCCACAAACGTGGAGGGACAACTGTACAGGGTGAGTGTGAGAGCCAGATAATCACTCCTCCCCAACTCAGCTGGAAAATCGAAATTCCTGCAGCCACCGAGAGAGCCAGTGTAGTGGTTTGAGCATTGGACGATGACTCTGAAGACCAGATTCGAATCCCCACTTGGCCCTGGAAATCCACTGGGTGGCCTTGGGCAAGGCACACTCTCTCGGTCTAAGAGGAAGGCAATGGCAACCCCTTCTGAACCAAACAGGACTGTTGTCTCATCCAGCAGAGCTCTTCTCAGTTCGCTTCCACCAGGCACCGAGTCAACACGTCCTAAAGCACACTCTCAGCCGTCCTGTTCCATATCTCACCTGCAAAAAGCTTTGCCGCTGTGCAACAATTTCCCAGTGGGTCCCTTCAGACAACCCATTGTCCCTAGACACCCTGCCACAAAATTCACACAAATCAGAGAAAGGAAAGCAGATGCCTGAAGGCACCAGGAGTCAAAGTCCTATGCAAGTGTGTGTGTACGTGCGTGTGCGTGTGTGTGCGCACCAGCAAGTTATCTGTCAACTTATGACCACCCCATGACTTTCTCATAGGATTTTCTTTAGCAAGAATTCTTCAGGGGTGGCTTTGCCAGCTTCTTCCTCCAAAATAGAGCCTATGGCACCTGGTATTGGTCTCCCCCCAGGTACTAACCAGGACTGACCCTGCTTAGCTTCCAAGGTCAGACGGGATCTGGTACCTTTACTAGTTGCAAAATGAGCCACTGAGGTCTGAAACACACATACACATACCCCTCTTTACCGTTCCTTAACATTTATGCTTGCCCACCTTCACTTCCTTACAAGACACAATTGCAAAGCGTATAAGGCCTGCAAAGCATAGCTGGAAATATTTCTTTGGCCCAAATCTGACTGAGACGTGCAATATGCAAGCTTAAAAAAACCATAACACATACAACTAACAAGTTTACATTGTACAAAAGCTCAAAGATAATCAAAATACCAACAAAGCAATTAAAAACAAACCATTGAAAAGAGCAACAAATACACACAGCATGGCACATTCTGAAGGGCTTTCCTCTGAGCAGGCAGCCCTCAAAGGCCTACCAGATTTTAAAAGATATTGTGGAAAGATAGGAAGGAGGGCTTCTCCGGGAAATTAATTGTGGAGCCTGGGAGCCGCCACCGAGAAGGCCCCATCTGCTGCGTCCCCACCAAATGTATCTGTGAAGGTGTGGAGATAGACAAAAAGGCCTCCCCAGGGGATCTGAAGACACAGGTAGGCTTGCATAGAGAGATATGGTTCTGCAAATAATCTGGAACTAAACCGTACGTATGGGGCTTTGCAAGTCATCACCAGCACTCTGAACTGCGTCCAGAAAGAGACTGGCAACCAGCGGAGCTGTAAGAAAGGACTTGGTGAAGGGACTTTGGAAATGGACTAACCATTTCTGGGTGCTATTAGATCTTTTTATATCAGAAGCAGGCAACTGTGGCAACCTAGAAGCCTATGTATGTATGCAATTATTTATTGCACCAGAAACCTCTGGAACAGCCAACCAGAAATGCCAAAATGCTTCAATTCCTTCTCTCTTTGTGTGTCTCTCTGTCTCTCTCTTTCACACACACACACAAACACATGTGCTTAAAAATATAAATATATCATAGAATCATAGAAATGTAGAGTTGGAAGAGACCACAAGGGCCATCCAGTCCAACCCCCTGCCTTGCAGGAACACCCTCAAAGTGTTACATATGAAATATGTAAATATAAATATATAAAAACATAAATAAACCGGAGTGTCAGGATTGGTCCATGCCATCCTGCAGCCTCATTTCCTTGCTACCAGTGCAACGATCCAAAGGCCAACTACTTGGAAAAGCCCAGGACGAAGGGTCGTACCAGAAATGCCACCCCCCCCCCAAAAAAAACCCCACGAGAGACAATGTTGTTGTGATGATGAGGAAAGGCAAGAATGGAGGCCACCCTCCAACTGTACCCCAGTAATTCCATTTACAACACTGTCAGGACAGGCAGGGGCTATTCCAAGCAGTGGTCCACAGACCACCCATCCAAAGTGGGGGAAGCAACCCCAGTTTGTTTTGACTGCAGGCCAAAATTGCACGATGCTGCACTCTCATAAGGAGTAAAATCTCTGCTGTGTCTATTTTCTTCCGCAGAGAAAGGAAAAGGCCCACCTTCTCGACAGAAACAGGTCAAAGAATCAAGCAAGCCTTTGTGTCACACAGAACTCTTCACCAGGCAGGGAAAGAAGCCGAAACGGTTTCCTGATGCTATTATCTGAGATATAAGATGCCACTTCAGAACGTTTTCAGCCATCACCGCTCCCAGAAGGAAGAGTTCTGTGGAGCAAAGAGGCTTGCTTTTTTCCTTCCAAGGAGTCTGCTGAATGAAGGATCTTAATTTTTTCCTCTTTTGGAGCTCTTATGTCCTGCCGTAATTTCCCCACCCTGTTCCAAGCCAAGAAGAGATCAGTGCTAGCCATCTTCCTCCACTAACCAAGCAGTCAGAGACTTGCAGCTTAGAAAACCAAAAAAGGAAAACATGACAGAAACCTATAGGAAACCACGCAAAGCACAGAATAATTTTCTCCACTTCATGGATAACACCTGGACCAATAAAAATGAGATCTTCGCAAGCAGACGAGAGTGAAGACTTTTTCAGCCAGCATATAATGAACCTCTGGAACTCGCTGTCACAGGGTGTCCACTGGCACGGATATCTTTTAAAGTGGGAAACTAGACTAATGCATCGGTCAGTGTTCTGCTTTCACAGGACTGGGGAGATGGTACGGAGCTGTCTTTGCTTGTTGTGGCAACACCAGCAAACAAGCCTTCAGACAGCTTGCAAAGACTAAGTAACTTCCCTTGAGCCATTTCTGCACTAGCCTGTGATAGTGGGATGATTCCACTTGCAACATCCTCTGGAATCCTGGGGTTTGCAGTTTCCGGAGGGGCCAGCCGGATGTCCTTTGAGGTCTCTTCCAACTCTATAGAGGCCGGCCCCTCCCGAAACTGCAAACCCCAGGATTCCAGAGGAGGTTGCAAGTGGAATCATCCCGCTATCACAGGCTAGTGTGGACATGGCCTGAGTTGGTTGCCAGAGAAACGCAGCACAAAGCCTTGTGGGGCCTTGAGAGCCTCCGTCTTTGTAGCAGGAGCGTCCGGAGAGACCTGATCTGGGGATCGAACCGTCCCAGGCTGTTTTCCAGTCCCCCCCCGAGCCCGTGGATGGCCTTCCCTGCGTCCCCCGGCGAAAGGGAGGCGGTTCAGTTCCCCTTGTGACTGCGTACCGTCGAACATCCAAAGACGTCTGGGCTTCCCCCCGCCCAAAGCCAGAAGGGGTCTCCCCCCGCGTCTGGGCTTGGGAGGGCGGTCCGGAGGCCCCAGGGCCAGAAGGGGGCCGCCCGGGCCGCCCCATGGCGTTGGCCACCGCGGCCGCGTGAGGACCGCTCAGCACCTCCGGCGGTGGAGAGTTCCGCGGGGGTCCCTCCGTCCAGGGCGCGCGCGGGGGGGTCCCGGTCTCCCCGCTCCGCCTCCCTCCCCTCCCGTCCCTCCCGGACTCACAGGGCGACGGTGGCGGCGGGGAAGGCGGCGGCTCCGGCTCCGGCTCCGGCGGCTCCGGCTCCGGCGGCGGCGGGGAGGCGGTGCCATCCTCGGGCGGCGCAGTCGACGGCGCAGGCGGGGGCGGCGGGGAGCGGGCGGCAGGCGCAGCCGGGCCCGCAGGGCTGGCAGGTCCGGGCGGCGGCGGCCGAGGCGGGCGCCAGCCCCCCGCCCAGCAGGCAGCACAGGAGGCACCAGCACGAGCAGCCCGGCCAGCCCGCCGACCGCCCCGTCGGGCCCGCCAAGGCGGCGGCGATGGCGGGGGCGGCGGCGGCCGGGGGGCTCCTCCGCAGGCGGCGATGGCGGCGTCGGCGGGGGCGGCGGGGGCGCCGGGGAGGCATGGCTTCAGCGCGGGCATGGCATGGCCCAGCCCGCGCCCGCCCTCCCCGCCCCGCGCCTAGGCGGCGGCGCCCCGCGCTCGGCCCCGGGCGGGCATCGCCGGACGCCTCCGCCTCTTCTCCCGGCGAGCGGGCCCCGCGCTCGCCGCCTCCTCCGCCTCCTCCGCGCCTCCGCCTCCGCCGCCTCCTCGCCGGCCTCTCCGCCTCGGCGGCCGCGCTGGCTCCTCTCTCCGCCGCCGCCGCCGCCGCCGCCTCTTCCTCGCTGGCCTTCCCCGCCCCGTCGGGGCCCGCCGCCAGCATTCCACACGCGCCCCGCTCCGCCGGGGAGGAGGGGGAGGAGGAGGGGGAGGAGGGAGGGCAGGCCGCCCGGCCCGGCCGGCCCCCAAGGCCGCCGCCGCCGCCGCCGCCGCCGCCGCAGCAGCAGCCGCAGCGCCCCATTCCAGCCAGGCGGCGGCGGCAGAAGCAGCAGCACCAGCACCGGCAGCACCAGCCGCCGCCGCTCCTGGGGCCCGCGCCGCCCGGAGGCCGAGGGGGACCCGGCGCCCCGACGGCCCCGCAAAGGCCAGCGGCGCTGCCCGCCCGGAGCCAGCGCTGGAGGGGGGCGCCCCGGGCCGCCCCGTCCAACCCCGGCCGCCCCACGCCCGCCCCGGGACAGGCGCCGGCTCGAACCCCTCCAGAGAAGGAGGAGACTCCACACCCTACGCGGAGGGGACGGCAGAATATTCCGCTGCTGGACAGCTCTGGCCGCCGGGAAGCTCTTCCCGAGGTCCAGGGGGAATCTCCTTTCCTCCTGCTTGAATCCATGGCTCCTTGTCCCGGTGAGGAAACTGGTGGGTCAGGCTGGGAAAGCTCCTTTTTGGCTCTCAGAGCCCCACCCGCCAGCTTGGCCCGAGGATTCCAGGGCCCAGAGTCCTAGGCTCAGAAGAGACCCCCAGGCCCACCCAGTCCAACCCCCTTCTGCAGTCAAAGCCCTCCCTGGGACAGGTGGCCCTCCAGCCTCGGCTGAAAAACCTCCAGAGAAGGAAGAGATTCCACCACCCTCCATGGAGGCAGCAGCAGATTCCACTGCCGGACAGCCCTGACCGTCAGGAAGTCCTTCCTGAGGTTCAGGTGGGATCTCCTTTCCTGCAGCTGGAATCCATTGCTCCTTGTCCCGGTCTCTGGAGCAGCAGAAAACAAGAATAAAGTCAATCGGAGTGTTTTGCCACCAAATCAACTTCCACCTATGCGGATGCTCTGAAAGAAAGACTTCTAAGAGCCCCCCATCATCAACCGTGCAGCTCAGGTCTTGCAAAGTCAGGGCAGTGGCCAGGGGGGGGGCTTCCTGGATGGAGTCCATCCACCTGTAATGCTGCCTCCCCCTTTCCCTGCTGCCTCCTGCATTTCAGATGAGTCAGTTCACTCCTTATCAGCTTTCTTCTCCATCCAGCTTTCACAACAACTCGTAGAAGCTGGAAGGTCAATGCAGAGGAGCAAACGCAGAAACACACCTCAGTATCCTAGTAATTTTTACTATCCTGCCCACCAAAAAGGGCTGTTCCCAGATCCAGATGAAACGAGGGGGTTATTCCTTCTCACTTACTTAGGGAGATGGGATGGGGCCCTTTCATTGAACTTTCTGACGGTCAGGGCTGTCCGGCAGTGGAATCGGCTGCCTCGATGGCGTATAGTGGAGTCTCCTTCCTTGGAGGTTTTTCAGCAGAGGCCGGATGGCCATCTGCCAAAGGGATTGCTTTGAGGGTGTTCCTGCATGGCAGGGGGTTGGACTGGATGGCCCCTGGGGTCTCTTCCAACTCTACATTTCCATGATTCTATGATTGAGCCTACTTTCTTGTAGCCAGAAGGTGAGTGCAGAGCGGAGTGGAAGGTGAGCCCTGGCACCACAAAGGCTGGGAGGAAAAGACATCATCATCATCTTTATTTATAATGCCCTCTCCGCCAAAGTCCAGAACATCAACATATACACTCAGGGACAAGAACAATAAACAAAGCACTGTAGCAAATCCATGGACTGAAATCCCCAACGCCCTACCAATCGCTACCCATCTCAGCACCTTAAATACAACTCAGAGGCTGAAGATGACGAATCAAAGGGGAAGGTCTCCAACCATCTATGCAAATGGGTGAGATCCTCTTCCAGCCAGAGGCCCAAAGGAAGACCGTTCCACAAAGGTGGAGCCAGATCTTGAAAGGCTCACAGCCTGGGTGGAACAACTAGTAATCCTGGTGGAAAAACTAGTAATCCTTTGCCCGTAGATCTTAAATTCCTGGATGGAGCATACCATGCTAGTTGAGCTGCAAGGAACTGAGGGAGGTTAGAATGCAAAGCCTTGAATACCAGAACCAAAAGTTTGAAGCAGGCCACGAATACATTGACCCGTTGGAGAGTCTTGCCAGGTACAGCAACAAATCAGTTAAGCCTTAAAAATCTTAAGGGGCTGATGCTGTGCCAGAAGAGCTGGATTGCTGTATGCAGCCCTTTCCTCTTGGTTAGAGCTGAGCCCACCCACACTGGAGAATTTGCACCCCCACTTCCCACCTGGAGACAAATCATGAAAACAGGAGATTCTCTGTCAACCCTACCTGAATTAGACCCATACTTCCCAAACTGTCTGATGTGCAGGACCAGCAACTATTTTTTCCCCCAACGTACCATGAGCTGGCACCATATCTGTGCCCACAGTGGCCCCTCCATCCTCACAGGGGTTCAGGGTGCAGAACCCTCACGGAAGTGGACAAACTGCAAATAACTCCCCCCCACACACTCCCCTTCCACTCCCTTGTGGGGCTCCCACTCCCATTCCCTTGCCTTTTGCACTGGTGTGTGTGCTTTCTTCTCCGCACTGGGCAAAATGCAAAGGAATTGGGGGGGGGAGGCACATGCACGCTTTCTGTCTTCATGCACAGTGTTCTCTCTCCCGTTCCCTTGCCTTTTGCCCAGGCACGGAGAAGGAAGGCAAATGCACCAAGGCAAAACTTTAAACAGAGGTTGGATGGTCATCTTTCACGTGTACTTTTGTGGTGTATTCCTGCACTATGAAATTGCCAAATGTCACTCCTCCATGAACTGCAAATGCCCAGATTCCCAGGGAAATTACAGTGGAGGGAGCACACTATAGTTGTGTAGATTATCAAGGTTCCTCAAGGATATTTGATGGTTTGAGTCTCCTGTGTTGGTTAGACTTTATCTGTGGTACAGTTTGTAATTGTGTAGTATATTGAATAATCCACCCGGCCTCTACTGTGCTGGAACCTTATCAGCTTGTGAGCTTACTCTATAGGAAAAGAAATATTTTTTCCTAATGCAAAAATATCTAAGATCCATCTTGTCTTGTTCTGTCATTGACTGATAGAATCTAGTTATTTCCTCCTTTGCATATCATTATTGTTGTTGTTAACTTTATTTGCAGGAGGTGGGTACTTTGCAACTTCAAGCAGTCCTTGACTGTAAAGCAAATTGGGACGGATGGTAGGACTCACAATCCACCAATTCCTGAAACGCTGCAGGATTTAACAAGAAAGTGGAACAGGGTTGTTTTAAGGTGGGGAAAAAAGGAACTTCCCAAGGTCAGAGTGTTTGGGACACAGTGTTTGGGCCCTTGAATCCTGACATACTTTTTAATGCCTGGAATTTGGGTGTTTTGCCACAGAGGGCAGATGTCTACAAATATTAATCGAGAGGACATTACTGTAGGGTCGGAAGAATCAAAAATCTCCCTCTGGCAAAGCAGTTGGTAATGATTAACATATATCTACCAGTGTGTGTTTTGGGCACTGTGTTTGTGTCTCTGATGTTGGTAGGTTAGGGTATAAACAGCCCGTGCCTTGTGTCTGGTCCAATATTTACTGGCAAACAGGAAGGGAACATTGGAGAAACCCCTGATTTTGGTGTGTGTTCATTCATTTTGTGCTGGGGAGGAAGATTTCATTTGATCTATTAAAATATTTGTACACTCCCCTATATCAAATGATCTCAGGGAAGCTTATAACTAGCATTGACACAAACTGAACAACAAAAGATGCTGAGGCCAAAGAGCTCTCTGGCTGAGGAATCCCCATTTTCCCCTCCCTAAACTGCAAATCCCAGGATTCCAGAGGATGTTGAAAGTGGAATAATAGCACTATAACAGTGCAATGCAGAAAGGCCCTTAGTTTACAGTCAGGCCTCCACATTTGCTAGGATTAGGGGTGCAGGACCCTTGCCAAAAAGGAAAAAAAACACCAATATCCTAATGTGTATGTGGGAAGGAGGCCGAGGCATGGTGGCACCCAGGCCATTTCCGCACGAATCTGTTATAGCACGATGATTCCACTTTCAACCTCTTATGGAATCCTGGGGTTTGCAGTTCTGGCTCCTCCCGAAGCTGCAAACCCCAGGATTCCATAGGAGGTTGACAGTGGAATCATTGCGCTATAATAGACTCATGTGGAAATGGCCCCAGGGTCCAAACCAGGTCAGGGAAAAGAGAGGGAAAGGGGGTGAGTTAGCGCCCGTTATACTTCCCCTCTCTTGGCCATCTCCTTCCTTGGGCGTGCACGGGGGGCATCAGGAGAGGGTTTGTGGTGCTGAGAAACTGGACAGCAGTCTGTCCTTAGCTGGCCAGGCAGTGGCTGGTGGAGGGGGACCAGAGGTTGGTGTTTAAAGGGCTGCGTGGCCTGATCGGAGCTGCTGAGAGGGACGGTTCCCCCAGAAAAGAAACACCTGAGGTTGATGGGGGACAGGTTGGAGGAATGTGCAAATAATCACATCTGTGAAAGTGAAACCCACATATGTGCGGGGCCAACTGTAGCTTCGTTTTAGCCCTAGTTACACATTTGTGTGCGGTTTGTTTCTTTTCTCCTTTTTCCCCTTTTCTGGGGTTATGGATTGGTTTGTTTGCATCTTCTGCTAAAACTAATGAACGCTAAACCTCAAAAAGAAACGGTGGCTGATTTAACCTCCAGCGCAGCCCCTGCCCACAAGGATGGAGAATCTTTCCCGAGACCTAATTTATAACATCTCCGGGAAACCAATCATGCGGGGACATTTGTTTTTAATCAGAGCTGTCCTTCCAGGTCAGATGCATGGCTGTCAACATTTTCAGGTTCAGTTAATTCCAGCCCAGCGCCTCTCCTGATGAAGGAAAGGCTGAGGTCAATTGGCACCGTGTGGATTCTTTGAGCAGGGATGATTAAAACTGGCCTTGGACATCATTTCAAGAACATTTAATGACAGCACAGATGGGGAACTAGAAGTTGCAGAGTGCTATTAAGTGAACCCTCCCACAGCCATTAGTCAGCCCATAATTTGGATGGCTTGAACTTGCACATGACTAGAATCTTTAGGGAGGTAAACCCTCAATTATTTCACCTTTGCATGCAAGGATGAATAAGTATAGTAGTTTTCTCCTCGCTACTGAGAAAATAAATTTCACCTTAGTATTCTCTGAGGCTGAGAGTGTGTGGCATGTCCCAAGGCACTCCCTCCTTGGGTTTCCATGGCTGAGCTGGGATTCGAACCTTGGGTTCCTGAGTCACAGTCCAACCACTACACCACTCTGGTTCTAGTGCCTTTCAGAACTACAAATCCCAGTATTCTGTAGAATGCAGACGTAGCATTTAGAGTGGGATTGAAGTGCTGTAATTGTGTAGTGTGAAAGAGACCCATAAGAACACTAAATAATGCAAGTCTGGTTGTTAAAAGCATGAAGCTTCCCCTCCAAATGCAGTGTGAAAATTGTCAGCTGCTCCCCTCACACATCCATGACTGCTCTTAAACAGATTTGTTTCATTTAAAAGGAAACAATCAGACACCGTCGAACCAAGAGGATGTTCCAATTGGAGATGTTGAAGACCCAACAGAATCAAACACCGAAGATTATGAAAAAGCAAACACTATACGTAGACAAAGATCAAACAAGACGCATGCATGTTCACATTATACTATGGAATTGCCAAACATCACTTTAAATCACATAAACAACCAGGCCAGCAGTTCACTAAAAAAACAACAGCAGTGTTGTTAAATAATGTAAGAAAGAAATGGGGGAAAATAACATGTTATATTCATAGCAGATGGAACTCACCGGCAAACATCCACATTGCTGTTGTTTTGTGCCTTCAAGTCATTTCTGACTTAAAGTGACACTCGGGCAAACCTATCATGGGGTTTTCTTGGGCTGAGAGAGTGTGTCATGCCCAAAGGTCAGCTGGTGGGTTTCCATGGCCTAGTAGGGAAGCGAAGCCCGGTCTCCAGGGTTGTAGCCTGATGGTCAAACCATAATTCTTGGATGCATCAATAGGAGTATAGATCGAGGGAGGCACTGGTACCCCTCTACTCTGCTTTGGTTAGACCCCATCTTGAATCCTGTGTCCAGTTCTGGGCACCCCAATTCAAGAAGGACATGGTCAAGCTGGAGCAAGTCCAGAGGAGGGCGACCAAAATGGTGAGAGGCCTGGAAGCCATGAAGCCCTATGAGGACAGACTTAGAGAGCTGGGGATGTTTAGTCTGCAGAAGAGAAGGTTAAGAGGGGACATGATAGCCATGTTTGAATATTTGAAGGGATGCCATGTAGAGGAGGGAGAGGGCTTGTTTTCTGCTGCTCCAGAGACCAGGACAAGGAGCAATGGATTCAAGCTGCAGGAAAGGAGATTCCACCTGAACCTCAGGAAGAACTTCCTGACGGTCAGGGCTCTCCGACAGTGGAATCTGCTGCCTCGGAGTGTAGTGGAGTCTCCTTCCTTGGAGGTTTTTAAGCGGAGGCTGGATGGTCATCTGTCGGGAGTGCTTTGAGGGTGTTCCTGCAGGGCAGGGGGTTGGACTGGATGGCCCCTGGGGTCTCTTCCAACTCTACATTTCTATGATTCTATGATTCTATGATTCTATGATTCTACACTGCACTGTCATCTCAAACATCCTCATACCCCCCAACATTTCAGAGATGAAAACAGGGACGCGTGTGGCCAAGCAACACCGGAGTGTGGTCAAGGTGGCAAGAGTGGTTCACGAGGAAGAATGCAGAAGCTAGGAGAGGCTGCAGCAGTTTGCTTTTGCCTGAATCTACTGGGAAGGGTGAGATTCAGCCCTCTCCTCTCCTTTTGTTGTTGGAGAATGAACGGAGTGCAAACTACTTTTCCTCTTTGAACTCAGTTTGTGAAAATGCATATTGAAAATCATTGATTTAAACAGTGAAAGAGGCAGTAAAAACGTAATAAAGAATATGGAAAAAAACATCAGACCCCACTTAAAAGACCTCTTGCAAAGGCCGGCTGTCAGTCCAAGACCTGGTGAATAAGAGGGTCTTTGCCCGCTGGTGGAAAAGAGGGGGCCGGCTGAAACTCCATCCACAGCCCGTAGGCAGACCCTAAGAAGGCCCTTTCCCCCATGTCCTCTCCAGCTATACTTGTGATTGCAGTTGCTTTTGATTGCTTGTGGCCCTGGCACTCCATGAAAGAACAAAGTGCTCATCTTGTCTCTCTGCCCCAGCTGTTGCAAGATATACAGTCAGCAAATGACTGTGCCAATGCATTCTAGGAGTGGATTCAAAGGCAGTCTGGTGGCGCGAGGGTTTGATAACAGTACTTGCTGTACCCGAGCTACCCAGGCGGCGAGTACATCCATTATTTCAGCCTTCTGTTTTTACCGTTGCCAAAGGAGTGGTCGCAGTGGAGGAAAGACGCCTTCGAAAGAGATTGTCAGAGCCAATCCTCTCGGGCCTTTTTGCAGTACACAATCATAACTGCCTGGTTGTGCTTTAGCGGCTGTCACTGCATCCTGCGGAATCCAAAAACTGGTAGTTTGGCGAGGCACTGGAGTTCTCTGGCTGAGAATTCAACATGCTGTTGTTATTGCTGTTGTATGCCTTCATGTCATTTCCGATGTGGGGATCCTAAGGCAACCCCATCGTGGGGTTTTCTGGGACTGAGAGCATGTAATGCCCCCAAGGTCACCCACTGGGGCCATTTCCACACTAGACTGTTATAGCACGATTATTCCACTTTCAGCATCCTATGGAACCCTGGGGTTTGCAGTTTAGGGAGGGGCTTCAAAGGCCATCCTCAAAGGCCCCTCGTTAAACTGCAAACTCCAGGATTCCATAGGATGTTCAAAGTGGAATAATAGCGCTATAACAGTCTAGTGTGGAAATGGCCTGGGCTTCCATGGGCAAGCAGGGAATCAAACCCTGGACTCCAGGGTCTCAGGTCTGACACTCAGATCACTACTGCACCACGCTGGCTCAGAATCTATGTACCCCTCCTTAAGCTGCACATCCCAAACTTCCACGGCATGCCCTCTGATATTTCATAGTGTGGCCGGGCAACATCACTGCATGGTCAAGATGGCAAAAATGAATTAAACAAGGAAGAACAGACAAGCTAGGAGAGGCTGTGGCAGTTTTGCTGTTGGTTGGACTGACTTGAAAGGAATCAATTCTGCCACCTTCTCTCCCCTCGATGAGTTAATGGAGTGCAAACCACTTTGGGACTTTGAATTCGGTTCGCAGCAAGGCAAGGACAAAGCAGAAAAGTGGGAGAAGGAGAAGGAAAAAACCAGAGACTTTTTAAAGGCATGTCCCCTGAAATTCTGGATAACAAGTCATTCATCTGCTAAAATAGGCTACAATCCAGGAAAATTCATGCAGTAGCAGAAGGGCTTTTTTCTATATTTTCGGGAACAATGGCTACTGTACCAAACTGGAATGTTCTCTCTTAATCTAAGGCCATTTGCGCACTACACTGTTATAGTGCTATTATTCCACTTTCAACATCGTATTGAATCCTGGGATTTGCAGTTTAGGGAGGGACCTTTAGAATTCTCAGCTAGGGAGTTCTTTGGCCTCGGGAAACTACAAACTCCAGAATTCCACAGGAGGTTGAAAGTGGAATAATAGCACTATAACAGTGCAGTGCAGAAATAGCCTAAGTCCCGGGGATCTTATCACCACCCCAGGTTCAACAATGTCCAGAAATCCACACCAGGTTTGAATCTGAGAATAGGGCAATGCCAGACAAAATCACTAAGCACCACAGCCAAGAGTTTCAATCCAGTTCATGCATTCACTTTAAAATTATCACTCCAAGAAGTTGTTCGGACCAGTGGGAGGTTATTACTTATGGGGTTCTTAAAGCAGGCGACGGGGTCCAGTATCTGATTTAGAAAGATGCTATTAAACTTGTGAGTGAAAGCAAGATGAAAGAGGAATAAAGCAATGCAGACTATAAAATGTCCAAAGCCGATACCAAATGACTATAAAAACAGGTTCCATAACAGCGTGCTACTGGTATGGGTCTCAGCTGAATAACAAAACATATATATATATATATATTTAAAGAACCAATATTATTTTGCACAGTTTAGGTGAAGGGAGCTTATGGGCTTAGGGAAGCAGGTCTGGAAAGGAGTTATTTTAAGATCTTGGCCCCAATGGGTACTAAAGTGGTACACAATCATCTTTTGCATTGCGACTCTGATAGTAATGTGGTATTTTATTACCCCCGTCTGACAGAGACGCAGCTGAGCTGGAAGAAAATATGTTGGAAGGAACCTGTCCATTGCCGTATCCAGGACATAAAGACCAAGTGGGTTTTTTAACGTCAGGCTGCTGTTGAACTCAAGGATTTTCTTTCCTTTCTTACCTGAGCCAGCAATGGTTCTTTAAAGCCACCAGAGACCTGCAGGGCAGAACACGGTGGTAAAACAAGGTAATGGGTTTGGAAACCAAACCTCATGAGGAAGAAATTATGGATCTGGGGATGCTTTGAGTTGAAAAAGTTGAAGCCCTGTTAGGTGGAAGACGGAGCAAGCTTGTTTTCTGCTGCTCCCATTTCCACACCCTACCTGATCCCATTGTCTTCCTGCCGCAATCCTGGCAGCACTTTTGCCGGGAAGGGAGCATGACGGAAACGCTCCTTTCTGCACCCGGCCACCTCCCTGCGGAAGGAAGCGCAAACGACACACACCTTCCTTCCACGGCGCAGTGGGGCTCTTTCCATGCTGCGCTGGAGAAGGAATTGTCTCCATCACGCTTCTGCCCCTTCTGCATGGCCAGCGGTGACGGGAACGTCTTGCAATTGCAGGCAATTAACGGATTTATTCCATTAAGTGAATATCTTGCAATCATGCTGGGTGGGGACGGGATGGCGGCAGGACCGCAACGACATCACGCGAAAGCACAACCAGTGGGTGTCTGCCATCGTGTCCCCCATTGCAGGTCAGTCCCATGGTGCAGAAATGGCTTCAAATGACTACAGAAGAGATTGCACCTAAATATTAGGAAGAGTTTCCTAATTGGAGGAAGCTGCTGTGGAAAGATGGCACGCACTCCTTCTCTGCAATTTTTTCAACAGGAACGCTTCGGTTGTGGATTTATGCACATCAATAAAGGTTTGGGCTACACCAGCGGTGGGCAGAGAACCCCCCACAGACCACATGTGGCCCACATGTGACCCAAAGAGCTGTCTTGTTTGCCCAAGAGCTCAGCATTTCCCCCTTTTTTGCTCTGTAATGCCATTTAGAGGTGTTGGGGGGCATTTCAATCATGCTTTGGTTCCTCACAGGCCAATTTAGGCGTAGGAGAAAAACAGGAAGCGATTAGCAACAAGTATTAATTTTTGGTCTAAATTTAACCATCTAATAATTAGGTGTAACTGTATAATTAGCATGTGCCATTGCAACAATGGCAGGAACCAATTTTTAGTGATTTGTAGGTGTTTTTTTTTCCTTGTTAGTTTGCTGTTGTCTTCTTAGATATACGTAGTTTATGTCTTATCTTTTTATGTCTATCGTATTGTGTATTTTTTGTAGTTTTGCGTATTGTTTTGTCATGTTCTTGTCTGATTTTGTTTAATAAAAATTTTATTAAAAATTAAAGAAATTAAAAAGAAACAGTAATTTCCTGTTATTGAGGCGGGGGGAGAGCCTTTCTGGGCTTAAAATGGCCAGGAACACCCCCAAACATGTTGAAAATGCATCTTTGTGTCCCCATGAGGGCACTTGGGGGCAATTTTTAATTATTATTATTTTTAGTGTGGGAGTGCTTTCCTTCCTCTTCCAGATCAATCCTAAGTAGGAAATCTTTGCCACAAATATTAACGCTCACTGGGACAATTTCCTTTCCCCCCTCTTAGGGAGAAATGATGACAGCATTTTACTCCATTGGACCCCAAAGGGTCCATAGCTACCTCCATTCCGCCTGTTGTTTCTGGATCTCTGTGGAAGACCTGATTGATTGATCGATTGATGGATTGATTAAATATTTATCTCCCGCCCTATATACCTCAGGATCTCAGGGCAGCATAGAAGTGAAATCAATTTAAATAATTGAAAACTTTAGAACAATAAATAATTAAAACAGGCTGAAAACATATTAAACTATTTAACATGTTAAGAAGGAAAGGGAATTCGCGTGCGTAGGTTCGGGATGACGCATTCCCTGCGGGCGATGCATTTAACCTGCTGTGCAAAAAGGAACCAAGAGCTCACATAAGCCGAGCATACACACACACACACACTCACAAACACCTCCATTCTTAGAAGATGCTGTCAGGTGTGGCACATGGGATCTCTGTTTCTTCAGGGAAACCAAGCAGTCTCACCTCTTCCCACTAGAAAGAGCAGCGGCTGCAGACTCCATTGAAGCCAAAAGAGCCAGAAAAACATTTCGTGCATGAACTCGTGCAATTTTTGTCAGAAGAACTTAGCTAGAACCTGTGTGGCCTTCTGCTAACCAAGTCTGGAATCTGGAGCCATTTCCTCACTAGATGGTTATAGCGCTATGATTCCACTTTCAACATCCTATGGAATCCTGGGGTTTGCAAAGGCCATTGAAAGTGGAATAATCGCGCTATAAGCGTGTAGTGCAGAAATGGACCCAATCTCCTTCTTTGTTTAGACTGTTGTAAAATTTTATATTTGACTCCAGGGTTCTTCTTTTGCCATATAAACTTTGATATGTCAGCAGGCCGTTGTTTAAACAAGATATTGCTAGTCACAATTGGCACAGTCTGAAACAAAAACATTTTGCTTGCAGAAGTTCCACCCAACAGTGATAGCCTGAGCATAAAGTTAGCATGTTCTCCTTCCTTCTCAAGTTTTTAAAATTTAAAACTCATAAATTTAGCCATAATGCACGTGTGCGTGCAGCACACACACTCTTGGATTAAAAATTAATGCTTCATTACCTATTACAAAATTTGCTCGAATTCCTCCCACTCACTATTAAAAATGAAATCTTGCCGTTCATGTTTGATTTATTATTAATACATTTCTTTCCATAAACATGAGCCTTAAACATCCTTACGATGACTTTAATTAAAATGATATTGAACCCAGTGGAGCTTTCTTTGCTGTGCTGCCAGCTGGAATCTCGACGAGCATTTTTGGTTGTAAGAGTGTTTGGTTTCTTTTGCCATTGGTTAGCATGCGCTTTGTTGCCGCAGTTTCTAGCCCGGACTTGAGGGGTATTAGATATCACTTGATACCAATAATTTGGCCTTCTCTACCTGTTCCTCTCCAAGTGCTGCGAGGCTCCCGGACAAACTCTCAGACAGGCACGGCCGCTAATCACTGTAATATTCTACCCAAATACAGGCAGGCCAGAAATAGCCGTCCCGCCACTTCAGGAGACCTCAAAGGCAAGTACTCTATTATGCATGCACACTACATACAAAGGACTCCCTGCCCTGAGCAGGCGGCTTGATTAGGAGAATCCTCATCTGTCAAGCACTCTGCGTTTGCATACTGGCTACTCGATTGACAATTTGGACTTAACTCGATCAGGTTGGGCACCCCAATTCAAGAAGGATATTGACAAGCTGGAGCAAGTCCAGAGGAGGGCGACCAAAATGGTGAGAGGCCTGGAAGCCATGAAGCCCTATGGGGACTTAGAGAGCTTAGAGAGCTGGGGATGTTTAGTCTGCAGAAGAGAAGGTTGAGAGGGGACATGATAGCCATGTTTAAGTATTTGAAGGGATGCCACGTAGAGGAAGGAGAGGGCTTGTTTTCTGCTGCTCCAGAGACCAGGACAAGGAGCAATGGATTCAAGCTGCAGGAAAGGAGATTCCACCTGAACCTCAGGAAGAACTTCCCGATGGTCAGGGCTGTCCGGCAGTGGAATCTGCTGCCTCGGAGTGTGGTGGAGTCTCCTTCCTTGGAGGTTTCTAAGCAGAGGCTGGATGGCCATCTGCCGAAGGGAGTGCTTTGAGGGTGTTCCTGCATGGCAGGGGGTTGGACTGGATGGCCCCTGGGGTCTCTTCCAACTCTACATTTCTATGATTCTATGATTCTATGTAAAATACTGACTTTTTGGAGGCTTTGTCTCCAGCCCGAAACTCATTGTTTTCCCCAAGTACGGACTAGCCTGTGGCCACATTTCCCCCTATAAGAACCTCTGACTTTGAGAGCTTCCTCGGATCGCTCCTGACTTCCATTCCGCCTTGCTGCCACTTTGCTTGGTGAGCCTCCCCCTCAGTCCCACGTACTGAGAAACTCCATCTCCACGGATTTCTTCTTCTGACTACCTGGGCTTCAGGACAGGTATAGTATTACCCATATCAAAAACCTCATCTAGAAATCCCTCTATCCAACTCCAACCTTTACTTCTATAGTTATCTGTGTGAGTGTGTTGCATACACTTGTTTGACTGTATTTTAATAAAAACCACAATTATTATTTCACTTCTGTTTGCGCCTTGACTCGGCCTGAGCCCGTAGGCGTTGGGGAAAAGATCCCCCTCCGTTGCCCTGCCTCTCACCTTGCTAGCTTGTGCTCTTTGACTAATTCCCACCTTGTAATTTGGAGCAAACTTAGGTGTCCCTCCCGGAACTGCTAACCCCAGGATTCCATAGGATGTTGACATTGCAATAATCGCACTATAAAAGTGTAGTGCGGAAATGGCCATTGTTGTTCAGCAGAAAAGCATTGCAGCCTCATCACCACTTAACTTATATGCGGATAGATTTCATAGACTCATAGAGATGGAAAAGACCTCAATATTTTGGAAGGAGGGCAGAGACCAAACCCACCAGATTTTTGCAGAGGTTTTCTGCCTTTGGGAGCCCAGAAATATAAGCCCAGATTTCTTTTTGAGGGTCTGAGGGGGCACCAGGACCCACAAAAGAGGGGAATGTGGGGGGGGTCCTTTGAGGCCCAGGCAATGCCTCCCCCCCCCGCTCTCAGTGGGTGGTGGAGCCCACTGGATGCTTTGATCCAAAGCATGGCCATATTTATTACCATTTCCTCCTACCCAAAACAGCACTGGGGACAACTCAGAAGAAGAAAACGCTGATTAAAAACTGGATCTTGACTAAAGACATTCAAAAGATCAATTAAAAACCAGGGCTCAGAAGTAACATGTTAACACAGTTGTCTGTAACTTGTAACTTGCAAAGTAACAATGATGCACCGGGTGCATTGCTGCAACTAGTAACAGCTGTGTGGTTTTGCTGGTGCAACACTAACAGTCTTGGTTACTTTAAGTAGTTATTTTGAGGGGCCTTTCTCAATCGGCCTGCTGGCAGGGATGTTGTAAATGGGGATGGAATGCCCAAATAATCCCCCCCTCTTCCTGTCAGGCTGCAATAAGGTGGCCAAGGGAAGCAGGGACAGGGCTCCTGTCTCTTTAAGGGCGGGGCAGAGGAGGCCATCGGGGCAGGCAAGGGACACCTGCTGCAATTCCCTCTTCCGCACAACCACACAAGAGTTGGACTGCCTTCTGCTCCACAACCGCCCAAGGGCCTCTGTCCCGCATTCGACCCGGGAGCCCCGCCCGGGAACCTTCCCTCCCGCCCAGCGCCTTTGGAACAGTCGGAAGGAAAACCAGGGCCAACGCCGCCGACTTCCGAACCCCACCGGCTTCTTCGTCAGGGGAAGCGTTGTCCTAAAGGGATCCGAGGCAGAAGCCCGGGGACTCGTTGGACTTTTTGGCGACGGGCGCCCGGCCTGCCTGCCTTCCTCTCCCTTCCTCGCGGGGCCCCGGGGCTCGACTCCCGCGGAAGCCCGGCGGCGGCGGCGCCCCCTCCCGGTCCCCGGGGGGGCTTGGGGCGCCCCTGGCGGCGGCGCTGGGCCATCGCATCGGCGGCGGGCGGGGCCTGCGGGGCGGGCCATCCCCCCTCCCTCCCTCCCTCCCTCGGTCCATCCCCAACCCAGCCGGCGGCGCGGGGACGGAGCGCGGAGCCGGAGCCGGAGCCGGAGCCGGAGGGCGCGGGATGCGGGCGGGGGCGCGGGGGCGGGGGCCCGGCTCGGTGCGGAGGGCGGCGCCGGCGCGGCTCGGCTGCTGCGCCTCGCGGTGAGCCCTCGGCCGTTCCGCCGCCATGTCCCGCAAGAAGAGCCCCCGGAGCAAGGGCGGCTCCCCGGCGCCCTCCTCCGCCCTGCCGGAGCCCGCCCAGGGCGGCCGGGGCCGGGGCGCCCCCAAGGCGGCGGCCCCCGTGGCCAACGGGGGGTCCCCCGCGGCCGCCCCCCTCGGCCGCCCCTCCCTCAGCGCCAGCGGAGAGTTCTACGACGTCGCCTTCAAGGTGAGGGGCGGGCGCGGGGGGGGCGGGGGGCGCCCCCGACCTTGCGGGGCAGCCGGAGACGGGGGGGTCCTCAGGTCCTCGGGAGCCCCTGGCCGGTGGGACGGGAGCCACCCCAAGTCGGTCCCTGGAGGGGGATGCCGTGCGCCCCCGTCTCTCCAGCGAGCAGCCGGAGACCCCCGGCGCCCCGGGATGGGCGGGGGACCGGACAGCCCGGGTGGACTTTGGGGCGAAGGGGGACCCCTTCTCCCTCAGGCGTCCTGGGGGCCAGGGGCCGGGAGCCCCGCACTCTTTGGGAAGGACCGGGCGCCGAGCGTCGGCCGCGGCTCCTGCGCCCCTTTGGCGACTTGCGGGTCCGCTTGTCCGAGCGGTGGGAGCCAAAGGGCCCGGCGGGCGCGCGGGGAGGTCGGGGAGGGGGAGCCTTCCCGGGGGCGCGGGTTCCCGCCCGAGGACCCCGGAAGGCCGGGCAGGAGGGCGAGGCTCACGGGGCGCACCGGGGACGGGCGGAGAGCCCTCCCTCGGGGACCCCAGTCTGCCTCCGGGGGGGACCCTGGGCGAGGGCGAGCAGGTCGCGTTGGGAGGGAGGGGGCGGGCATGGTCCCCCTCCCGACACGAGGCTCCCTTTCCCCCTCTGAGCCCCGTCCCTCCGGCCCCCCGGTTTCCAGACCCTGGACGCCGTTCCCGCCGGAGCGCTTTCCGCCGGCTTTCCTCGCCTTCCCTTCCTTGCTTTGCCTCTCGCCCCTTTTCTTTGGGGGTCTCCGCTGGATTTCTGGAGGTCTTAAAAGCCTGCGGTGCTGGAAATGGGGAGGGCCCAGGAAAGTGTTATTGGGAAGATTTCATCAGGGAAGTCCAGAATTTTTCTCTGCGATGCCGGAGCTGGCCAGGTGCACCTATCCAGCTTGCTTCTTCTGTTAGGTTGGGGGCAGCCAAGTCGAAATTGGGGGCTTTTGTTTTTTCTGAAGGAGGGCAGCTAATCCCCTTCTGGGGTGCCCAGTTAGCCCTGAAAAGGAAGCCCCCTTCCCACCCATCTTTGGCTTCCCCCGGGGGTGTTTAGAAGGTAGACTGCCTTGGCATGGGGAGGCTCGGCGCAGCTCTGGGCTCTGAAAGCCAAAGCCAGATCCCGGCACTGTGATTTTTATCAAGGCTGCTTCTTTTTCAGAGAGCCACCAGAGTCAGTGGCCAGGAATGCCTCTTGTGGCAGGGAGTTCCACCTCTTCTCTGTACAAAGGAAAGACTTCCTTTTATCGTTGTTGAATCTCCACCCGGTTTGGAGTTGCTGGAGTTTTAGATCTTTGGTGGGGAGGGTCTTATTCTTTTATCACAGAAGGGGTGTGGATGCAAAGGTTTTCCAAGGTACCGGCAGCCCAGTTAAAGACTGTTCCGGTGCAACAACAACAAAAGGTGTTACCTTTTAAGGCCGGGAGATTTATCTGCTCAGGAGGTTTTGTGGAGAATAATCAGCTTCTTCTGATGCAAAAATCCAACCTTAGCGCTCAAGGGGTATGCGCACAGCATCTGTGATTGCTGTGGGCTGGCTGGGATCGGGGTAAAATTGGATGCGGAAGAGGATGGTTGTATAATTAACGCCGGCCATAAACAGCGCAGATAATTCCCACAACAAATAAGGCAGCTAATGCACAATTAGCATCTGTTCTCTAAGACGGCATCTGCTCCGCTGTTTATTGCCTCTGAAAACATTACAACAATGATTTCTGCTTTCAAGAAAAGCCATTTGTTTGTTACGTTCGCACAGTTTGTATATGAGAGGCTCGGATCCCACACACTTTGGAACCCGTGCAAAGCTGGTTGCAGATGTGCAGGAGATGACATTAGCAGGGCTTTGTGTGTGCTCTGGAACACTCTTGCTGTTAAAACCTGTTAGCTTCCTGTTGTGGCCATCCAGAGTGAGAAATAGGTTCTAGGATTGATGGGATTAAAGCCATGACTTGTGGGCAGGATGCTGGACCCCTGTGTTCCTTAAGGTGTTGTCCCTGGGGGGGCTTGAGTGGATTTTGCTTTTCCCAACATGGGTTTGTGTTAGAGAGAGAGAAGTTGCTGCAGTGGTGGTTGTTAAATGGGTTGAGGGATTTTCCACATACTGGATTTGGGAGGGGGGCACAGAGGAGGCAGCCGGGCCTCTTGGATTGGCAACTCTAAAATATAAAGAACACTTTTGGCCCATCTATCTCTTACTCTGTGGTGGTCTTCCATGCCGGTAAGGTTTTAATGCCACCTCTAAGGGAACTCACCAAGGTCCTGAAACCATTCCTAAATAGATTCAACATTATGGAGAACTTCTTTAAAGCTGGCCAAAACCCAGCGTGGATTTGCTGCCCCATGGATGTGGGAGCTACCAGCTGTCACAGGTCTCCCCACTCTTTTCTTCTGAGATTCTGTTTGGAAACCATGTGAAAACCAGGGATTGTGAGAGGGAGCGTGGCTTGAGTCTGTCCCTTTTGCACATTTTGTCCCGGAGCCAGGCTGAAACAGCGGTTTGAGCATTGGACTGCGACACTGGAGACCCAGGTTTAACTCCCCACTTGGTCATAGAAGCTCGTTGGGTGACCTTGGGAGTGTCACACACTCTCAGCCCCCCAGAATACCCAGTGATAGGTTTGCCTTAGCATTGCCGTAAGTTGGAAACAACTTGTAGGCACACAACACCATTGTGCGATAGTGCTGTTGTTGGACTATGACCCTGGAGACCAGGCTTGAGTTCCCTCCTTGGACATGGAACCCACTGGAGGCTGAGACTCTGTCACGTATCCACCTTGGGTACGTGACAGAGTCTCAGCCTCCAGAAAACCTGGTGATAGGTTTGCTTTAGGGTCACTGTAAGTCTGAAAGGACTTGAAGGCGCACAGCAAACATAGCTTTACAGAGCAGGTTCACCATATACTTGGTCACAACAAAATAAACCCCTCCATTAATGTTCAGCCCTGGTCCTACAATCTAAAATTGTCCTGTTTTAGATTTTATCCATGGAGCCTAAGCTTTGCATTGGGTTCACCATTCTATTTTTAAAAGTGTTGTCAGATTTTAGAAGCATGGTTACAAAGAAGAGCAAAAGGGAAGAGGAAGAGCATAGGACATGAATTTGGGCTAGGTGTACACGTTAATATCTGTTCTTCTCATGTGCTTTCACATTGTTTCTGACTTATGGCATCCCTTCCACAAACCTATGACAGGGTTTTCTTGAACAGATTTCTTCAGAAGGAGACCAGGGTTCAGTTTCCTGCTCAGTCACAGAAATCATTAGGTGGCCTTAAGCATTTGACACACTCTCAGCCCCAGAGAACCCCAAGGTGGGATTTTTATGGAACTTTCTCATGGGCCGTGGGGGGCGGATGTGCCCACAGCCGGCAAGATTCCTACCCCGGAACTGCATGGACGGGAGGAATTCACAAGTGACTTTTTCTGTATTGAGTTTTGAGAACTTCTTGAGGCTCTGGAGGGGAAACGAGGCGGTGAGTTTCGGATGTGGCCTCCCAGCTGGGGTGAAGATTTTGACTTCTGTCTCTTCTTCTTGCTGTGCTGTATGTGCAGAAACGAAGACATCAAAAGCTGAGAATTAAATCTGTTGCGAATCCAATTCCATTGCTGAGCGTCTTCCTTTCCTCCCCTGTGGGGTGCGGAGAGCTGCCAGGGGAGAGCTGGTTAGAAAATCCTAACGGATAAGGATCAGCTAGGAGGAAGCTCTGCTTTGCTTTTCCCCTGTGCTTTTCCAGGTGCCCGAAGGTGGTGTTTCGAATTGACATCAACGGGGCCAGTGCTACCCTGGGCCAGCCCTGCAGCCCCCACATCCCTCCATCCTAGAAACTCATGTTTAAAAATGTCCAGTTGGGAAGGGGGGATTGTTAGCTTAAATGCTATTTCTCCCTCCCCTGGACCTTTGAACAGCTTTTATTTCACAGTCCGTGATAATGACCAACCAGAGACCTTTGGGATATGTGATATGGCTATTTTTCATGCCATTTTTCCCCCCAGTGTGGGGAGGTTGTGCAGGGGGTGGGTGACTAGAACGAGGCAGCTGCTTCAGAGAGCAGACTGGGCTGCCAGTGAAGGGGCAGTGAAACATTATCTTTTAATTTATTGTTAAATAATATCTAACTAATTAAATCTATTATTGTAATATTACTTTATTCTCTAGCAGAGGCACTTTTGGTATTCTCTGTCTCTGGTGTGAGATGAACTCAGCCAGCTTTGGGTAATGTTCTCCCTGACATGAATAAAAATCAGGCCAGACCAGAACGAAGGACTGTGTAGTCCAGCAGTGCAATCTGGTGGCCACCCCGATGCTTGTGGAAAAGCCACTAAAGGCCACACGGTCAACAGTACTGTTCCCCAGCAACTGATACTGGAGAGCACCCAATCTCTGGTACTGGATATAATAAATAGCCATTGTATGCCGGCTTGGCTCTGCTCTCCCTGCCAGACAATGTGATGCCATGCAGTGCCTTGAGATTTGGAAAGGATTGGAAGGAGATGATGGAACTGAGTGAGAAGCAGGGGGCTGGGAACGAAGGCATGTTGTTTTAAGGGAACTGAGGCAGCTGCAAGGTCATGCGGTTGGCAGGTGGGATGAATCTGGGAAAAGTGTTCTTTTAATTAGCTGTCATGTACAAACAGCTTATAAGGGACTGCAAATCCAATGGTTCTGTAGCCTTAGGTGCTTGGGAGGTCCCTCCAGATGATGTCCTGGCAGAGTGTTTTAAACCACATCCATCTACAGGAAAAGAGCTGCACCCATTAAACAGTGGTTTTTGTGGGGGGAGAACCAGGGAACCTAACTCTGGAGGGGTAGCTACATGCCAGAACTATGTCTCCCAGTGCTGGATCTCAGCCTAACTTTCTTCAGTGCTGGGTGGAACTATGTTTTCCTAAACCAACAGCTGTGGAATCCATGCTTGTCTGCAGTTGGGGCAAATGCCTTGGGCAGTTTAGCAAACCAAAATGGAGACCTTTCTTCTCCCTTCCTTTCCCTCCTGCCATCCAGTCCCCTTTCTGATCCCAGAGTGCCAGAAAGCAAATATCCAGCAGAAGCAGATGCCCGGCAGGGGAAGCAGCAAATAGCACCCAAAATATTTGCCACGCGTAACCTCTTTCCCTTCCTGACACCTGTTTCTCTCTCCTTAGGTGATGCTGGTCGGTGACTCTGGAGTCGGCAAAACCTGCCTGCTGGTGCGGTTTAAAGACGGCGCTTTCCTCGCTGGGAGCTTCATCTCGACAGTGGGGATTGATTTCCGGGTAAGGAGCGATGGGCTTTGTTTTTTGGCTTGGTTGTAGCGGGGCGGACTTTGTCCTGGTCTGCTGACCACCAATTTCCTGCACTTTCCAATCAGAAGGACATTTCCGTTACACATTTTTTAAAAAGTTGTTTGCACACCTTCTGTTTTGCAAATCCCAGAATGGAATTGTTGGGATGTGGTCATGAAGGAGATGAAGATGGTTTCCTTGAAAGGACTGAAAAAGCTTTGTTTTCCATGTATTCAAAGATGGGGGACATCAAAATGCATTCTGCTCCAACTAGACAATTTGGGTGGATGACCTGAGAAGAGTGGATCTTTATTCCATCTCTTCATCTCTTGATGTTCTTGAGATGAATATCATCCAGCACGGTGTTTCAGTCCTCGTGTTGAAGATGCATAGGGCTAGTTTCCAGGTTTTTCCTCCAGAAGTCCTGTTGGAACAATTATTATTATTATTATTATTATTATTATTATTATTATTATTATTATTATTATTATTATTATCATCAATAATAATTTGTGTCCCGCCTCTCCATATGGATCGAGGCAGTGAACAACTTACAAATAGCATGTATTTTGAAACATTTTCTATACATGCTCCCAACAAGCTGGGTACTCATTTTACCGACCTGCGAAAGGATGGAAGGCTGAGTCAAATAGTTGATCTCTTGCAAGTTTGGTGTGTTTTTGAGCAGGTTAGCATCAACTGTTTTTATCTGCGGATTGAGTCCCATGGCATTGTTAGTCCTTGGAACCAGGAACAGGGGAGGGATGAGAAGCCATTTAATTTGTTCCAGATCACAGTCTCCTGTGTATGGTGGCTTTTTCTTTTAACTGGCCTTTGTGGTTTGCTCCTTGAAGGCCATTGGAAAGACTAGAAAAACCGGACGGCTGAAGTGCCACAGAAAAGGCTCCAATGTCCCACTTTTGTGCCCTCTTCGTGATGCTTTTGTGGCCCTAAGAAATGGTTGCTGGTTTTTCTTTTTAGCCGTGGTCAACCCGGATGCTTTATTTTTCTCTGTTATTCTGTAAATGAATATGTTAATGCTGTTGCTGAGCTATTGCTGCTCCTCAGGATGAGAGATGGAGGCAGGCTGGCATGCTAGAAACACATTTTTGAAGGCTTCGTCTCTGGACTTTGAATTTCATTTGCAATTTTTGTAATGAGAGGATTGAGTGAAACTGGTGCAGCCTTCGGTGGAAAAGCAGCGGCTTGTGAGTGATTTCGAAGGGAGGTCTCCCTGTTTTTGAAAGCTGGCCATGCACACGGTGGTATAAGAAATAAGAAGAGCCTTTCTTGTGCTGCATTGTGGTTACTACAATTGCATCTCTCTCTCTCTCTCTCTCGGTTATTATGAACATGTGTGGTGGGGGGAAGAGAGGGAAGTAATGCAACAGGCTGGTGAATCTGCCTCTTGCAACATTTCCGTGAGATTGTGTTGCCTGCAAGGTAGTTGATGATTTTGCCAGCCAAGTCTTTCTTGCAGTCTTGAAGGCACTTGCAGGTTTTGTTTTGCTTTTGGGGAATTCATTCTCATTCCCCAAGATTATGTGGTGAGACCAAGCTATTCACTTACCCACAGTCCTTCTTTCACTGTCAGGACTGTGACGGTGAACCTTTCCAGCTCTTGTGCCATTTCTGAATTCACTATCTAAGGTGAATCCTACTGCTTTGATATCATTCTAACTCCCATGGGTCTTTCCGCACCACATTAATTGTAGCAGTATCATTCCACTTTTACTCCCATGGTTCTGTCCTGTGGAACTCTGGGACTTGCAGTTTATCACTGTGTACCTGTAGTTCAACTTAGGTTTAGGTGGAATCGCTTTTCCTGTAGTTTGAATCCATTGCTCCGTGTCCTAGTCTCAGGAGCAGCAGAAAACAAGCTTGCCCCATCTTTAATAAGACATAGCTAAATAGCTGCTTCTATGGAAGGCTTTGGCTGTGGCTGTCCTAACCGGGTGGTCTAGATGGCCCCTGGGAGGCCATGTATGATCTTAAAAACAGAATTATTTTGGAAGTTTAAGATTTGTGTAGCTTGGATTCCAGTTGTCCTTTTAAGTATTTCCCTCCTCCATATTTTTTTTTTAACTGCAGCTGGTCCTCTACCTTTTTGTGTTTCCAAACTGATCATGGTCTGAATAGAACTGTAAATTTTATAAATAAAATAAGTCTTGGGAACACGCTGAGTCCGTGATCCTACCCACAGCGAACAGCACGACCTTGTCAGCTTCTCCTCATCTCTAGGCGAAGGCAGGCAGAGTGTTCTTGGGGCAGCCGAGCTAAAGAGCGTGACATTTCCCTCTCTCAGCCGCTTCTGTCTTTTTATTTTTCAGAAAGGAAAATCTTTTTGTTTTTTTCCCTCTCAGTGTCTCTTCTGAGAGTTCATTCCTCTTGGAGGATTTTTTTTGGTGAGATCAGAATCTCTTTGAATGCCCAAGAGCTTGGCCAGCATGCAGCAGGACTTAATTTTTTTTTTAATTGCTACCTCAGTTGCAACACCAGTCCTTTGTTTGCTAATGGCTGTTCCATTTGGTTTTCTCAATGCAAGGCTTAGAAGCAGCCGATAGATTGTAAGAGGTGTGTGTGGGGGAGAGAATAAAATACATGCTCCAGAGAACCGTTTTGCTTCAGCGCTAGGATGGGTTTAGCCCCCAGCTCAGCATAGTGTGCCTGTATCCGTCCCCCTGCCCAGTACGATCTCTTCTTCTTTGCTTGCTCCTCATAGGAGTTTTATGGTTATTTGTGGAGGACCAACATGCGGTTGAGAGTGTGTTAGCCTGATGGCATTCTAAACTCTGCCCGACTTCTGAGCACATTGCTGCCGGGGTCTGCCCAAATTATCCATCCGCCATGTGTTTTCTTTGCAAGCAATATGCTAGATTTATTTAAATATTTAAATACTGCTTGGATCAGCAGATGTCAACATGGCCCTGGCAATAATGCAGCATAGAAGAGACTCCGTGTAACACATTGTTGCTGTTAATTGTCATCAAGTCAGGTTCCTCTTGGGGACGAGGCACAAGGCACACTCTCAAGCGGTCAGGTCTGGCGTTGTTGTGCACTTTCGACAAACCCTTGTAAGGAAAACATAGCCAGGGCAGTTCCTTTAGTGAAGTTGTTGGGTGCTGCTGGTAGATCACCAAACTCAGAAGCCCAGCTGTGGGTGGCAGCCGATGCCCGCTGGAGCCGGTGGGGCAGAGGCAAGAGGTCTCTAAAAAGGGAGTCGGCTGCACCTTTTCTGCTACACAGTCTCCTTCCCTTGCCCTCAAGGAGTTCTGCCAGAGTTCAGGTGGAATCTCTTCCTATAGCTTGATGTCATTGCTTCACCGTGTCCTGCTCCCTAAAGCAGCAGAAAACACGCTTGCTCCGTCTTCTATACAACATCCCTTCAGATATTTAAACATGGCTATCATTTCCCCTCTTAACCTTCTCTCCTCCAGGTGAAACATGCCCAGATCCCTAAGCCACTCTTTGTAGGGCATGGTTTACAGGCCTTTTACCATTTTGGTCACCCTCCTCTGGACATGTTTCAGTCAATTGGCCAGGTGTCCACCTTTGTCTTGGGAGCTCATGCTGGACCTGCCCTGGTTTCCCTCTGCTCCTGAAGCAGACTCTATTTCCACACTAGACTGTTATAGCGCTATGATTCCACTTTCAACATCCTATGGAATCCTGGGGTTTGCAGTTTTGGGAGGGGCCGGCCGGCTGCAAACTGCAAACCCCAGGATTCTGAAACTGCAAACCCCAGGACTCCATAGGAGGTTGCAAGTGAAATAATAGCGCTATAACAGTCTAGTGCGGAAATGTCCTAAGTCTTGGTGGATGGCATCACCCCCTCTGGGTCCCTGGCACTTCCATTCCTAGTTTATCTCTGGGTCACCGTGACACCTTGCTCCCTTTCCAAAACCCCTTTTTGTCCTTCATTCTCCCGTGGGCTGCGTCTCCTTCTCAACTAATGCAGCAGACACCGACTTTCTTGTACAGTTCAATGCAACAAACCATTTATCATCTTGCTTGCCCTTGCTTTGCTGCAAACGTTCCCTGCAAAGTTCAGGGTCCCAGCCCTGTGCGTCTCAACACACCAGGCAGATGTGTATTTTCACACACCTGGGGACCTGCAGTGGACAAACTGTTTTCTGGATTACTTATCAGTTCAGCAATTAGCAATCCTTTAGGCCTTGAGTTTCCTCTCAAATTGTGAGTGGTGGTCATAGTGCATTTAATTTCAGTAAGTCAAAGAGGAGTTGTCGTGCTGTCTGGGGTGTGACTTGTTTGGAGCTGTGATTCTGTGCCTTTCAGTCAATTCCTGATTCATGGCCACCCTCTCCTGGAGTTTTCTGAGCCAAATATCATCAGAGGAAGTTTGCTCTTTGCCTTTCCCTGAGGCTGAGAGGCTGTGACTATGAAAGAATATTTGGAAAACACATTTTTTCTGGTGTCGAGAAACACTGGGGAAAGAATTCTGGACCATTAAGAATTTTCGCAGTGCAGGACATCTTCTGCACAAAATTGGCATGTAGCTTTAAATAGAAAACAGCATTTTCTAGACAGGAAAAGCAATTTTCTGTAAATAAAATGATGTTTATGTGCAAAAAAAAAAAGCTGTCTTCTGCACAGAAAATGCTACAATTGGGGACTTATTCTGAGCAGAATTCTCACATACATAAGAAAATAGCATTTCTGTTTGGAAAGCAGAATTTTTGTGCACAAAAACCAACTTTTCTGTGCATAAATATTATTTCCTGTGTAGAACATGTGGCTCCCTGGACACAAAGAGTTGTCTTTTATGCAAATCAACCATTTCCAAATTTTGTTGAGAGCAAGTTCCTAATTGCATATAGATGTTACAAACTACATGGTTTTTAAATCCTTTTTCTCAGCAGAAAGAAAATGTTTAACGTAACTCATTGTTTCATTCAGAAGTGAAGCATTACATCCCTAAATGTAACTTGCTCAAATTATGGTTTCCAGGGACAGGCAGGGATTCGAACCCAGATCCCCCATAGTCCAAATCTAGCACACAAACTGCTACACCCTTCTAGTTTTCTTTGGCTCTGAATACACTCTTTTGGGGGGGAAATACAAAAAAAAGAAAGATTTCTTTTATATATTCAGCTCTGCAGGAGTTTTCCTCTGAATCTTTCTTTTGAAGACAAACTGCAAGTGCAATGCAGTAAATAATTCTCTGAGACAGATCTAGACTTCTTTTTTGCAACAACTGGTGCCAAATGCAAAAGAAAATCTATCTTAATCTCATATAAATTATTGATCAGGATGGGTTTGATTGCCCGCTCTGTGTGTGTGTGTGTGTGTGTGCGCCTTCAAGTCGCCTGTTGACTTACAACAGCAAGCAACCCAAGAGTTGTTCATTCTTTTCACACCCTTCTCAGTGTTGTTCGAAGCTGAACGTGTTTTGCTGCTTGACGGGGAACATGCAACAAAAGGGAGAAGCAGAAGGGCTGTGTGTGTGTGAATATATATATATTTGTGAATGTGTGTGTGTCAGAGAGAGAGAGACTTGTGTACACAAATTGTAGCATTGCAAGCAGAGATTCAAGCATCTTTTAGCACCGTTATGAAGGGTTAGAGGTGTGAACTCCGAGAACGAAAAGGGGAAAAAAATCAGAAAAAAATTGTTTTTCTTTCCCATTGTTTTCTGCAGTCTTTTTTTCCTAGAAATATTGAAGGACGAAAGAGGATTCTTGTAAAACAATTAATAAAATGCTTAAGACAGCATGCTTACGTATTTACTGCTCTGAAATCTTTTGTAAAAACAATGCCAGCGGAGGACTTTTATGTAAGACGATGTACGGTATGGAATGGAAAGACTCCATCAAGGAAGACGCATCCCTGGACCTGCAGTTTAGGGAACGTACTTAGAATTCTCAGCCAAAGAGCTCAAGTGCTTCACCAAACTATAAATCCCAGGATTCCATAGGGCGCAGCCATGGCCATTAAAGTGGAATTGTAGTGCTAGAACTGTGCGGTGTAAAAGGATCACAGCCCCATCCTTCCATTTCTCCGTGGTGAATTTAGCAAGGAAGGGCTAATGCACTAAAATTAATCATTAATAAGGTTTTTAAAAAATCAAATTCCACAGCATTTATGCTTGGAAAAATCCAAGCCAGCCAGGCTTTCTTTTTTGATGTCAAACCAATTAGTTAGTGTAAGAATTCATTTAACTCTGTGGCTTCTTTAATTAATAACTCAAAACTTATAGAAAGAGGAATCCTGACATTCCAGCTTAAGTCAATTACGTTACTTAAGCAACGAATTCAGTTAAGTGGTCCCCTTTTGTTGGCCAATTCTCAACTTAATCCGTAGCGTAATTGATTTTAATTGGTTCGTTTCTGCATCTTGCCTCCTCTTTGCAGGAGAAAGAAAGTGTCTGCTCCACTGCACAACCGAAAAACCCACAATCACAAGGGTGGGAGACCCTATGCCTCGGTTCCTGGTCATCTGAAGTCACACTGTCTCAGCCTCGGAGGAAGGTTGAGAGGTGGCAAAACTCCTCTAAAGGAGTCTAGCCAAGAATGGCAGGGTCACTGTATGTCAAGAGTTGAACAGTGAAAAAAATATAGCTGGATGGTGAAGGGGGGAGAGATGAAAATACAGTGTCCTCTCCACTTTCATGAGGGTTCAGGGTGCAGAAAGTGGAAAAACTGCAATTAACTGTTGGAAAAATTCCAGCATTCTCTCTCCGCCCCCCATCTTGTTCTTAGAGCAAGTGGGCACAGCTACCCTAGGCCTTCCTTTTCCCTTTGCATGCCAGAGCGTCACCATTTGCCTTTCTGTCATTAATTGCATGATCAGAAATACCTTTGGTGTTCAGGTGATCAGATCGTGTGGCCCAGGACAGTTGCTGGGGTCATCGGTCTTATAAACGAAAGAGCCCCCTTCTCAGATCTCACTCCTCCTCTCTTCTCCTCCGTTTTTGCTTCCTCTCCGACCACGCTTTGCATCTCCATCAGCAGATGGGGCGTTAAGAACGAAGCTACTACTATTCATTAGCTAGTTTGGATGCAGGTTCCCCAATACATATGTAAATGTAGAAGCCATTAGCAAACTTTTCTAAGTTTGTAACCTGAAACTGCCTGCCTTTGTTTTGTCCTCTTAGTCAGTTTCAGATCAGAAAAGCCACACAAAATTTGAGCATGAGTTTTCTGCTAAAAGGAGGCTGCATCCTTGCAGTCTTAACTTCTGTAGGATGTCCCAATAGGACGAACACCCTGGGGAGCTCTTAATTCCCAATGTTAACTCCCCCCAGCCCACTCCTCCTCCCATTCCCTTCTGGGGCTCCGATTCCTTTGCCTTTTGCCCCAGCGCATGTGCCTTCCTTCTCCATGCCGGGCAAAAGGCAAGGGAATGGGAGGAGGAGAATGGCGGGGGGCACCCGCACATCTCAAGAATAATCAAATTCATGAAGGTCAAACCTGTGAATGTGGAGGGAGGGCTGTATATCTACATTTCTCTCTCTGTATCTCTCTAGATCTATCCCACCCTGTAGCTTAGGACTGGATGATAACAATGGCATACAAGTAAAAGCAGTCTAGAAACACTTCAAAGCTTGGAAGTAATAAAAAAAATTGAAGTTAAAAGCATATTGAACAATTTAACAGGTTTCTAAAAAGTTTCAAGGCATGTGCATAGCCATTTTGGAATGAAATGGTTTGCATTAGCTTCTCCCTATAAAATAGAGGTGTCTTGACACCTGATATTTCCCCTTTCAATTTCCATCTTTTTGAGCAGGAAGGAGGCTGCTAGGATATAGAATCATAGAGTTGGAAGAGACCCCCAAGGGCCATCCAGTCCAACCCCCTTCTGCCCACTAAAAGCACCCCCAGCAAAGGGCCACCCAGCCTCTCTTTAAAAGCCTCCAAAGAAGGTGACTCCGCCACACTCCCAGAAAGTGCATTCCATTGTTGAGTGATTCCACACCTTCAGGAAGTTTTTCCTGATGTTTAGGTTAAATCTCTTTTCCTGTCGTTTGAATCAATTGCTCCATGTCCTAGTCTCTGCAGCAGGGGAAAACAAGCTTGCTCCATCTTGTCTAAAGATGGCTATCATGTCACTTCTTAATTTTCTTTTCATCAGGCTAAACATACCTAACTCTCAAGTGTGACCAGCTGCTAAATTTCTCCTCTTCCTATCATCACTCTGTCTTAGCGGCTGCCGTCCTTTTCCAGGCAATGGCACCCAGAAGCTTTTCCAGGAATTTGGAAAGGTTTGTCTGTATTTTTCTGCTGAACTGTGGAGGTTTTCTTATTAATGGGGCCCCTGTAATTAACCGTCTGTTGCCACTGGAGTTTCAGAACAGATGGATCTTGTACTGGGACCGGGCGAGGGAGGGTTCTGTTTGCCTGAGCATCGCAGGTTTAATTTGTTTTCTTCCTATAACCAAACTGTCACTTTGGTTGGGATTCGTATGTTGCGGGTTCCTCCCCCCCCCGTTTGGGAAAATTAAGCCAATCCTGCACTGCCTGGGCCTTAATTAAAGCATCAATAAGCTGACAGAGTTTAAACTGTGCTTGATTCCTGGCATAATGAAAATTGAAAGAAATGAGCTCTTCTCTCCCCTCCCTGCTTCAGCTCCCCAAGTAACAAAAAAGCACAGCGCTTTGATTTTGGAGCACTTGTGAGAAACGAAAAAAATGCTTCTGTTATTTGGCTTTGAGTAACTGCTCAACTGTCGTGAGTGAGAATTACAGTCGGCCCTCTGCATTTGCAGGTTTGACTTTCACGGATGTGATTATTTGTGGGTTTCTCCAACCCCTGGCCCTCTCTGTCCCCAGCACTGCCTCTCCAGGGGACCCGTCCCTCTCCGTGGCACCAATTGGGCCACACAGCCCTTTTAAAACCTGCCTCTGGTCCTCCTCTTCCCCATAGAGTCATAGAGTCATACAAATGTAGAGTTGGAAGAGACCCCAGGGGCCATCCAGTCCAACCCCCTGCCATGCAGGAACACCCTCAAAGCAATCCCTTGGACAGATGGCCATCCAGCCTCTGCTTAAAAACCTCCAAGGAAGGAGACTCCACTACACTCCGAGGCAGCAATTCCACTGCCGGACAGCCCTGACCGTCAGGAAGTTCTTCCTGAGGTTCAGGTGGGATCTCCTTTCCTGCAGCTTGAATCCATTGCTCCTTGTCCTGGTCTCTGGAGCAGCAGAAAACAAGCCCCCTCCTTCCTCTACGTGGCATCCCTTCAAATATTTAAACATGGCTATCATGTCCACTCTTAACCTTCTCTTCTGCAGACTAAACATACCCAGCTCTCTAAGTCTATCCTCATAGGGCTTCATGGCTTCCAGGTCTCTCACCATTTTGGTCGTCCTCCTCTGGACCTCCTCCTCCATCGGTCACTCTCTGGCTAGCTAAGGACAGCTTGCAGCTCAATTTCACTCTCCAACTATTCCAGGGAAACAGAATGTCAGGAAGTTGCTTTACGTGCAAAACCAGCCGCCTACATCAGGGTTTCAGAAAGGACCCTTTCCCCCACTCCGGTGATCTCTCTCTCCAAAACCAGGCCATGTCCACACTAGACTGTTATAGTGCTATGATTCCACTTTCAACATCCTATGGAATCCTGGGGCCTTTGGGGCCTCTCCCTAAACTGCAAACCCCAGGATTCCATAGGAGGTTGAAAGTGGAATCCTAGCACTAGTCTGGTGCGGAAACGGCTCCAGTCTGGCTTGACTCCTCTTCACTCCCAGAACTGGCCGCGATTGGGACCCTGAAACACAAGAAGTGGTGTTAGGCTGAGTGAGACCCTTATGGCTCATCTCACTCAATATTTCCAACTCTTGAGTTTTGCTTCTTGACCTTTTGGCTCAGACAAAGTCTATGCAATGCACTGTACAGTGTGCAGCTGTTTGGATATGCCAGCAATCACTTCTTTGTCATCTAAAGTAAAGTATATTTTAGGTCTCCTTTGTTATGCTCTTTTAAGAACATAATCTGTGTTAGGAATGAGATTTGCTTTACATATATATTGTTTATACACTATTATATCATTTTGCAATTGCATTCTTTGAATCTGATATGAATTATTTATTCTTCCTATGCTGAATGGTATTCAAAATATTCTCTAACGAAAGGAGTAACATTCCCAGCTCTGACTGGCAGCTGTGGGTGTCTCCCGGGGTCCAGGCAGGATCCTTTCCTAACTCGACCCGGTGATCTCTGATGGATTCCTTTCTGGGGTTTTCCTGCCCAAGGACTAATCTGGCCCAGTGCTGCTTAATTTCAAAACCAAAAGACAAACTCCTGTGTGTTCAGGATTGGAAAATGCAATTACAGATATCTCTCCCTACCCCTGTGGTGTGTCTCTCTCTCCCACTTGTGTGGATTTTATAAATGCAGAAAGCAAAGTAGAACCCTACAATCGTAGAGCTGGAAGAGACCCCAGGGGCCATCCAATCTGACCTCATTCTTCCATGCAGGAGGACACCATCAGAATGTTCCCAACCAATGGCCATCCAACCTTTATTTTAAAAACCTGAAAAAGAAAGAGATTCCACCACACTCCAGTAAGACAGCAGCAGATTCCACGGTCAAACTACTCTTACCATCAGGAAATTCTTCCTGAGGTTTAGATTGAATCTTTCTACCTGAAGTTTGAAGCCATTGCTCCATGTCCTAGTCTCTAGAGCAACAGGAAACAGGCTTGCTCCATCCTCCATAGGACATCTCTAACAGAGCAAACAAAAAACCGGGGCGCATTTGGTTTTTTAAAAACCTATCTCAGTGTTTGAATTATATGATGTGAGGGCTGTGATGTTTTGTTTTTTCTCTTTTTTTTAAACAAATAATTAATGGTGTACAGTTAACAAGCAGGATGTGCTTGAGCTGGTATTCTGCTCTATCGAGGGACAGACGAAGCAAGAATTTTGATACTGGGCTGACATTCTCCTGGGAAACAAGGCACTTGGCATTACTTTCTACTTTTAAACCAGCTGTATGGAAATGTGATGACTTGAGCTGGAAGGTCCCAATTAACCTTCAGAGATTTTCCTTTTCGCTTGGTGGACAAGATCCAACCGAAGGCAGCGTCTTACTGCTGGTATCAGTAATGGGTTTATTTTTGTATTCTTTGTTACGAAATAATTTTTATTAAACACAAAAGTTTTCGATAACAATAAAAACACATAAAGGTGCAGAACCAAAAAACAAAAAGGGCATAAAATAATATACGACAAAGTAAAAACAAACATGACCACGTGAGTTGCAAAACTGAACAAGACTAAAGAATGAAAGGATACTAAGCCGTCAAAAGGAAAAAGAAAGAAACAGGAGGCAGAGAGAGAGTGTTGACTCCCCACTTCCTGGAGTTTAATAAAAGATGCAAAATCAAAGGGGAAAAAAGGCCTTCTACCACATTGTCCTATTTGATTTGTTATATCTAAAATATAATTATAACAACCTTAAGCTGTCATTGCCAACATTTCTTCATATCCTACAGATGATAAAATCTTCTGCAAACAAGAGAATGCCTTTGGCTTTGGTTAATCTAGGCCATTTCCGCACTAGCCTGTTATAGCGCGATGGTTCCACTTTCAACCTCCTCTGGAATCCTGGGGTTTGCAGTTTCGGGGGCCCTCCCGAAACTGCAAACCCCAGGATTCCAGAGGAGGTTGAAAGTGGAACCATCACGCTATAACAGGCTAGTGCGGAAATGGCCCTAGTCTCAGCACTGTGTCTGTCCCTTCTATGTCTTCCACAAATTCCTTTTTAATTGTTGTTATTATACATATATATATGGTTGAACTGATAGAAGACCTCATAGGATTGTCTGGCCGTGAAGATTTTATGGGATCCAGGGGCTGGCAGTTTAGGGAGGGACCTTTTGAATTCTCAGCTGAGAGCTCTTGGGCTTTAGGCTATGGAGATGAAGCCTAGCAGCAAGGAGGAGGGCAGTGTATTCCCTCAGAAGCCAAACTCTCTGTATGTTAACCACTCTGAATACAGATTGGATTTGGGATTATGGCGAAAAGTTGCAGGTTTTGGAATAGGCTGGTTGCTATGGAGATGAGGCCTGGCAGCAAGGAGGAGGGCAGAATATTCCCTCAGGAACCCAGCCTCTGTATATTTAACAACTCTGAACACAAATTGGATTGGGGAATATGGGGATAAATTACAGGTACTGGAGAAGACAATTTGGTGAGTTCTTAAGACGAAAATAAAGTCCCGGGCAACGCCGGGTAAATATGCTGGTATATTATATACATGTCTACACACACACATACACACACACATATATATTTCTCCTCTTCCTCTTTTCTTCATTTATGCTTGTATGCACCAGCCCTCAAGACAGTTTAGAGAAGTTAAAAGCGATGCTGATAAAAGCTTAGGTTGCAGAAAAAAAAGCCTCCTATGAGAGTTCAAATACAATTAATCTATCACTGGAGTTAAGAGCAATTTAAGAAAACGGCCCTTAAAATCCCCCTGCACCGTTCATAATTTCATAGATCTCCAACCGTTTAGCCTTTCTTTCCGGGCTGCAATCCTCTCTCTGATGGGCTGTCAGGCTGCCTTTTCCTGCACTGTTTCCAGCTTTGACAATATCCTTTTTGAAAAAAGTGGGGGGCCAGAACTGTTTGAACCCCCTTCTTCTGCATTAGAGGCTGCCCATCTGACCCCGGACGGGAGATGAATCCCTTTCAACTGTTTTAACAGACTGATCTACATGCTCAGACAACGTGAAGAAGGGAGCTGCACTCCGGCTGCGTCCTTGGAGGCGAGAAGTTTAATCACAGATATTGAAGAGTGCTCTAGATAAAGCTGGCTTTTTTGTTTCTTCACTTCAAGGTCTTCTTCTGTGGCTGGTTCTCCCTCACCCAGCCTTGCAAACAAGCTTTGCAGCCATTTCTACAACAATGGCAAGAATTGTAATTGTGGTATTATTCTGCAAGTGGTTTGAACTCCACATTTTGCCATCCTGGAACGGTTTGCATGAAGAAAAGAAAAGAAATCCTCCTTGTCAGTGTAGGCTCACTGGTGGAAAGCACTTTGTGGGTAAAGTTGCCGGAGCTGACAATCAGGAAATCTGGAGAGAACACTAGCGACGATTGCCTTGAAAAATTCAAAAGTGTTGCCCAGAAGCCTTGCCCTCATTCCAAACAGGCTTGCTCATATTCCAAATAGGCTTTCCTTTTTTCTGAATTGGCTTGTATCGCCTCCAGGGATGTGTAGCATTGCAGCCCCGAGATAAAGGAGGCAAATCCTCTAAACCAAAATTTTATAAACTGCAAACCCCAGGATTCCATAGAATGTTGAAGTGGAATAATAGCACTGTAACAGTGTAGTGTGGAAATGGCCGGTGACTCTGGAGGCCAGGGTTCGAATCCTTGCTTGGCTGCGGAAACCCTCTGGGGGACCTTGGACAAGTCACATTCTCTCAGCCTCAGAGGAGGGCAAAGGCTCTCTCTGGACAAATCTTGCCAGGAAACCCCTGTGATGGGGTCCCCTTGAGGTCTCTCCATAAGTAGGTAATAACTTGAACGCACATGACAACAACAACTACACCTTTGAATTGCCAACTGGGTGTTCCATGATTTCTCCCCACACACAAAAACTGAATTATTCAGTGCAGAGACTGCAGGAGAGGAATCAAATTGCATTCCTGCCTGAGTTAATAAGATAGACATTGAAGCACCAAATGCACTCTCGGAATAAGTAATCTGCAAAGACACCGACAAGTGTCTGGATATAACGAAGAAACCTTTTTAGAATAAAAGATGAGGTCCAAACCCAGCAGAAAGATTCTCTCTGCCTTATTCCACACAGGCTTTCTAATTCTGCAAGGTTTGGCGCCTGTGTAAAGGAGGTCGTGTAGCAAAAACAAGCCTGAAATCAGATTATTTTCAGCTTTGGCTTCTGAATCCTGAACATGTCTCTGGCCCCCAGGACAGCAAAGAAGTGTTTTGGAGGTGAGGAGAAAATCTGAAATTGGTCCTGGTGGGACCAGACGTGGCAAAGAGGCTATGGGAGACTTTTCAATCAGGAACATCTTCCCAGTGGAGTCATGCTCATTGCTTGCGCTTTGTTTCCCCCAATCCCAGTGGTTATCATTATGGGTGCATTCATGTATTAAAACTATATTTTGGAAGCTTCGCTGGGTTGCTTGTACACTCATGGTGTAGGCACTGGGGAGCAGGTTTTGGAAAAAACTACCTATTTGGACTACAGCTTCTTGAATCCATGGTCCTGCTGGGTAGGGGGATTATGGGAGCTGCAGTACAGGAAAAATCAGTCTTCCCGAGCTGTGCCTGGTAATCTGAAGTTTGGACTTTGGAAGGGACGTGCATCTGTATACATATGAAGTTCATCCTCCCCTAGTTTCTGAGCATAAACCGGCCCTTTCTCCCGTGTTAGTTGTGGATGGCCCTCTCTCTGCCTCTGACTTTTGGCCTCATCGCTGGTGCGATGTCTACTCTTGGCACAAGCTGAGTGGTGCAAATAAAAATTGGAGGCACGCTAGCTCTATTCAGATGTGCAGAGCTGTGTGTGTGTGTGTAAAATCAGCACACAAGTCAGGAAAGGAGGTTTCCTTACTACCTATTGTTGTGGCTTTGAATGAGCAGAAAATGACAATTCTCCAAGAAGCTCTGCCCTGCGTAGAGCATCTCCATATGATCCAGGACTTGGTTTTTCTAAGGCTTGTATGGCTTTCCTGCCTGTTATTGTTGTTGTTCGTTGTTGCTGCTGCTGGTTTCACAGTCTACCAGGTGTTACTAACTGGAATTGTGGACCCTCCGTGATTCAGATGCTGTCCCAGACTCTGGGCATCAGTGAGAGATTGTTGGATAGGATCAGGGAAGGGCCATCCAGCCCAACCCTTTTCTGCCATGAAGGAAGACACAAGCTGAGCACTCCCTTTGGCAGATGGCATCCAGCTTCTGTTTAGGAACCTCCAAAGAAGGAGGAGACTCCACTGCCCTCCACTGAGGCAGCAGCGGATTCCACTCTCAAACTTATCTTACACCCAAGAAGCTCTTCCTAATGCTTCGGTGGAATCTCTTCTCCTCAAGTTTGAAGCCACTGCTCCATGTCCTAGTCTCTGGAGAAAACAAGCTATGAGATCCCTCCAAATATTCAAAAATAACCATCATGTCACCTCTTAGCCTTTTCTTCTCCAGGCTAGACATAACCAGCCCCCTAAGCCGCTTCTCATAGGATGGTTTCCAGACCCTTCACCATTTTCGTTGGTCTTCTCTGGAGACGTTCCAGCTTGTCAAAATCAGAGATGGTTTCACCAGTTTCTTGCTCTGAAATATAGCCTGCAGCGCATGATATTCATTGGCAGTATCCCTTCCAAATACTAACCGAAGGATGACCGTGCTTAACTTCCAAAACCAGGCCGGATCGGGTGTCTTTAGGCTATTTAGACAATGTGTCTACGTGTCTTCAAGTCACCTATGAACTTATGGCAACCTCCTGGATTTTTCCTAGGGTTTTCTTAGGCAAGGAATCCTCAGGGGTGGTTTTGCCAGTTCCTTCTTCTGAAATGCAGCCATCAGCACCTGGTATTTGTTGGCAGTCTCCCATCCAAGGAATAACCAGGGCTGACCCTACTTAACTTCCAAGATCAGATAGGACCTGGCGCCAGGAGAATATTTAAGCCAGTATCTACGCTCCCTTGGTTTTCTTGTCTGCTCCTTGGAGCTGTGTTGATTGCAGGGACAATAATGTTGTATCTCTCAGATAAGAGTTGAAACATAATTGGAATAAGAAACTCTCTCCTGTGAATTGAGAGTAAGCATGGAAGACGAGTAGGTCTTGGCCTGCCTCTTCTCCTCCAAGAACAACAACAGTCTAATTGGTAGCTTCCACTAATTAGCTCCCTTAATTACAGCCTGTGACTTCTGTCCCTTTGGGCTGTTGCAGTAGCCTTCCTTTCCAAAGCTCCTCGGGAAAGGGTGGCCACTTCCTGACAGTGCCGTTCTCCTCCTTCTCCTGCTCCATCTTCATAGACAAATCATAGAGTGGGGTGGGATTTCAAAAGTCATTGAGTCCCACCCCTGCCTGTTCCACCAATCCTTTTATTCCGGAGCCAGAGGGCCTTTTAAGAAATCCCATCCCGCATGGAGATGTAGCCGTATCCTGTGACTTGTATAAATTGTGCAGATTGTCTCATATTTTGCATTATTAGTTTGTGCACAATATTGTGCAACTGTGCAAATTGTCTCATATTTTGCATGATTAGTTTGCAGCACGTGAAAAACCAAAGCCTCTCCTGGAATTCTTATTCTGCTATCTTGGTTTCTGAAGTTTCAGCTAGCACTCCTCTCACGTGCATGTCCTCAGAGCCATGAGGTCTAGAAACTTGCCGGTTGTTTTTGAAAGCTCCAGATACAAATAGATTCTTAAGAAGATAGCACTGCATCTGATACAGTCTGCATTTCCACAGCCAGAGCAGAAACCTGTCTGAAGCTGGACGTACACGACAGGCTTGAGTATGGGCAGAAGTGGGAGGAAATGGTGGGGTGCAGGATAAGAACCTCTGCACAAGGCAGCTCATTTTCCTTCTGTGTGCCTTTGTGTTTATCCTGCCAATCCAGCCACTAAACTTCTGGCAGGCAGCTCTGACCTTGTCTTTATTAAATGGCAGAGTTTCCAGCCCTCCTCCCCTGGAGAGAAATTTGGCACTTTTTGTGTTCAGGAACTCTTTCAGAGTTGACTCACTGTTGTGTCAGAAATGTCAAATGCAGCAAAGAGAAAAGGGGAGGCAATGGAGGGGGGAGAGAAATCTTCAAGCCAGTTTATTCCTGCCTAGAAGGTAAACGAAGCTTCATTTGAAAGTCTAATGCCTGCGTAAGGTACTGTAAAAGAAAATTATGCAGTGCATCTCATGTATAGAAAGTCTTGGCTGTTATGGCCTTTCCAAGTCACCCAGAGATTTTTTTATTTTTATTTCTTTATTTCTTTTTAGGATTGGAAGCCCGTTTCAATGTATGTTGCTTAGCCACCCATAGTAAGGAAGGATCGCTTCTAGATGAGGAAGGAGCAAAATCTTTTCTGAACAGGAATGACAGAGCTCACTTTATCTTGCAGGACATGTTGAGAAAAAAAAAGGTTGACAGAAAGAGCAACCCAAAATGTAGGTTAATGACCCCTCTCTTCTCTGTTTCCATTTGACAAGTTAAAAATCTTGCCTTTTCCTACCCAAGAGCTTTTCGTTCCCTTAGGAAAGCTTTGTATATTTTTGGAAAGAGGTGCCTCGGGGAGAAGTTGGAGATAAACTCCCATTGGGTTTTGCTTCTGGTAGCAGCTGTAAGTCTTGGTTTAAAGAGGCTTAGGACATTATGATTCTTGCAAAGAGTCTTTGCAAAGAGTCTTCGCAAGCATCTTTTAAAAGTCTGCTAGAAATTCGCTCTTCGCAGGTGGCTGCTCTGTGGTTGGTTAACGAGTCTTGTTGGTTGGCAAGTTGGTTAGGGCCACAGTTTCAGAATAAGAATGTATTCTGCTAAAATAGCACTAGAGAAAACAACTAAAAAAGAAGGAGATAATAAGCAGAAGCTAGATTGGAAATAATGTGGCACCTTTAGCCCTTAGGGAGGGAAGTTGGTTTGGGGAAGGGAATGGAGTTTTCCTTGAAATAAAACATTTTTTTTCATGGAAAAGGGGTGCAGTTTCAGCTACCATCTCTTGTGCTTTCATACCTTTGTATACATTTCAGGTCCTCAAAGCTACAAAGTACTTTGATGTCTGTTCCTGCATGGTGGGAGGTTGGACTAGATGGCCCCTGTGGTCTCTTCCAACTCTGTGATTCCATGATTTCTAACCTCTCCCATCACCTTTGCTCATAGCCAGAATCAGAAAGAACTAGGATGGTCCCTCAGAGGTCATTTAAGTCAAGACCTCCCCAACTAACGCCCCTCGGGTGTGCCGGGGGCTTAAGGGACTTCAGGCCCCGAGTGAGCAGAAACAGACCTGAATCAAGAAGGAAGAATCCTTGATCTGTGGATCAGAACCGCCTTCTGGCAACCAGCATGGATTTGGTCTTGGATAGCTTTTGCTACCCAGCTTTTGCCCTAAGGGCTTCCTAGTCGTGTTGTGACAGGCCCGGGGCCCCTTCCTTGCAGATTTCCCGTGCAGCAGAGTTGCAAGCAAGTCAACGGGTTTCCTTCTTCCTTTCTGAACAATGGCCGGCTTGTCTCCTACAAGGGTGAAGAAAGTCTGTGTGTTTCCTGCTGGAACCTCCCAGGTTCACAGACGTCTGCAGAAACTCTCTTTTAAAAAATGCTGGGAGAAGGAGCATATATCCCCCTTGTTAATGCAGCTACCGGTTCATTTCCAGACACAACTCAAAGTGCCGCTTTTGACCTATAAATCCCTAGACAGTGTAAGTCCAGAGTACCTGAAAAGACTCTGTTTCCTTGTACGAACCTGATGGAGTTTAAAAATCCTCACGGGAGGGTCTTCTTCCAATCCTGCCACGATTGCCTGTAAGAAAAATGAAGAATTGGTTGGACCTTATATTCTCGGCAGGGGTGGGCTTCCAACAAATATCAGAAGAGCTGGTCATAATAATACCTGGAATCTCCCATTACTACTACATCTCTACTTTCTGAATATTTGTTGGTTAAATTTCCAGAAAATAGGGAATGTATTGCAAAAAAGAAAGAGAGAGAAGTCAAAAGTGTGTGGAGCTTGGAGGTGCCAAAAATACTTTTATGTCTCTGCTACCCTAAGATCCTGCAATTGAAATATTTTGGTAAAATGAATTTATAAAGGTAGGTGTTTGAACCAAAGCCAAAATTGCTGTGACTTCTGTGTTTGTTTACTCTCTTTCTCTCCATGATCTGCAGCTTTTGGCAAACTCCCTTGGAAGTTCCTTTGGGCCAAACGGTCGATCGATACCTATGTAAATAATTCAATTTGTTTTTCTTTAAAGTATTCCTGCGCTGCTTGCCTGGAGCTCATCAGGGCCATGTACAGACCAAACAAACCATCTCTTCCAGTCCTAAAAGCACCATTATCAAAAAAGCTTAAAAAGCCAAGTTAAAAGGTCAAAGCAATTGAACAACGTGGGAGAATCCGGCCATGGAAATGGTTAGTCTATTTTGGGCTTGATTTTTACCCAAGCAAGGACTAGTTGACTATCCATCGCAGCTCCTACCTTTCTTCTCTGGAAAGCCTCCAGCCTTTTGAGACAAGAGATCGACTTCTTATTTAATGATGTGAATGTTCCGTAGGTGCCGTATCGATACCTCCATATAAGTAATTAACCACCCTGGAAGTAAGAGACCACCTTTGGCAGAGCGGCTGGGAAGGAGAAGTTAGATCAGAGCCCCACGTGGGAAGAAAATACCTTTTCGTGCAGACAGCCAGCATGAGGTCGCAGTCTGGACGTTGGACTACGACTCTGAAGACCGGGGTTTGAATCTCTGCTCAGCCATGGAAGCCCATTGGGTTGTCACACCCCTGTCTCGGGACCCAACAGCCACAACACAGAGACATGAAAGTGACAATAGTTACAGCAGCCAGCGTAGGTGGAAAAAAGAGAGCCCAGGAGATTCGGAGCGTTTAATGTAGTCAGGATGCATCAATTAGGCAAACAGCTGGGGGAGGCTGTCAGCCCCTCTAGGCAGGGAAAGAATCATAGAATCCTAGAGTTGGAGGAGACCCCAGGGGCCATCCAGTCCAACCCCTTGCCATGTAGGAACCCACATCAAAGCATTCCCAACAGAGGCCCTCCAGCCTCTGCTTAAAAACCTCCAAAGAAGGAAGAGACTCCACCACTCTCCATCAAGGCAGCATGATATTCCGCTGCTGGACAGCTCTGACCGTCAGGAAGTTCAGGTGGAATCTCCTTTCCTGCAGCTTGAATCCATTGCTCCTTGTCCTTGTCTCTGGAGCAGTGGAAAACAAACCCACTCCCTCCTCGACATGGCATCCCTTCAAATATTTAAGCATGGCTCTCCTGTCCCCTCTTAACCTCCTCTTCTGCAGACTAAACATCCCCAGCTCCCTAAGCCGCTCCTCATAGGGCTTCATGGCTTCCAGACCCTTCACCATTTTGGTCCCTTTAGTCTCAGCACACTCCAGCTTGTGGAACTGCGAGTGACCTTGCAGCCATGTCTGGCCGGACTTATCACTAACCCGTGCCATAACATTCTGGGGTCATAACATTCCGGGGCTACCAGGTCATCCGTCACATCCTCCCATCATCCCCACTTACCAAGCAAAGCATCTACAGGAAAAAAGATTGCCTAAAACATGGCAGGAAAAGTGCAGACAACCTGACAGTAAGTTTGCAAGACCTGAGCAAGGCTGCGGATAGCAGTGACTTGCAAATCTCTCATTCACAGTCACCATAAGCCAAAGTTGACTTGATGGCAAATAACAACAAATCATTTAGAATTCCCAGCCGGAGAGTTCTAGTGCAACACCAAAGTCCAAGCCCCAGGATTCCACGGGATTTAGCCAGGGCATTTAAAGTGGAATCATAGCACTATAATCTTCTAGTGTGAAAGGGCTGTATGCTACCTCAATGTTGGCCTTTGGCCTGCGTCCATGGTAGAAAGTAACTGCATCTACAGTTTCCTTGTTTCTCTTGGCACTTTCCTTCCTCTTCCGTGTCAGGGAGGCACAGTTGCAATTGCTACTGTAAGCTCCTCAGGGCAGGGACACCTTTCTGTTTGCTTTCGTTATTGGATAGCAAGAGACGACCTTCAGCTTTGATGGTGAGAGTGGAGGGCATTTCTGTCTTCTTACAAAAAGGGTGGGACAAAAAGGGTTCTCCCTGTGTGTGTTTCCCTCCTGTCAGCTCTCTGGGAAATGTTTTCCACATTAGCCAGCCATCAGAACATCAGCCATACATGAACCTAAATAGGCACCTCGGTCTAAACAGAAAGCAATCATAAATCAATGGCAGCAATTATGGCCGCAGAGTGATATGCAATAATACAATCTTCTTAAGAGCTGTGCTTGGCAATAGAAAGAAGAGAAGGTATTTACCACTAAATGCAATGTTGGATTGCTTCCCACCCACCCGTTTGGGCTCACTGCTAAAAGCTCCAGCAGGTTCATTACGGCCACGATAGCAGAACGGGAGAGGGAGAGCTGGCGCATAAAATGAGCGCATGCAGAAAGGGAGCCCAGCCCACTTCTCCGAGCTTGGATATAATGGGTTAAAAATTAAATTTGTTGCCCCAATTTGTTGAAAACACCAACAAATCCTGTTTTAAAAACTTGCTTTTTGAATCGTTAGCCCTGCCAGCACACTAAACTCATGAGTAGTGACTAACGTTCCGCATGCATTTGTTTCATTCTGTATTTATTTATTTATTTCGTCAAATCAAATTACAAGAAAACGGAAGATTCCGCCTAAATGTTCAGAAGAACTTGTGGGTCGTAAAAGCTGTCTGAGAGTGGAATGACTTGCCTTGAGCAGTGGTGGCCTCTCCGTCTTTGGAGGTTTTAAACAGAGGATGGAAGGGCATTTTTCCGGAGGGCTTGAGCTGTAGATTCTTGCAGGATAGATGACCTTTGTGTGCCCCTTCCAACTCTAAGAGTCTGTCATTTCCGCAGGTTGCTGGGAATGATATATGAGACTGGGTTTATCTCCTTCCTCCTCTACCTGCTCTTCTTTTTCATGAAATTTGATTTATTTTTTCTAACTCTAAAAATCAATGTATTAATAATGGGTTAATAACATAACTGATGTGAAGGGTTAGTTCTCTTTAAAAAAGAAATACTTTCATTAACATTTGAACAGCCATAAAAGAAGAAGAATGGAAAAAAGAAAACAGTAACAGGTAAAGCATATTTCTAAGAATGAAATAAATACAAGACAATAAAGAAAAGAAGAAAAAACTTAAGAAACAACACAACACTTAATATTAATACAAATTATCTATATATACACCCAAAAACTTTAAAAAAAAAAAAGAACTTCCCCCCTGGGATGAAGAATTTGCCTTATTAAATTAACAAAAATGCAGAACAGAAATGAAAATAACCTCTTCATAAATAAAGAAAAGGGGGAAAGCAATAATTAGCCATGGCCGTAATAATGTTAAACTTTGACACTAATTTTCTAATTTTCTCTTCATGGGTCTAATGTCACTGACTGGCTCTTTGGCCATTTCCGCACTAGAGTGTTATAGTGCTATTATTCCACTTTCAACCTCCTATGGAATCCTGGGGTTTGCAGTTCAGGGAGGGGCCTCAAAGGTTCAGAAGCCTCAAAGGACTTAGAATACCCTCAAAAGCCCCTCCTGAAACTGCAAACCCCAGGATTCCATAGGAGGTTGAAAGTGGAATAATAGGACTATAACAGTCAAGTGCGGAAATGGCCTTCGTTAACAATTCAGTGCGCCAAAGACATTGCAGTGTGAACGCCCACAGTTCTGGGCTCTTGTGGGGTTGGCCCCATGCTCGGATGCTTGTTTGCATCCAGCACAGCTCTACTCAAGATAACTTAGAGCAAGCCCCCCTCCCCTTTTCACATTCAGTAGCCAAGCAGATGGATTGGTTGCCCCCCGCTCTGCCCTTGCTGATTGGAGATCTGTTACTGTCTCTGAATATGGAAATTGCCCGAGCTTTGTCGTTATGGCTAATAACCCTTTGGGGTGGATCCATCTTCCTTGGGTTCGTCTCCTCCTTGCATAAAAGCCGACCTGCAAATGGGATGCTCTCGGCCATGAATCTGAAACTGGTTCCCTCTCCCAACCCTGCATCCCTTTTTTTGCTTTCAAATTGTTAGAAGAACTCTCGGTCTCTTTGTGCCGATGACAGCTAAAAGCATTTGATTATAATGGCGAGAGGAGGGAAGGAGCTGTCGCGCGGGTGATGCGCTGTCTTCATCAGCGTCTCCATGGAAACCGCTCTTGATGCCAATCAGCAAAAGGACGGGCACATACTTTCTCCGGAGATGGGGCGGCAAAGAAGGGTCCCATGGTCTCCGGATCCCTTCCTTGCATATCTTGTAGGGAAAAGGGGTAACAGGGGATTGGGAGGTATAATGGCACATAGGCAGAGCTAAAACGCTGGCTGGCATCTGCTGGATGTATTTCTGAGCTTTGATGCTGTTTTGTACCATAAAGTCCGCTTTGATTTATGAGGATCTTTTGAACTGGACATGTCCAAGAGCCCCAGCCATGAACAGCCCTGCTCAGGTCTTGCAAACTCAAGGTAGCCACGTCTTCCTTAATGGGGTCTATCCACCTGTCAGATGGTCTGTCTCTTTTCTTACTGCCTTCCAGTTTTACAGCATCACCTTCTTTCCTAGTGAATCACATCTTCTCATGATACATCCAAAGCCAACAGTTGTTGTTTGCTGTCAAGTTGGCTTTGAGTTACGGTCCTGTGGGTTGCCGTAATGACCAGCGAATGTGTCCAAAATATTTTTTTTTCCATGCAGAAAATGCCGCTTTCTGCACAAAACAGCCAGATGCAAATTTTGCACAGAAGTCTTGAGCTGAGAAGGTTCCAACCAGTCCAGAGTTCTTCCCACCAGGATTTCCCAACACCCAAAGAGCATGTCTTTTTGACCATTTTCCAAGCATTTTCTAATGTCCTTTCCATCCTGTTATGTATGTCCATCTGTACTTGTCAGAGGGACAGAGGCAACTTTGCTTTCGTCGTTCTTGCTCTCTTCAGTCATAGGGTGCTGCAGGCTTTTGGATCAGGGCAAGAACCTGCAAAGCCTGTTTCTATTTTTCTTCCCAAGAGGAAAAACTGGGGTGAGAAGCCCAGCTGCCTCCTCTTTCTTTTGGACTGGTCTGTCCAGCTCATCATCTGTTTCCAGTATTGCTTGCTTGTTCCAAAACCCAGTGGGCACAAAATACCAGGAATTTTTCCTGTCACTTGATGAAGGGGTATTTTTTCCGACTGATAACTGTTACTTGCTGCATATGATCAGTCAACAGCATCTGCATGGTGGATGGAAAGATTAATTGCCATCATTTGCTTCCTGGCTGAGAAATGGGTTTCCCAGCACTCCGGAAGCTGGTTGAAGAGAATAACACAGTGGTGACAATTTAGTGTTTGCCCAGACTGCACCCATCTCGAAGTATTTTGGGAAATTAGTCAGCCTGGAGGTGCACTTTTGTGTGAGAGAGAGCACAAAAAATACTGTTTCCAGATAGCTGTGTGTGATTTTTGTGCAAGATTGCTATTCTCTGCACAACATCCAACTATCTTGCATGACAGAAAATCTTAACACAAAAAAATCCTGTGTAAGAATTTTGTTATGCCAGAATTTTCTTGCACATTTGTGGTTTTCTGTGCAAAAAAGCAGCAATTTGAACAAATTCTTACCTGGAAACAATAGTTTTTATTTTAGTCTAGTTTAGTTTTTGCAGAAAACCGCACAGCTCTCATGCAAAATTTCCATTGTTTTTTTGCAAAACACAAGTGTACGTGAATACTGGATGAGAACTGTATATGTACTTTCAATAGTAGGGAGGAAGCTGTTAAAATGGTTCCCCCCCCTCCCTATTGAGGATGAAATAGTCAAATATTATCATCACTATGTGCACATAGATGCACATTCTCCCCCTTGCAATTTTGTGTAGTCTGCAATTAGTACACTTTTTTATTCCTCTTAACCAAAGCCCAAAACAATTCAGTTCAACCCCATAAAAGATAATTGCTATGACACTTGAAACTCCTGCACTGTGTTTTTTGTAATGGGCTTGCCAATTAGCAACAATTAAGGCATTTAATTACCCAAGAAAAATGCTGTTTGATTACACAAAGAGGCATTTTATTTGGGGAGGAAAGAATTAAAACCCCCAGGGAGAGGAACCAAAATTGAGCCTGTTGTTCAGTTTTGGTTTTCTTTTAAACCAAATTGACTGTGTGTGTGTGTGTGTGTTGAGGGGGGGGCAGATAGACAATTGTGTCTCTGTACACACATACACACACCACTAGTGGGTAGTGGTTTTCATATCAATGGGAGTGGTGAACAGGATCTGGGTTTTAGTCTTACCTGTAAAGGAGATGGCCAAAGCGCTGAAACCTACTCTGAGTGTATGTTTCAGCACCTTGGATAGCTCCCCCGGGCCTTGGGCTGAAACCCAGAAGCAGGACGTTGACCAGGATGTGGTCATTTTGATGGTAGTTGTTGTTTTGGTTGTCTTTCCAGGGCTGAGCAGGGATTTGAACTCGAGTCTGAGTCCAGCACTCAAACCACTACAAGATAAGATTGAGGCCATTTCCGCACTAGACTGTTATAGTGCTATTATTCCACTTTCAACATCCTATGGAATCCTGGGGTTTGCAGTTGAGGGACGTGCCTTTGAGTTTACAGTTTGGCTTTGAGGCCCCTCCCTAAACTACAAACCCCAGGATTCCATAGGAAAGTGGAATAATAGCACTATAGCAACCTAGTGTGGAAGTGGCCTTAGTCAGAGGAGATTTATGGTTGGCTTCCTTTGAGGATATGACTTATCCAAGGTTTTCTTGGAGTCCTAGCCTCAGTACAGCACACAAGATGGCCCAATAGATTTCCATGGACAAGGGGGGATTTGAACTCTGGACTTCCAGGAATCAACATTCCAGCCGCTGTGCCATCCCCGTTCCAAGTTGTTGTGTGCCTTCAAGTCAACATTGGTAGATGGCAACATTGTCCTAGGGTTTTCTTGGCAAGGTTGGTTCAGAGGGGCTTGCTTCTGTCTTGCTGTTAGACTGAGAGAGTGTGACTAGCCCAAGGTCACCCAGTGGGCTTCCAGGGCTGAGTGGAGGGTGAACCATGACTTCCTGGAGTCTTAATCCACTTCTCAAACCATTGCATCACACTGGGTCTATCTGTGTGTATATTTTTTTAATAAAAATGCAAAGAAATCTTAGCATCATGAGAATGTGAGAAGTGGAAACTCAGGAAGGAAGGAAGGAAGGAAGGAAGGAAGGAAGGCAGGCAGGCAGGCAGGCAGGCAGGCAGGCAGGCAGGCAGGCAGGCAGGCAAGCAAGAACTAGAAACTCAGAAAGAAAGAAGGAAAGAAAGAAAGAAAACTGGCACCACAGTGGCTCCTTTTAATGTTAGAGCTCAGCTCTTATTTCTCACTTGCTTTCGAAGTGGGACAGCAGTTGAAGAATCTGGGTGTTTTGCAAGATGGAACAGAGAATAGAGCCCTTGGCAGTGCAGGGGGCTTAATATGGGGAGTCGGGGGGGAGGGAAGGAAACTTTGCCTGCTTGCCCACCCAGCTTAAAGTAACCGCCGTGGGCAAGTGTCCCTCCAGTCTGGAACTTGGCCGGTTTGGTTTGTCTCCCGCTGTTACTATGGAAATTGCAGGTGTAAAGACCAGGCAGTTGTTTACCTGCCGAAACTTTGCAACCTGGAATGGGTGACGATGCCAGGCTTTAAGGGGTTTATTTTTTGCATGTGTGTGAGATTGACTGCAGACCTTCTGTGTCTGCATGTGATGGTGGGGAAAATAAATCCATCCTCAGGAGCGGAGGCGAGTTTGGTCATTTTGAAGAGGCGTTTCCAGTGCGGGCTGGATAAGTTCTCTTTTATTCAATGTGAGTTTATGGATTATTTATAGCCTCTCCTGTCACAGTTCTCTGAGTGGGTCACAGGAACGGATAATTAGAGATTTTTGGATTGGAAAAAAAATGAAACAGAGCAAATCGAAAGCTCTCAGTCGAAATGCAGATATGTACCAGCTTCTCAAGGAGTTTGATTGGATTTTGTAGCTACCAGAGCTTTCTTTTGGGCCTGGCTGCCTATTCTCTTGCCAGAACATCACACCGACCTCATCTTCCCCTAATACCTACCCCCTCCTTTATCCAGAACACTGCACGAAAGATCCCTAATGGCATTGTTGTTGTTCCAGTGTGCCTTCAAGTCACTTCTGACTTATGGTGACCTTAAGGCAAAGCTCCCATGGGGTTTTCTGGGGGCTGAGAGGGTGTAATGTGCCCAAAGTCACCCAGTGGGTTTCCATGGCCGAGGGAGGAATTAAACCCTGGTCTCCCAGACAGGTGTCCAAAGCTCAAACCAGTGCACGACACTCCTTTTCCTTTAGACCAGAGTGAAGAAACTTCATGGTTTTGCTGGACAGTTTTGGGCTTCTAGGACCCCCTGTCACCCCAGCCCTCAAAACACAACCGGAGGTCCACTTCAGGTATGGCAAACCCCCTGGAGGGGTGATTGAGGCAGAAGGAAGCGCAGGAGGGATGGGCCTTGGTTTCAAAGAGAATCTCCACTTTTGGAGACTTCGGGGAGTGGATTTTTTTTGCTTTTCGTTGAGAATTTTAGGCCCAGGATAGCCTAAAGATCGTGAAAGCCAGTAGCTGCGTAATCCCCATTTCTCCCTTAGGCTCCTGCTCACTGGGCGTTGTCCTTATTAGAGTCACACATACCCCCCCCCACCACCGGCATTCCCTTTCCTCACCCATTGACTGCGGCATTTTCTCTCCTTCGTGGAAGGTTGCCACAGACTGGCATCCAGTACTAATCTTCCATGGACCACAGTTTTGAGTAGCACTGCTTGTTGTCGTTGTCGGCTGCTGTCAAGTCAACTTTGACTTGCAGCAACCCTATGGATGAGAAATCTCCAAGCCGCTCTGTCCTCCGTTGCTCTGTTCAGCTCTTGCAGACTCAAGGCAGCCGTTGTGGCTTCCTTGATTGAGTCTATCATCCCACAGTACAATCTTCCTCTTTTCCTTCTGCCTTCCCAAGTATCACTGTCTTTTCTAGTGAGCCACGTCTTCTCATGATACGTCCAAAGTACGACAGCCTCGGTTTAGTCAACTTGGCTTCTAGGCAGAGTTTGGGCTTAGTTTGTTCTTGGATCCATTTAGCGCTGCTTCGGGGACTATATCCACCATAATTTCCTCTCTCTGCTCTCTGTCTGTTTGGGGCCCAGGAATAAAACCCAGAAGTAAAAAACAGAAGTTCACATTTTGAGTTAACTTCTTCCAAAAAAATCTTTCTTTTTTTTTTAAAGTTTTGGGCTGTTGTCATGAGAAGCTGTGGTCTCTTGCTCTCAGGTTCACAACTCAAGAGATAAACCCTGCAATGACTCCTTTATTACAGATTGGTTTATCCATTTATTTCTTTTATTAATTGGAACAGCAGTGGTCTGGATCCACCCACTTCCCATATCGGTCTTTGGAATGACATCTTAACTTGCAGGCTAGATAAAGAAACGTATATACAGTTGGCCCTCCATATTTGTGAGTTTGGCTTTCATGGATTTGATTCTTTGTGCGTTTCTTCACCCCTGCCCTCCCGCCTCAGGCACTTCTTTTCGGGGGGCAACCTGTCCTCTTGGCAGGTTGAATCAGGCCCCATATCTCTTTAAAACCCCACATCTCTGGTCCTCTTCCTCCTCTTCTTCCTCCTCTAGCCATTGCCCAACCAGATAAGGAAGCCTTGCAGCCCAATTTCCCAGCATCACAAGCCCTCTCCGGATGTGCCCCCACGCACCCAAGGAAGGAGATAGGTGAGAAAGAAGAAGTCTAGGGCCACCGTGCCAGCCCACCCCCTTTCCCTCTCCTTTCCCTGACCTGGTTTGGACCCTGGGTGCCTGTTCTCCCCATCATGTCTCTGCCCCCTTCCCACAGACACACACTTTGATATTTGCATTTTTTTCCCTCTTCTGTGGGAGTTGCACCCCTGACCCTAGTGAACGTGGAGAACCCACTATAAATGTGTTTATTCAATGTTTTGTTGCAGAACTCTGACTGCCTGTGAATTCTATTTTGCTCTGTTGAATTCTGCTAGTTGACATTCTTTTCAATAGAGAAAGAAAGGTGGGTCATGGTGTGGAGAGGCCAGGTGCACCCCTCGGAGGTCCCAGGGGGGCTAATGTCTCCATGTGTGGTCACTGAGAGACGGGCTTTGGGGCTCTGGGGTTAAGTGATCACCCCTCTGTAACTTCTTTTGCCCCCTTCAGAGATGGAGGGGGCAGCCAGGAGGAGGGGAGAAGCAGCTGTAGGGAGCAAGAGAGAGAGAGACGGAATTTGAATGGCCTCTTCCTTCTCTGCCAGGCGTCTCCAGCCGCACGTGCAATTCGGCTGCCCACGTTCCACCGTGTTGAGTAATCCCATTTCCAACGGAGAGTAGCATCATTCATCCAACCTTTACCCGTCTAAGAGAGAAATAGGGGTATTTTTAGCCTCGGCTAAGCACCAAATTAAAGCCTGGGGGAAGAAAAAGAAAAAAAAGAAGGTGGCAAGAGCTGTTAAGAAACCAGAAACCAATTTGCTGGAGCACGTCTTGGAGAGCTGAAACTTCCCCTAGCACGCTGTAATCTTTTTTTCCATGCAGCCGGCGGAGCGTTCCCATGTGACATGGGCGCTCACTTCCCACATTTTGGGTCGCAGCTGATGCCACTGATCTTTTCCCCTTCTCATTGTTCTGCATAATTTTTGGTGGGCAGAGAAGGATTGGGAGGAGAGCTTAAAGTGGTCTGATAGCATCATTGGTGCCCACTAGAAGCCAAAATGGCTACAATGCTCCCTCCACATTTGCAGGTCTGACCTTTGCAGATTTGATTATTCGTGACGCCCGGTGCATGCCCTCCCTCACCCCCATTCTCCTCCTCCCATGGCCAAAATGCAACACCCTCAGTTCAGTCATCTTGGCTCCTCGGGAGCGGTCTGGTCTGATTTGCCCTTGGGTCTGCTTGTCTTTTTGGTGGTACCTGCAGAACTCTCCTCAAGCAGCAGATTTCAGAGGCGTTGATTCTCTTCCCGACAGCTTTCTTCACCATCTTCACTGTCCAGCTTTCCCATCCAAGTTTTGTTCTTAACTGCCGTCAAATCAACTTTGGCTTATGGTGACCCAAGTCACCTTGTCCTCAACCTCCTGCTCAGGTCTTGCAGATTCAGGGACGTGCCTTTTTTTTCCTGCTGCCTTCTACCTTCCCAAGCATTGCTGCCTTTTCGAGTGAGTCCTGTCATCTCACAATACGTCCAAAGCACATTTAATTTAGTCATCTTGGCTTCTAGGGAGAGTTCAGGCTTGATTTGCTCCACGGTCCATTCATTTGCCTTTTTAGCCGTCTAGGGTGTCTCCAGCACCACATTTTGAATGAGCTGGTTTTCTTTTTGCCAGCCTTTTTCACTGTCCAGCTTTGCCCACCACACATAGAAATCAGAAATATGATGGCCTGGACAATCCTAACTTCAGTGGTCAACAATATATCTTTATACTTGAAGATCTTGTCTAGTTCCTTCATAGCTGCCCTTCCAAATCCTAGTCTTTTTCTGATTTCCTTAACTACTGTCTCCATTCTGATTAACGACTTAGCCAAGGTGTTGCATTATGTGGATGCATAATGGACTCCTTGCTCCACAAATTTCTCACAGCTCTTGTGTGTGTGTGTGTGAGAACGCAAACTGTTACAAACTTGTTGTTATGGCTAGCCAGTTCCATGGGAAACTTTTCCTCAGCGTTATCAGCTTGTCCGGAACTGGCACACAGCTGCGCCATCATATGTGTTTTTGCTACATGACATGTTATGGCTATGAACTTGTTATTCACGCTTGTTGTCGTGAGGTGAAGGTGCCGAAAGCATGTTTACTGCATATCATATAAACCCCATGCCTTGTGTAAAAGTCTCTCTGTTCTTTTCTCTTTGCACTCTGTTGCTGAACCTGCCATGATGTTGGGCAGTTTGAATTTTTCTTCTGTAACTTAGGTAGTTTGAAATTCTCTTACCAATAAACATAGTTAATTTTGCCAGTTTGACTTCAGCAGTGTTTTGTTTTACTAGCTCCATAGAGCAGGCATGAAGCCTAAAGCAAGCAGGAGTTTTTATTATTTTTTATCAGCAGGAGTTTCTCGACTCCTGTTTTGCAACACAAGGTATGAATAATCTTTATTTCAATGTCTGTTTTGTCTACTTGCACCTTGAATCATGGTAAGGTTCCCAACAAGATAGGCCCTTGCTTGCAAAATCTCTCTCTCTTTCTTGCCTTTCCATGATTTTGTCCCCTTTCCTTGCTCTGTGTGCCTTACCTCTCTCGCTTTCCATCCTTGGCACCCACCCAGCCATGTTGATTCCAAGCTTAAATGCCATGCAGGGGAAATGGGAGGCTCCTTTCTCTCTTTTTCTTTTTCCCATTTCCATCTTTGCTTACCTCGGCATCTCTATGGCAACCACTTAATTACGAGGCTGCCGTCTCGGCAATGAGCCCTTGAACAGAGTTGGAACAAGTGAGGGGCTTGTAGGACAACCACCGTGCAGTTCTAGAAGAGCTTTCTTGCACACGAAGCTTTTTGTTTGCACGGGGAGCTAAAAACAAAAGAGGGGGGATGCAAAGAAAAGAAAGGATAGAATGATTTAAATTCTTCTTAATGTGGTTTTATTTGGTGGGTTTTGCAGGCAAACCAAAACAAAAACCTCCACATTTGTATTGCATTTTATTTTAAAGCTGTGTTTTCTTATTTATTTTCTCAGTTAAGAGGCGAAAAGAGGGGATATTATTGTTATTATTATTAAAATATTTATCTCCTGACCTATATTCAAAGGTCTCAGGGTGGTGTAGAGTAAAATATACTTAAGATAATAAACAGCTGTAGTTCAAAAGATGAAAAATATATTGAATCATTTGTTGCTTCAAATTTTTCTACAAAAATAATGTTTGTGCCAATTTTTGGCAACTCTTTTTAAATGAAAGCTGGCCAAACGCATCCAAAACTGGCAGCAAATGCAGCATTTAGCCCTCTCCGCCATCTTGGAGCCCCTGCAAACAGCTCCCCCAGCAAATAAGACACCGAAAATCGGCCACAGCTGTTACCCGAAGTGATATGATGTCACTTCCGGCACAGTGAAATGCAATGTTGTAGGACAGGTGGGGGGAAATGGCTCCCACCCCCTCTGCAGTTGCCCACCCTGTGCTATGGGCTGCCGAAGGTGCAAAAGGGGGGGGATGGAGAGACCTCCTCCCCAAAGTAACCAAGCGAAGTGGACAAGAATCCATTTCTGGTTTTGCAAAATGGCTGAATATCAAACAGTACAGAGCAACCTACAGTCCTGCCTCCACATTTGCAGGTTTGACCTTCGTGAATTTGATTATTTGCCGAGTGTGCATGTACCTTCCAACCCCGCCCCCCATTCCCTTGCCTTTTCCTCTTTCGTGAGGGTTCTTCCTCCATCATCTGCATGACAACCCAAATCCAAATTGGAACTCTCTTCCTTGCTTAAGAAAACCCTGTAAAATTCATAAGGTCACCGTAAGACAACAGGCAACTTAAAGACAGATGCACACAGCCCAGTGGAAATGAAACAAAGGCAGTACCACAAAGCACCATCTTTATAAACTTCCTGAAAGGGGTGTTACAAATAATCATTATTGTTGTTATGATTACCACCACCAATTTTGCAATGTGGTCTCATTGATTTGGGTATCAGAACTCTTTGTTTAGGTGGTGGAGAGCATGGGGGGGTGAGGAGTTGTAATTGTGATTCATTCTTTAATTAGAAGCTTCCTCAGTCTTCATTTGTACCAAAGAAGCCCATCACCACCTTTTCCAAAGGTCCGGCTCCATTCCCTGCATTTCCCAAGGTGCCGTTTTGTTCTCTGCCTCTCTGGCCTCTGGTGGGGCTCCGTAATGAAACGGCGAATGTGCTTAATGAGGGATGTAATGCGGAAAGTGGCCATCTTTCATTCTAATCTTCGTGATGGTTTGTTTTATATTGTGCCGTCAAAGTACACTAATGTTTTACACAAGAACATTAAACAGAGAGGCAGGTTGCCGTCTCCAGGGCGAATGTAAAATTCTCTATCTGGGTGCCTGTCAGGTATGCTGACTACATCCTCCATCATCCCCATGCTGGCTTGGGATGGTGCAGGTCATGGCTCAAGACATACCGGAAGGCACTGGGTTGGAGGAAGGTCTAGATTAGGGGCGGGGAAAGTGGGACCATTCAGATGGAGCGGAGTGACACAAGGAGCCAATATAATCCAATAAACTTGCTGATTCCTCTCATTGGGAAGAACTTGCAGAGTGTTGTATCCACTTGGTAGTTATGCTGCTCTGATCCCACTTTAACTGACGTAGCTCCAGCCTCTGGAATCCTGGGATTTGTAGTTTGAGGAAAGACTCAGACTTCTCTTTTAGAGAGCTCTGAGTCGACTTCTCACTCCACTTTGGCACAGCCAAAGTCTGGGGTTGTAGATGCATTGGTCCACCTGGTCTGTGTCTAGAAGTTTAAGACAGAACCCTGTGACAGCCCACTAGGCACGTCTCTCCAGGATGAAGAGGAACCATTGGTGAGAAGCACCTTTTGGGTTTGGTCAATCAACCAGTTACAAATCCACCTGACAGTACCATTGTCTAGCCCACATTTTACTACCTCGTTTGCAAGAATATCACGGGGGATCTTCTCAGAGGCCTTACTGAAATCAAGGTACGCTCCATCCGCAGCATTTCCTTCGTCTACCAAGGTAGTAACCCTATCAAAAGAGGTAAGATTAGTCTGGCATGGCTTGTTTTTGAGAAACCCATGTTGACTTTTCGTGACCACCCTTACATGCTACGTTTCAAGTTTCTTTTTAACAGAAAACATCAGAGGCTCTTACCTTTCACTCTTGGACGCTCTTTGTTGAGGAGCTACAGTAGCGGAAGAAGGAAGCTCCAGCTTTTGGAGGATTTGGTGTGTAAAAGGCAGTTTGGTAGGAATTTCTTCTAGGACACCTAGATCCCTTTCACACCCTGTGGCAGACTTAGAGTTCTCCTAGCAGAGCGTTATCGGTGCCTAACCAAACTACAAACCCCAGTCCTCTGAACTGCAGTTAGAATCACAGAATCTTAGAGGTGGAAGAGACCCAAGGCCCATCCAGGCATGGCACCTCTGCCATGCGGGGTTATCCCGAGAGATGGCCAGAGGGGGAGCGGTTTGAGAGTGGAAAACTTTGCCTTGGAGTGTGGTGGAGTCTCCTCTTTCTTTGGATGGATGGATGGATGGCTAGCAAAGGGAGGGCTTTGGTTGTCTGTCTTCCTTGCAGGCAAAAGGGGGTTGAACTGGATGGCCCTTGGGGTCTCTTCCAACTCTACGACTCTTAGGATTCAATCTGTTGAAAAAGAAAGATTTACTTTTGGAAAGATAGCAGTGGAAAAACAGCCAATCTGACATCTCTGGGAAGGGAGATGATCCCACCAAATACTATCTGTGAGGGTGGTGGGACACAGAGAAGCACTTTGCCAGCCATAGATTCAATCCATCCTTGTTGTGGAATCAAGAAAAGCGTGCCAAAGTGACCCGGAGGAAGACGGAGGGCTTCCTGTCCCTCTCCTAACTTGGCAGAAAAAGACTTAGCTGGATTGGAAGGGGGTTTTGACGACAGAGGAACAAAGTTGTGTGCTTTTTTTAAAAAAAACAAAAGGTGCCACATTTTAATAAAGTCACGCTTGGTGCTGGTTTTAAGCCGAGGATTGACAGCTCTGGAGGCTGGGTGATCTTTTGTGTGCCACTCATTTCTTTAAGTCAAGTGTGCTTTTGGCAGGAAAATAGCTGGGTTGGCTGCTCACGCCCCCTCCCCGTGTTGGAAAGGAGCCGCTCTTTCGGGAGCAGGTTTTTGTGTGTCTTGCAATTCAGCAAATGGCCCGCATTGCATAGGGGGGCACCATGAACATCAGCTCTCTCGTTCTCTCTTTTTAAAATGATTTTCTAGTTCTCATGGCCGTGACGATAGGGTTTCTTTGCTGTTACATTAAACAGAGACATATGCATTAAACAGATAGACCCAGTGTGGTACAGTGGTGTGAGGTTTGGGCTAAGACTCCAGGAGGTCAGGGTTCAAACCCTACTCAGACCTGGAAGCCCACTGGGTGACCTTGGGCAAGTCACACTCTCTCAGCCTCAGAGGAAGGCAGTGGAGGCAAACTTTGCCTAAGAAACCTTGCCCCGATGCAAGATAGTGTGATGTAGTGTTCTGCTCTTGGAGACCAGGGTTTAAGTCCCCACTCAGACACCCACTGGGTGACCGTGGGCAAGTCACACTCTCACAACCTCGGAAGAAGGCAATAACCAACCTCCTTGGAACTAATCTTGCCAATAAAACCCTGTGATAGGGTTGCCATAAGGTACAGAAGAATAACAACAACTATTATTTCAGGGCCAGCATTGTGTAGTGGTTTGAGGCTTGGACCCAGACTCTGGTTCTGTCGGGGGGGTCTTGGAATGTAGCCTCCACAGATGATGGGGGGATATGTACAGCCTCCCCGTGCCCTTTCAGCCAAAGGACTAGTTTCTGGACTCCTTCCTTATAGCTGTGGTCTCAGCTGGCCAGTAAAAACATGAAAGGCTTTGTTCACTTTCAAAGGAGACCTCGGTGGGCTTCCTCTTCGTGGCTGATGAACTGCCTTTGGCTGTCCATCATGCCCACCTGAGAGAACAGGGTGGAAATGTTTAAGCTGAATGGTCTGTCTCAGATGGGAAGGGCATCCCCAAAGAGGGAAAGGAATGGGACCGAAAGGGGTTGGGAGGCTGGCCTGTGGGAACAGAGCCCCAAAAGAGGTTCTCTCCTCTTCCCCCTTCCCAGAACGAAATTCCCCAAACCCAGTCTCCTCCTGTGTTTGCCATGTTGCACCGTAGGCTGCTCAGCATGTTCTTGCAATGTGCAAAAGGGTGTTTTAGGTGCAGGAGGAAATCTACCTGGAGGACGGTTTGTCTGCTTTGATGTCAGCAGGTTGGTCTGTTTGGTTGCCTCTTTGTGGTTTAGTCAGCAACCTACTTTGTTCCCTGAATTGTGCAAGAAAAAAAGAAACCCCAACACCTTCAGGACTGCTTTTGTTGGCAATTCCTGTGTGGAAAGGGGTTGGACTAGATGGCCTTTGTGTCCAACTCTACGATTCTGCCTTGAGTTACCATTTCACGCCCTTGTGTTGCTTCTTTTTGTTGAACATGCAGCAGTTCTGTTGGCCGTGGGATCACAAAAGCGACAGCACGGAAAGGAGAAAGGAAGAGATTCTCAATGAGAAGAACAAGTGCCATTTTCTTAATGCTGCTCTGTCAGGTTTAAAAAATTTTTTTAAAACTGGCAGTATGTGAAATTCAAGCAGCAGCAGATGCAAAGCTAAAACCTCACGTCGAGTTAAATTGGAAAGAAAAAATATATAAAAATCATTTAGCGGGAAATAATGAATTAGCACATGCCTCCCTCGGTGCCAGAAAGCTAGCCTGGCAAGTCCATTCCAACTGCCTGGCATGTAGCCCAATCTATTTGCACAGGTGCAAATCTGACCTTTCCTTGTCTATTTTGTGGAAAGTTTCCATATCAAGGCACGGAGTCCAATTCCCAGTCACTTGCTGTCCTACTCGGCACAGGACTCGGTGTGCCAGAAGGAGACGGATCCGTCCCTTCTTAACGCCTCCCTGTGGCGCTTTAAGCCTCTCGAGGCGGTAAGAGGGGGAAACGGCTCTTTTAGAAATCTCAGCAAGTCTGGTAAATCTGCTGGCTAATAACTGCCTTGTCCCGTCAGTCTATGGAAAGGCGTACCTGCTCTGTTTACCCAGATGGGGAACTTCAAAAAGGATCAAAGCCGGGGACTTTAATTAAAACATATCTTGACATTTTGGTAGCGTGCGGTCCGGACATTAGCATTCATGAAAATTCAGCCTCCCCGAACAGAGTTCTTTTTCCTTGTGTAATGAATCCGTAAGGGTTGAGTCCCACAAGCTGCACACTCGGAGGGGAAGGCAGAGCGAATATAGGAGCTCAGGCTTGCTTTTGTTTCCTTCCAGTTAATGTTTTCATTACCAGCCTGTTCCTTGCTTTCTGGCTTTCTTTCTCTCTCTCTCTCTCATTCCCTGGTAGGTGCTGTTTTCTATTCATCCAGAGTGCAATGGGCTGGTATTCTTTTTATTTCCCTCAGGCTCAGAAAGAGCAGCAGGAAAGCGATTACAGGCCAGCTGAGTTCAACAGAGCTGGTGGGCAGAGCGCCCTTTTTCTTCTGAAATTGCTGTGGGGGTTTTTTTAATGCCCAAGATGGGTCACCCCCTCTCATTGATCTGACATGGGGCACAGGGCAGCGGGAACTACTCCTGCATACAGTGCCTTGAAGAAATACCAAACCCCCACTTCCATCTGTCCACATTTTGTACTGCTGGGAGACTTTTTGGCTAATGGGCCAAGTAAACAGAACCCTAGAGTCTTAAGAGTTGGGCTTTCTAGTTCAGTCCCCTGCCATGCAGGGATGCACAGTGCTCCCGAAAGATGCCCCTCCACCCTCTGTTTAAAGGCCTTCAAAGATGGAACGTCGCTGTGCAGGAGGAGACCTTCTCGGCTGGTGGGACCCCTTTGGCTTCCCTGGTCCTCTCCTGACCTGAAAGATCTCCTCTGCCGCCTTGCCATGGGCAGCAGGCCTCGTTCCTCTGGTCGATGAGTCACGCGATTTGCTCTAACACGACGGGATGAACGTGTGAGATTTCTGTTGGAAGTCTTCTGCGGTTGCCGAGTGCGTTCGGCACAGACGCCTTCCTGATGAGACGCCTGGCGCTGAAGTGGGTGGTGGTGTTCCGTCGGAGTCCAACAGTTTTGATCATCGCTTCCTGGTGCCTGTTCCTCGCAGTATGGCGAAGGCATGCGAGCGGGTAACAGACGCCGCGCATCCGGTTTCTTGCAAGCGAGGGCGAGGCGGAGGGACTGGCGTTGCCATCTCTGAGCGTTCCCGTTGCTGCTCGGGAGACGCAGAACGCTTGCTCGCCTCCTGCTCGTCGGAGACTTTGATTCCTCGCTAAGAAGCTGTGAAACTCTCGATTTTGTCTTCTCTTCCTCTGGGGAGGAACTGATTCAGCCAACTTTCTCCCATGTTGGGGCAATTCGTGCATACCTGAGATACACACACATGTGGCATTTGGGTTTATTGGGCTGTTTTCTTGGCTCAAGGGTGGGGGATATAAAGAGAGACATTTTGCTTTGCAGAGTGTGGTGGATGAGTGAGACCATGATAGAAGACCATCATCATCCCGCCTTTTCTCCAAGCCTGCAGAGACCCTTTTTGTATGTGCGAAAGAACCCACTGTTTTACAAAGCACACCACTAACCAGCCCTTCCCATCACCTCCTCACAGCACAGTGAAGTCAAAGCAGCAACCTAAATGCGTGGCAGGGAGACCAAAGCCAACCTGACGGTGCCTTTACCTGGGCACCTGCCAGCCTTATAAACAGGACGCTTTGCCCACCCCAGGACTTCAGCCCAGAAACATTCAAGGTCTTGGTGGGATGTTGGGATGCTTCTGTTTCACTCCCTTCCCCTCTCATCTTCCTGTTCGTCAATTCTTCTAGGGAAGTGGGACACAACTGTGATGTTTCTACAGTTATGCTTCCTGGCGCAATGGGGAGACCCAAGGAGGGACTGGATGCCTGGGGCCATGTGTCTTTCCATAATGTCTATTTCTGGTCTCAGCTCCTGGCTGGATTGGTTGCTGATCCCCTGGTGGGTGCAGGGCTTGTGGCACTGTCTGAAGGGAAGAGTTGTATTTCCATCTTTCATTTCATCCCTTACCATGCCATTGCTGACACTTGCTATTATTACTGCTATACTAAGAGGGTAAAATATCCAATACCTATTATTATGTTATTATTGCATTTGGCTCATCTCCAGGTATTGGAAGATTGGGCTGTGCAGGGCCAGTTGCTCTCGTAGGGAGAGTTTTGCATGGAGGATTAACATTGCCAAAAAAAAAAGAAAGAAAGAAATACACCACTGGCCTCTTTTTCTTGTCAGTTCTCTGGCTCGGTATTTCTCCTTTTGGGAAAACATTTTTGAAATAAATGAGACTGCAAATTCTTTCTCTTCTCCCTTGCTCCAAAAGGAGCCACAGGCCTTGTGAATTATGGATTTCTCTTCCTTTCCCTGCACAGATTTCTGTCTTCTCTCCAGGTTGTTTGGGTTTTCTTTTTCTTAATGAAAAGGGAATTCATACTGGAGAACAAACGGGGAATAAAATCCCAGGTATATCCACAGCTTACTAGGTGACATGGAGGTAATTTGCATCCCTGATAATGAGCTGTTTACAAAGCTGGGAAATGTGGTGAGTGAGTGATGTGCAAATGTGGGTTGCCAAGGGACAGTCGTGCTGGTGCTTAATGCCTCTTGCAATACGGCATGCTCTGCTGTGGCAGCTGGGGGTTCCCACATCCAGTGGGGCAGTGAATCCGTGGCAGCTTTTGCCTTACCTTACAGGTGCTCTCCAAGGTTCTGGATCCATTGTTCAGCACTTTGGAGAGCTCCTTGGAAACCTGTGTTAAAACCTGGGATGGATTCAATGCCTCACTGGATGTGGGAGTTTCCAGCTGCCACTGGTGCTCCATTCCTGGTGAACACACCCAAAGTCAATTTATGTGGATTCAGACTGTTTTCCACTTACTCACACTCTCTAAGACTTTGTTCACCGGGTGTTCCCATTTGTGTCACCTTCAGTTCCTTTTTTCTTGGAGAAACTTGGGACTGGATTTACACCCTCCTTTTGTTCCTGATGAGGCATTTGTGACCCTGGGGAAGGTCCTCTCTGTCATGCCTGCCAGTGTTAGTGACCAAGGAATTGTGCTAGGCTGCAGAAAACCTGGATTCAAGAGACAGACGTATCACATGGGCTCTTAGGAAGCTGCTTTCTTGGGATCCAGAAAGGCTACTGTCGTTATATTTGACCTGGCCCTCTTCCAGGGTTCCAGGCAAGATGAATTCTTAGCACAGTCTTGAGATCCTTGGTGATCTCCCCTCCAAAGACTAGCCAGAGTTGACCCTGTTTAGTTTCCAAAATCAAATCAATAAACCAATTAAAATCAGATGAGTTTCAGGGGTAAACTGCCTTACGTTTCATTTAGCTAATTGTCATAATACAGGTAGCATCCACAAATTTGTCTAATCACTCTTCTAAGCCAGTAGCCACCACACTGTCTGGAATCCATAAAATCCATGTGCTACATAGAAGACTTCAAAGGCCTGCTGGAAAATATAACTGTTGTGTGAGGCACTCTCTGTCCCTGCAAGTCATCTATCAACTTATGGGAACCCCCTGAATTTCCTAGGGTTTTCTTCAGCAAGAAATCCTCAGAGGTGGTTTTCCCAGTTCCTTCCTCTGAAATAGAGCCTCCAGCACCTGGTATTCTTTGGCAGTCTCCCATCCCAGTCCTAACCAGGGCTGACCCTGCTTAGCTTCCAAGATCATTGACCATTACCTCCCTGGGGATGAATATATAGGCTGAGAAAAAGAAAAGAGGCACATTTCATCATGCTAAAAAGATGGTCTTTATTTGCTAACTAACTTGGCACCTTTTGGCCTGTGGATGGTGCAGAAATTTCAGAGTGAGGAAATCCAAGCCCATTTCATCGTGGCAAGAAATTTCTGCAGCTTTTTAGCAAATAAAGGCTATTGTTTTAGCACCTAGAGGCATGCCTCCTTTTTCTTGGTGGATTTGACTTGGCTGCTCCCCAATTTCTGCTTTTCCTGAACAGGTGCTGAGACTGCGTGGAGGTGAAGTCGTACTGGCCTCACCGCCACCGTCCGCGTGCATTCTCAACACCCTGGGCAACAGCTTCTCTCGACTCCCATCAGCCCCATAACCAGCGTAGTCAGTGGTGAGCAATGCTGGGAGTTGCAATCCAAAAACATCTAGGTGGCCGTATGCTGCCCAGCCCAGGATATAGGGCCAGATTCAGCAGGGACGCTTGGCATCGCTACAAAACCACTTGCAAAGGGGCTAACGGGGTTGCTATGCAAACTGTCTTCAAGAGGAGAAGCAGTAAGATCTCAATTATGATATGTTATTAGCACATAGAATCATAGAATCATTGAAATGTAGAATTGGAAGAGACCACAGGGGCCATCCAGTCCAACCCCCTGCCATGCAGGAACACCCTCAAAGCACTCCCGACAGATGGCCATCCAGCCTCTGCTTAAAAACCTCCAAGGAAGGAGACTCCACTACACTCCGAGGCAGCAGATTCCACTGCCGGACAGCCCTGACTGTCAGGAAGTTCTTCCTGAGGTTCAGGTGGAATCTCCTTTCCTGCAGCTTGAATCCATTGCTCCTTGTCCTGGTCTCTGGAGCAGCAGAAAACAAGCCCTCTCCCTCCTCTACGTGGCATCCCTTCAAATATTTAAACATGGCTATCATGTCCCCTCTTGACCTTCTCTTCTGCGGACTAAACATACCCAGCTCTCTAAGTCTATCCCCATAGGGCATGGTTTCCAGGCCTCTCACCATTTTGGTCGCCCTCCTCTGGACTTGCTCCAGCTTGTCAATATCCCTCTTGAATTGGGGTGCCCAGAACTGGACACAGTATTCAAGATGGGGTCTAATCAAAGCAGAGTAGAGGGGTACCAGTACCTCCCTCGATCTAGACACCAGACTCCTATTGATGCAGCCAAGAATTGCATTGGCTTTCTTGGCTGCCGCATCACACTGCTGGCTCATGTTCAGCTTGTGGTCTATGAAGACTCCTAGATCCCTTTCACACGTACTGCTATCCAGTCACGTGTCCCCCATCCTATATTTGTGGATTCCGTTTTTTCTACCCAAGTGTAGGACCTTACACTTCTCTCTGTTGAATTTCATTTTGTTAGCTTTGGCCCAGCTCTCCAACCTATTCAGGTCATTTTGAATTTTGATCCTGTGATTGTTTTCCATCTTGTTTAGAAGAAGCGATAGTGCAACCGTTCCTTAAAAAGCGCTCCCTGGGGCTAGTTCTCTGGCACCGTGCAGGGATGAGACTTTTAAAAATCTCTGGAGGCAGGGCACTTGTTTGGTTTGTTTCTTCAATACAGGCCTTGTAGGAACGGAAGCAGTTGCTGTTGCAGCGGCCCCGTGGGGGAGGTGGGTGGGCCGCCTTGAGCCTGCCACGGGGTGCGTGCATGGATTTAGAAGCCCCCCATTTGAGGCGAGCGTGAAACCTCTCTCTTTCCCCCCTCCCCTCTGTATTCTTGTCCTGCTTCCCTTGCAGTTGAGGAAGGCTGTGAACAAGTGCTTGGAAACTGAGAAGGAGTCGGAGTTAAAATGGCCTTGGTGCCATCCATCTCTGCGTGGTGACAACACTGTTTAAATACAGTCCAGATTTTGCAGTAAAACTGTCAGGCTCAACGACTTTGCAGCTTTATTTGCACTAAGACTTGGGTGGAGAATTCTGCTGGAACCACTCTCGCTTTCATTATATGTTTTGGCCCCATTCGGGTATTATCACAGAAACTTAGTGCTGGAAGGGACCCCAAAGGGCCATCTTTTCCAACCACTGGCGAGGCAGAAATACACAATACAGCTCCCCTGAAAGACACCCACCCAACCTCTGTTTAAAGACCTCCAAAGCTGGAGAGTCCAATCTATTCCACTTTCAAACAGCTCTTACAATCCACAAGTTCTTTCCAGTGTTTAGTTGGAATCTCTTTTCTTGTAATTTGAATTCATTACTCCATGTCCTAGACTCTGAAGCCTGAGAAAACAAGCTTCTCCATCTTCCCTCCAGCTGTTTGGTCTCTTGGTCTTCTCTTTTCCAAGCTAAACCCAGCTCCCCAAGCCGTTCCTCAAAAGGTTGGTTTCCAGAACTTCACTCGTCTTGATCTCCTCTGGACGCTATCCAGATTGTCAATATCCTTCTTAGACTGTGGTGCCCGGAACTGGAACAGGATTCCAGGTGAGGTCTGACCAAAGCAGAATAGAGAATTACTGTTACTTCTCTTGGTATGGACACTGTAAATTGGTTGATGCTGTTGGGAATTGTGTTGGCCATTTTTGCTGCTGCATCACAATGCTTGCACCTGGTGTTTTCAGTGCTGCTTTGGTGGTACGATTGCTGTTTCCTGGCACACTTTTGCAATTTCCCATCCTACAAGAGGGGACTATAGTGGGACTATAGGGACAGTGCAATTTCAATGTTTCAGCAGTGCTTATTATTTATAATTTTTCATATTCTGACTTGATTTAAGGGCATCTTATAAACATAGGGATTGATTTGTTGCTGCCAGTGAGACTCTCCAGTTCCTTTCCCATGGAGGTGACAGAGCAGCTCAGCTAAGGACAGAGATGTCAGTAGCATCCCCACATCACACCACTTTCCCTCTGCTCCTCTGCACAAAATCCTTTCCTCTCTACTCCACTTTTCCTGGTGTTGCCCTCCCCTTGCAATGGATTCTGCTCCCCAGACCAGGGTGCCAGGACAGCCATTCCTCCCCAGCCATGTTGCTCCGTCTTCTGTTTATGAGCCTTCGGGTGCCTGCTGTTGCAACAAGGAAGCCTCACTCTGATTAGCAAGATTTTTTTTTAAAAAAGAGCCCTCAGAGGAGACCATATGTTTGTGAAGAGCTGTTGTCACACTGTCGGTGCAGTGCCAGCACGCCAGGTTTCCACACAGACTCTATAAATAATGCAGCACCAGACAACTGGACTAAAAAAGCCCTCCGCCGACACCAACATCACGTCCCCTTCGCAACACCAGATGCTGTTTTTACCATCATCTCATTACGTCTCCCAGTTCGGCTTTGTTTGTGTCTTACAGTTAAACTGTGATGGCCAGTGTCAACTGTGCCGCTTGGAAGGATGCGAAAGGCAGGGCTACGGGACTGCTGGGCCAGTTAGGCAGCAGGGGTTCCGGTCCAGTCAGGTTGAGATCCAGTGTGGCCACCGGATGCCTTCCAAGAGATTCCAGCCTCCACCAGCCTTTCTCTAGGGCACGGGTAGGAATCATGAAGTTTGGTTCTCCAGCGTTGGCCCTCATGATGCTTTAGACTCCACCTCCCAGAATCCCCAGCCTTTGGTCACGGTATCTAGGGCTTCTGGGAACTAGAGTGCAACAACATCTGGAAGAACAAAGCTTGACAATCCCAGCGTGCTGGTTGTTGTGATGTGACATCAAAGTGAGTCCCAGTTAGGCTGGCCTCGCCTTTGGTTTTGTCAAGAGAAAAGGGTGGTTCTTGCTTTCCTCTGAGGCTGAGAGAGTACGTCTTGCCCAAGGTCACTCCGTGGCTTTCCTTGGTTGTGTGAGGATTCGAACCTGGGTCTCCTGAAGTCTTAGTCTAAAGCCATTTCTGCACTAGCCTGTTATAGCGCGATGATACCACTTTCAACCTCCTATGGAATCCTCGGCCGGCCGGCCCCTCCCGAAACCGCAAACCCCAGGATTCCGTAGGAGGTTGAAAGTGGAATCAGAATGCTATAACAGGCTAGTGCGGAAATGGCCTAAGACTACAGGAAGTGAAGGAGAACAGGCATTCTTATTTTGAATAAATTTACACTCTAAGGAGTCAACTTGCTAACTTCCGTCTTACTTTACCCTTTCATTTTTCCTCCTTTTAAAAATCTTTCTTTTGCATCTGTGGCGTAAAGGCGTCAGTTGTGCATGCATACTGCCTTGGGATATTTGATCGTCTTTCCTAGAACTTAGTGCACGGATGGATTCTCGTCGTTGTCCTTTCGCTTTTTACGATTTGCTGGTTTTTACCTGAGGTTTGCTTGGGTTCTTCTGAACAGAAGAAAGAGCCCCCGAAGGAAAGCCGAGCTAGAGTCACGCTAGGGTGGCCAGTGTCAAACACAGTTTACGGCAGCATATAAAAGGCAGGGCTACTGGCTTTCTGGGGCAAACCACGCAGGCAGGAAGAGAGGGTTCCTGGGCCAGTCAGGCTGAGATCCGGCAGGGCCCCCAGCTGCCTTCCAAGTCCCACCAGCATCTGGGAATCATGACGCTTTCCAGATGCAGCATATGTTGCTGTCAGGAAAAAAAAATCCCTCTGGGACTGAAAAACAAAACAAAAAGGAACCTGACAGTCAGGAAAATGATGTTGCATGACACATTGCAAATTCGCCATTGACTGACAAGCAGTGGCGACAATCCACTAGACCAGCGTGTAGGTGTGTCGCCTACAATCTTGGAAACGTATGTTATTATTTATAAATCGTATTTTTTAAAAAATACAAAAAGTTTTCATGAGAAAGTTTTCATCATGTGTCCCCGTACGTTTTGTTATCACAATTTATGTAGGTGTCTGGATCTCTGATAAGGGATTAACCTCCGGTTTGCTAGTAAAACTGAATTACTGCAAAATGATGCGGGTCTAAAAAGCGTGTCACCAGCGTGAAAAGTTTGGAAAGCTTTGCACTAGATGGCCTGTTGCATCGAGGAGACCCATGAAGGCCGAGCCACGCTCTGTACTTCTGATGCTCCTGATATTCATTGAACATCCTAGTGGGTCATTTCTGCTTTTAAATGGATACCCTCCAGCTGTCCTGATTTGTCAGGGACAGTCCTCGCTAATTGTATGTTGTCCTGCTTTTTTAGCTGCTTTGAAGATGTCCCGAGTCCTCCCTCCTCTCCCCCCTCTGTCTTCATCTTACCTCCATTGCTGCAAACGGAGCTCCAAGGGCAAAAGCAGTTTGCACAGAGTTAGCCCAGCAGGAGGAAGGGGGAACTCTTGCCCTTCCCAGGAGACTGAGGCAAAAGCAAACTGCCGCGTTCGGCTCCTTCGTGAGCTGCTTCCTCGTTCGTAACGTTTGCTATCTGAACCATACTCTGACGTTGCACGGCCGTCCGTGTCCTGCTTTTCATCTGTTGGAGGGTTTGATGTTATGTTAAAGTATCTTTGAGTACATGTTGGTGGTATTTGGAAAAGGTTTGGGTTTAACTGGGAGAAACTAAATCCAGGTCCCTTTAGGCTGGATATCTGTAATTCCATGTTTTTAAGCAGGAACATTCAGTGGCAGCCTGAGAAAATAGGATGTTTTGTGGGTTATAATAGAGAAAGATTATATGGACAGAGTTCACAAGGACATTTCCACTGCCTTAGAGAGTTTGCATTGATTAATCTTAGGGCTTTGAGCAAAGTGATTAAAAAGCCGTGCTTATCTACGCCCAACCTGCATAACCAGCCGTCTTCCTACCAATCACTCCAATTACTTACTTTTTAAAAGGTCAACCAATTAATAATTGTCTTTTCTTTGGACTTCAGCCGTGCCACGTTTTTCATTAAATACGTGCCAGCTGCCTACCGAGGAATGCCAATTTAGCCTTCCCGATCTTAGCAGTCCACGTAGAACTTTCTTTGGGCGGGTAAGGCGTGCCCATTTCAGAGATGAAAAGCCGGACACGGTGTGGCCAGAGTGGCAAAAGTTCTAGAGGAGGAAGAACAAATACGATAGGAGAGTCTGCAGCAGCTGGCTTTTGCTTAAGCCTCCTGGAACAGGCAGGATTTGGCCCTTCAAATATTATCTTTCCCTGAAGACATTTTTAGAGGTGCTTGGGCAGGAATTTGTGAGGTTTTATGTCATTCTCTTAATTAATCAATGTATATTAATTAATAGATTTAGAATTATTTAATCGATATATAGTATCCTGCCTTTTATCCCCATATGGGACCCAAGGCAGCTTGCAATAGGAATTAAACAGCATAGCTTTAAATCAGTGCCATGATATAAAAATTAAACTAAAAAACTCAGCAGGCTTTTGTATTGCAAACATTAATTCAGAACAGTTTTAAAAGGCCATTAAAACATAATGGTGATAAAACCACAAATTCAAGTACAGCAATGGAAAGTATTTCTGTGACAGACAGTTAACACCCAGAGACCTGATTAAACAGATTGGTGAAAAGAGGACAGAGGGGGCCTACCTATGTTCATGTGGGAGGGAGTTCCACAGGTTGGGAGCAGCCACTGAGAGGGCCCTGCGCTTGCCAAACATTCCTGTGACGATGATGGGGCTGTGAGAAGAAGGTCTTTGCCTCCTGGTGGAAGGAGGGCAATGAAGGGGCCCCTCTAACTTCCTGCGGGAGGGAATTCCATAGCCTGGGAGCAGCCACCAAAAAGGCCCTGCCTCCGGCGTCCTCACCAAACATACCTGTGATCGTGGGGGGACTGAGAGAAAGTCTGGCCCCGAAGATCATAAAACCGAGGCGGGCTTATATGGAGAGATACGGTCTTTCAGACTGTCTGGATGTGAGCCGTGTTGGGCTTTATAGGTCCTAACCAGGACATTTCGTTAGCAATTTAACACAGACACGTGGTAACCAAAAAAAGCAACGAGCAGCATGAGTTGCTTCTTTGAACGTGACCGTGACTAACGACAGCGTATTGCTTTTTAAAGGTGTTAACGAGCAATGGAGACGGTTAACTTCTTAACAGTAATTTACCAAGCTTTGCTTAGTCCTGTCTGGTCCCGTGGGTAAACGTCCTACCTGAAAAGCGTAGGCTGCTAGAATGATAATTGCCAAGTCCGTTAATTGGGCCTGATGAAATTCTTAGCATTTATACAACGGCAAGAGCAGTTGGGCAGCCTTCTGAGGTTTGGCAGCTTCGTGGCTGCACGCTCGAGCCGAGCAGTTGTCTGGACGAACGCTTTGTGAGATTGCGCTCCTAAGCCTGGGCTTGCAAGTATGCAACAACCACAACCGTAAGTTGACAGGCAACTCAAAGGCGTGTGCATACACACAAACAGAACACTTACTATGTTGCACCACTTTCTAACGAAGGCGAAGCAATATAAATCAGGTGGCCCTCCAGATGTTGTTGGGTCACACATCCAAGCAGATGTTACATAGCCCTCCAGATGTTGTTGGATCACAAGTCCCAGCATTCCTCGGCAATGGCTGTGCAAGCAAAGCACGATGGGATCTGGAGTCTAGCAACCTCTGGAGGACGTAGGATTTTCAATTCAATATAAGTCCTAAGTCACTTCATGCAGAAATTATAATGTTTTTCTTTTCTTTTTCCCCAGTTGCGCCCCGTATTCTCATCCTTCCTCCCCCATTCTTTCTACCTTCTCCTTGTTTTCTCCTTCCTTCCTCTTCGGCTTGCTTGGGATTTCTTTCAGTTCTTTTTGATGCCTTGCATTAACAGTTCAATAAAATGTAAACAAGGCATTGCTTTGCAAGTGTAAGTAACACGAGTGTATTTCCCTGGGGTGCCGTTTCTTGCACCCCCTCCAACCACACCATTCCTTCACTTAAAGCTTCAACCAACCTCATTTGGACTGTTTCTTAAAAAAAGGCATGATAGATGGTTCCCTCCCCATCCTGATGGGCTGGGTGTCTGGCAGCTATAATTAGCTTCAGATGAAACAATTTGTCTCTGTGCGAGTTTTAAATGAATTTTGATGCGAGCTAACTCAGCCGAAGCTCTTCGCTTGAATGTAGGTCCATCTCTGTGCAGTACCCAAACACTGGGGGGGGGGAATACATTGCAAGCAGGCTTTGGGAAAATGAGTGCATTGGATTGCAACAACCAGCATCCCCCAACCATCCGAGTAGCCCTTGGGAAAGTGAGTGTGTTGGATGGCAACAACCAGCATCCCCTAGTCATCCAAGCAGCCTTTGGGAAAGCGAATGTGTTGGATGGCAACAACCCGCATCCCCCAACCATCCAAGCAGCTCTTGGGAAAGTGAGTGTGTTGGATAGCAACAACCAGCATCCTCCACCCAGCATGGCTGGCTGGGGGACGCTGGTTGTTACAATCCAACACACTCACTTTCCCAAGGGCTGCTTGTAATGTAACATATTCCCTTCAACTACCAGTAATTGTGGTCATTGTAGCCCAACACGCTGACTTTCCCACACTCTAGCTACAAAGAACAAGAAAGCAAACAATTAACCATGTAGCACATTCTGAGTGGCCGTTCCCCATGAGCAGCATGCCTAGCCGAAACAAAAACATCCTCACCTGCCTGTTGAAGGATAGCCTGGAAGGAGCTCCAGAACCTGAAGTAGCCATCAAAAAGCCCCAGCCTCCCATGTTCCCATCAGATGCACCCATGAGGGTGATGGGATGCCATGTAGAGGAGGGAGAGGGCTTGTTTTCTGCTGCTCCAGAGACCAGGACAAGGAGCAATGGATTCAAGCTGCAGGAAAGGAGATTCCACCTGAACCTCAAGAAGAATTTCCTGACAGTCAGGGCTGTCCGGCAGTGGAATAGGATGCCTCAGAGCATGGTGGAGTCTCCTCCTTCTTTGGAGGTTTTTAGGTAGAGGCTGGATGGCCTTCTGTTGGGAATGCTTTGAGGAGTGTTCCTGCATGGCAGAAGGGGGTTGGACTCGATGGCCCCTGGGGTCTCTTCCAACTCTACATTTTCTATGATTCTATGGGGCAGAGAAGAAGGCCTCCCCTGAAGATGTTGAGAGAGATGCCTTGATCCCATGACCCAGGTTCAGGTACTGATACAGACAGTAAAGAACAAGGAGGGAGTGATGGGCCAGTTCTTGAGACAGTGACCTTTCCCAACAACCGCAACACAGAGACATGAACTTGACAATACTTATTGCGTCCCAGCATAGACAAGAAAGAGAGGATCCATGATGCTCAGGGTGCTTATTTAGGAAAAATGCATCAATCAGGCAACAGCTGAGAGAGGCTGCTGACCCATAAATATCACAGCCTTGGTTTCAAGAGGTTCGTTGCTGATAACCCGACTTTCTGGTGGAAGCAACGCTTTTGGCTCTTGATTCCTTGCTCATGTTTCTGAAGGACCTTGGGCCTTGCTTTGTTTGCTGACTACACTACCAGACGCTTCCTTGAACTGATGCCCTGGATTTATTGCTGACCTGGACTGCTTGAAGGAGAGACGGGCAGTTGCTTGACTGATAAGCTTCCGCTTCTTTTGCCTGGTAGACTCTGTTTAAGGACTGCGAATCTTGGCTGGCTTACTAACCAGGGCAGCTGGGGAAAATGGGAGAATGCGGTTCATCAGATACCCTGCGCTTGACTTGCACAGGGCTCTGGAGGCCATCACCCCAATGAGAATTGTGCCCAGAAACAGACTGGCAGCCTGCGGAGCTGTTGCAACAAGGGGGTTGTGTGCTCCAAAGCCCTAACAGCAGTCAGCGTTGTGTTGGGTTTTTGTGTACACGTAATAAGTAATGTTTACTCATGATTTTAGAAGTGCAACACTAGGGGTCCTGGGAGTTGGCCATTTTTGTTTCATATTTTTTAATACATGCACATATATATATATATACACACACACGCACATGCACACAGCTCATTAATAACATATTGTTAATACAGTTTGTTAACACAGCCTAAAAGTGTCAACTGATACTCATAAACAATGCATTTTCCCTAATGTTTCCAACTTCTAAAGCTCAGCTCAGGTGAAAAATTATTTCCTTGTTGAAACTTCTGCACTCTCCTTCTTAAGTTTTTTTGTTCTGGGTTTCCTATTTTGCCTGTATTTGTTTATCTGTTTGAAAAAGAAAAACAGCAACCAAAACTTCATCCTCTGCAGTCTAATGTTGTTGATCCTGCAGTGCTAATGAGGTTTGCATAACTGGTACATATTAGCCTCTTGATAGTACTTGGGGAAGTCAAAGTCAAATAATTGCCAGTAATTAACGAGGCAGTGGCTGCAGCTTTCCTTGGTACCCAGAATACACCTTACTTTTTTCTTAAATTACTGCAGTGTTTCTCCACGTTGCTATTAATTGAGTCCCAAAATAAACAGCAGGTGGGGAAATGGTGCAGGCAAAGCGGTATCTGGTTCCTAGAAGTTTTCCTCTCCGACAGAGTTTTCTGGGGCCTGGGATTGTAGAAAATTCAGATCCCGTGCTGGCCAGTCCAGAAGCTAACCAATATTAGCCTTCAGCGTTCTGATTTGGGAGGGACAGACCCAAATGATCCATTGCTGTCCCACTTTTTTCACCTACTTGAACAATGTCCCAGTTTCTCTTGCCTCCCTCCCATTTCTCCGTTTGTCCTGGAGCTTATTTTAGTTGCTGCAAACTGAGTTCGAACTGCAAAAGTAGTTTGCACCTATTTAACTCAGTAAGGGGGAAAGGAGAAGAGGGGCCAGAATCTTGCCTTTCCCTGGAGGTAAAAACAAGCCACTTTTAAAGGCACCAGATCCTGTCTGATCTTGGAAGCTAAGCAGCGTCAGCCCTGGTAGGTACTTAGATGGGAGACCACCAACAAATGCCAGGTTCTGTAGGCTATATTTCAGAAGAAGGAACTGGCAAAGCTACCTCTGAGTGTTTTTTGCCTAAGAAAACCCTAGGAAGTTCATCGTGTCCCTATAAATTGGCAAGCAATTTGAAGGCACACACACACACACACACACACACACACTCAGGATGAAAACTGCTCTTTGAATTGTGCTCAGTAGCAAATGGGAAGCCAGTGCAGTTCTTGAAAGATTGGCATTCTGCAGTCTCCAAGATGCAGACCTAACAACAATCTGTCTGCCCCATTTTGCACTTGCTTCCAAGCACTTTCCAAGGGCAGCCCCATGCAGAGGGTAATGCAGTAGTCTGCTGAGTCTCCTGAAGAATTTGCCAGAGGTTCAGAAGCGTGGCTGCTAAACCCAGCATCACCATATGCCGCAGTGAAGCAGGACTTTGTAAAGAGGAATGTATTCGCTTCAGTACTTCTTCCCCTCCAAGCAAGTGCTAAGACCCCAATGTCTTCAACCCCCACCCCAGCAACCTTCTTTACTGCAGTTCCACTGGCCCAGCCCAAATGCTTTCAGTTCCCCCCTCTTGCAAATGTTTGTGACTCCCGTGCCAGCTATGTTCCAGGCAGTTTGGGATAAAGAGACTCCCACAGCCCCACAGAAGTCCTTGTAAATCAGCCTCCGCTTGCTAATCAGCTGACGACTGGAAGAAAGAAGGGAATTAGATTCCTCCACCGTGCGCTGCAGAAGGAAGCCTGTGGTCACGGCATTCTCCCTGGCAAAGTAAATTTCCAAAGAGACAAACGAAGCAGGCGGATGAAATGGAACGGCGCTGGGCATTGTTGTACGGTTGAGAAGGAATAATCTCTGGTTTACTTTCCCTCTTCTTGCTAAACCTTGAGTTAAAAGGCTGCGGGAACAAGTGCGTTTGTGCTTAAATCAAGTGTTTGCCTTGGGTGTTAAGTAGGCAAAGCTTACCAAAGCAAAGTGTTGTTTCTTGTCAGTCTGCATACTCTGCCCTGGCACTGCGGCACATCACATTTTGACAAACAAAAGCCTCTTTTCGCCTTTTGCATGCAGTTAGGACCAGTTCCCAAAAGTGGCAGCACAAGCAGGGTTGTGGAACCCCACGCCTGGGTCTCTTTTCCCATCTGCAATGGCCAGGAGGCATCCGGGGCTCTGACAAAAATGTTCCATCTTTATGGGGAATAGCAGCTTGGCAGGTGCGGTGCTAAGGCTGAGGGGGCCTTGCCAGTTCCTTTTAGAGATGTAAACTGGTGAACCACCATGGTGTAGTGGTTCGAGTGTTGGACCAAGATTGAGGAGGGACCAGGGTTCAAATCCTTGCTTAGCCATGGAAAGCCACTGGGTGGCCTTGGGCAAGTCATGCTCTCTCAGCTCAGAGAAGGGCAAAGGTAGGAAAACCCTGGGAGAGTCAGTGTTGTGTAGTGCTTTGGATGTTGGGCTAAGATGCTGGGAAACCAGGGTTTGAATTTCCACCCAGCTGTGGAAACCCACTGGTTAACCTTGGGAAAATAATACTCTCTTAGCCTTACAGGAATGCAATGGCAAACCTCCATGCTATTCCTTTGAACTACACTTAGGCCATTTCTGCACTAGCCTGTTATAGCGCGATGATTCCACTTTCAACATCCTCTGGAATCCTGGGGTTTGCAGTTTAGGGAGGGACCAGCTGGCCCCTCCCGAAACTGCAAACCCCAGGATTCCAGAAGATGTTGAAAGTGGAATCATCGTGCTATAACAGGCTAGTGTGACTTTAGCATGGTGCAGGTTGAGAATCCCTTTTCTGTAATGCTTGGAAATAGAAATATTCCTTATTTTGGATTTATTTGTTCAGATTTTGGAATACAGTACCTTTTTGGAACAGACTTGTGTCCTCTTCATTCACTGCTTATGTTGTGTTTGAGATGCAAGGCTGGAGAGAGACAAAGGACTTGTGGAATCTAAGATTGTTCTCAGTGCGAACCCATTCCTCCTGCCATCTCATAGATCCTCGGTCTCTCTCTTTCTACTGCCAGCTTCCACCTTAGAAGTGGTGGCTGCATTATTCCTTAGATCTGAGAGACAAATGAGACACTGCCTCAAAGGTGACACAAAAAGTTCGGTTTTGGGAGGTTTTTGGATGTTTGCATTTCCAGATAAGGGAAGCTCAAGCTGAGAAAAGTGAGACTAGGGGTTAAGTCAGGATATTTGGGGAGCTGTAGTTCAAGGGAATGGAGTAGAGCTGTCTAGCAAAGAGTTCTCTGCAAAGTCTGCAAACTACGCATCCCAGGATTCTGCCAGAGGGAGACATGACAGTTAAAGTGGGATCGGACTGATATAAGTGCATAGTGCAGATGTACTCTCATTCTGCACACATGCATTCCGTGGAGGAGAGTCTTTTCTAGACACTGTGTTTGTCTCTCCCCATCCCACTTTCCTCCTCATCCCAGATGCATTTCTGCAGTTTGTTTTCCCAGCCAGCGCTTCAAGAGAGATGGAGCTATCTATAATTCAAAGCTGCCTACCCCTAGAGCCTTGAGGAGAGGGCGGATACAAATTTGGATTTGAAGAAATTATTAGCAGAGATACCTGCCAAGCAACCAAGCTGTTGTGGAGAAGCATCCGTCTCAGAATGAAACGTGGCAGAGTGTGGGGTTCATATGCTCAAAATAGTAGGGAAAGAGGAACGCAAGCAGCTTCCCTTCTGCAACTCAGGCCATTTCCACACTAGACTGCTATAGTGCTATGATTCCACTGTCAACATCCTATGGAATCCTGGGGTTTGCAGTTTAGGAAGGGGCCTCAAAGGAACTGGAAGCCTCAAAGGCCGCTCCCTAAACTGCAAACCCCAGGATTCCACAGGATGTTGAAAGTGGAATCATAGCACTACAACTGTCTAGAACGGAAATGGCCCAGTGCCCTACAAAGGACTGCAATGGCATTATCCAAGACCCATAGGGCCAAAGTCTTGCACAGTCCGAGCTTTCTTGTAAAAGTGGGGAGAGGGGCTTCTTTGCCCTTGACATCTCTTTAAGGTGTAATAATCCAGCCTGCTCCCTGTTTTCTGAGCCATTTTCTGTTGACGGAACAGATTGCAGACTGAGTCAGTTTTCTTGACTGTGCACATTCAAATATTTATGCATTCAATTATGTTTAAATAAATGCTATTATCAGAACTGCAGTGCAGGTGTTTCTGTGAGCTGCCGAAGAAGACGGGGAGACTCAGGTGGAGGGAAAAGATGCTTCCCCTTGTGAGAGGCAGAGAGCGTTTTAAAGATTTGGATTCCCTGTTACAGAGCAGACTCAATGTCTACTTGGACACAGCAAAGTAAACCCTTCCATGCTCTTACTATTGTCCTGTTGCAGATTTTATCCATTAACATTTTTGTTTTTAACTTCTTGTTGGGTTTTGAAAGCATGGTTACACAGAAGAACGAAAGGGAAGGGGACTTGGTCTAGGTATATTAATATTTGCATTATATGCATTAATATTTGCTCTTGTTTGCTTTTGCATTGTTTCCAACTGATGGCAATTCTAAAATGGACCTATTATGAGGTTTTCTTGGCCAGCTTTTTTTCAGAGGGGCTTTGCCTTTGCCTTCCTCTGAGGCTGAGAGAGTGTGACTTGCCCACAGTCACCTGGGGGCTCCCATAGTTAAGGAGAAATTCAGATTATGGTCTGCAATGCCCAAACATCATGCTGGTTGTTGAGATTTGTTCAGAGGAGATTGGCATTTGCCTTCCTCTGAGGCTGAGAGAGTGTGTGTGACTTGCCCGAGGTTGGCCAGAGGTTTCCGTGGCTGAACAGGGATTTGAACCTTGGCCTTCCAGAATTTGAGTCTGGCACTCAGATCACTACACCACACTGGCTCCATTAACATACACTGACGATGTTTCCAAAAATATGTTTTTCTTGAAGTTGGCACCTATAAAATATACACTGATGAATAGCTAAGCCTGTAGAATCTTCTGAACATTGGATGAGAAATGGCAAGTGTTTCTCTTTCCAGCCTTTTTCTGCAGATCTTTTTAGCAACGGCCAACGTGCTCAGGACTGAACTGCATTGGCTCTCAGATTTCTTGTTGCAGGGATATCATTTAAAAGAAAGTGCGCATCTAGAAATACCAACGCTTTTTCTAATACAAGACGAATAAATTGTAATCCGTTCAGGTGGAAGGAGGAAGCAACTCCATGTGTTCACTTTGTCTGCCCAGAAGGAACTGTTATCTGTATTATGTTGCCCAATATTGAGTTAAAGCAGACAGTCTCTTTCTAAAAGGACAGAAACAGTGTCAGGGTGACATTTCTGCATTCTCCGGCCATTCTTCACATCTCTCCTCTCCTCTCCTGGGAACCACTTGTTACACCAACCGAAAGTCATTTCATGGTCTGGGATTTCAATCCAGTTTCCCATTACTGGAGATTCTCAAGGTGATTCTCCTGCGTTCTCCAGCCCATCAAGTCCGTTTCTCTTGGTTTAAATGCCGAGAGGCCGAGAGAAGGGAGACATCCATCCAACCCAAACTTCATTCGCTTGCCTCCTTTGTGGATATCTCACCTTTTCTCCAAGACTGGGACACAAGGCAGCTTAGACATTGAAAAGATTCCAATTAAAAACATACACAAAGTCGGCACAAAAACCAAATTAAACCCTTAACCGCATTACAAACACACGCTCTAAAAAAAACCAAAAAAATTTAAAGAAGTTAAAGAGTACAGTTTGAAATAATACAGCACTTCCAGGCCTTTCCATAAAAGCCTTCAGTTCTAAAAGCTTGCCTGAATGCAAAAGGCTTTGCTGTTACCCGAAAAATTGGGGTACCCCTTGAGGTCCTCTAGCAGTACCCGCAATTCAGTGTAACTGTGGGGAATTAATTAGTTCTGATCAAGAGGGCTGCAAGAGGTGGGGTAACTAGCAGGATCTAGCATTGCTGTCCAGTGGAAGGAGAGCAAATGAGGGATGGTGTAGTCTCCTGAGTTTGGGAGTTGCAAAGTCTAGGGGCAGCCATGGAGAAGGCCCTGTCTTGTTTCCTACTAGATGGACTTGGGAAAGTTGGTGGGACTGAGAGAAGGGCCTCTCTGGTGGATCTCAGAGTCCAGGCAGGCAGAAAAGCTGTAGCTCCTTGGGTCACCTTTGTTCTTATCTCTCCCCTTCTCCTCCCCATCCCTCAAAGAGAGCCTTTATAAAAGGGTAGGATGGGAATCCTTCTGGTGGGCCCTAGTTGTGTATTCCTGTATGGCAGAGTGGGGTTGGACTAGATGGCCTTTGTGGTCCCTTCCATTACTATAATTCTACGAAATGAGAAATTCTAAAACCTGTATTCCAAAATGTTGGGCAAGTTATCCTATCTCAGCCTCAGAGGAAGGCAAAGGCAACACAATTTTGCCAAGAAAAACCAATGATAGGTCCGCTCCAGGGTTGCCATAGATAGACTTGAAAGCTCACAACAACAGTGGCAGTGAAGATATACCCAAAGGTCTGTGTGTGTGGCTTAGTCAAAACCAGGACTAAATCATGCCTGTCTTCACACTGTGCTTTGGCGTCAGTCTGAATTTCCTCCTGCCCCTCCCCACAGCTGGCATAAGCAAAAAATATGCTGAAGGAACAACATTAAAGAAGCTTTTCAGACTCTGTAGAATGCCCATGCGAGAATTCAGCCTGTTCTTGGTGCCACATTGGGAATTGCTCCTTCCCAGTTGCATAATATATTTAAATAGTGCTTACCCTCCCAAGGAGGACGAGACCTTGGTCTCTCCAATGCAGTTCAGCACTGGCCCTCTCTGCTTTGTGCACCTGCCTGCCACCCCTGTGCTTGTTCAGCCCTTGTGTCCAAGTTCTGCCCAGCAGAATTAATGAAGTCTGCAAAGGTTAGCCACCAAGAAAAGCTGAGCTGCATTAACTCCGGTTCATGTCAGGATCCAGCGGTGCTTTGCTCCTGGGTTGCTGGTTGTTCTTTGAGATTCTAATTGGCTTTCAGGATATATACGGTTCTAAATTTTTTGTTTCTTTGCTATCCAAATCTAGGGCAACTCTCATTGGGCTAAACCCGATAGCTCCCAGCTCGGCTGTGGATTGAATGCTTCTGGGCAGACGGTGTTGCATAATCGCTTCCGCTCCATAGTCTGCATTGTTTAAAGAAGTTGCTTATTTGGATGACAAATCCCAGAATCCCTTGGCCAGTATCAATTTGGATACTGATGTAGTGGAGTAAGGGGACATAAAGCAGTCATAGAATCTGAAGAGTTGGAAGGGAACCAAAGGGCCATCTAGTCTATCTAAAAAAGTGGAGTATAAATTGAATGAATGAATAAATGACTGATACTTTCCCCCACCTATTTTTGGCTTCACAACTACCTTGCAAGGTAGATTAAGCCAAGGGCACTCAAATTAGCAGAGATTCGAACCTGGGTCTCCCCTGTGCTGGTTCAGTACATTGCATGCCATTCCCCACCAGCAGATCTTTGGTGCAGGTTGTCTCCCAAGGGGTTCTGCATTGCTGCTCACTTGCAAAGCTTAACATCTGAACCTCTGCCAGGAACTGTTCTGTCTGCTTCCCTGATTGGCACCAATATTTAATCCCAACATCATATCTCTTGATTGCACTGAAAGACCAGAGATTTCTAAAAAGTGGGAAGATGTCAGGCCAGCTGCACTCTCTCTGCCACGTGTGTAGCCATACTTTAATGATTACGTGCTTTTATTGCTCCTTTTTCTTTTTGAAAAAATTACAGGTGGAGAATAAACCAGTGCTAATGATGAGGTGCTTTGCTGAGTAGTGGAGAAGGATGGGATGAGATGGTGGATGGGAACCTGGAAATGTTTGGGTATGTGTTGCTTTTGGTTACCAGCAGATAGGATAGAAGCACAGACTGATTTTGAAACCTCAAGGCTCAATAGAGCATTGCAAATCCAAGTGTGCTTTCGTCTTGGCAATTGCCAGGGTGTGCTGCTGTTGTGTCAATGTCCTGAATAAAGCTTTTGAACCCTCTAAGCTGATTCTCTGAACTTGAAGCTAGACAGTACATCATCACAGGCTGCCTGCAGGCTATCCGTTTCACATGGTGGATGATGATGCAGAATCTGGGAGCCTGGAAATATTTGGGTGATGATCTGTGACGAGAATGAGCATGCACTCAGTTGCAAGAGCATGCTTTTGGCAGGTTGAGTGAGGACAGGGGAGGAGAAGACGGTGAGCCCAGGAACAGTGTTGCTGTCGCTTACCAGCAGATGGGATAGCAGTGCACACTAATTTTGAAATTTTAAGGCTTAATAGAGTACTGCAATCCAATTGTGCGTTTGTCTTGGCAGTTGCCAAGGTGTGTTCTTGTTTCTCCAGTCTTCTGAATAAAGCTTTTGAAGCCTCTAAGCCTATTTCTCTGAATTCAGAGCTGGCCTGTGCACCACAAAAGATTTTAAAGACTTAAATGTCAAGACATGGATGGATGCACAGAGTGTGGTACTTGCCTCCATCCCCTTTTGGGTGGAAAAATTGATGTTCAGAATCAAAAAAAGCATCCAGCCACATAGAAAATGGCATCTTTGAGCCATTCATTTTATTTGCTCATAAAAGAAACATTCCTTCATTGCCCACCATACTCAGAACTTAAATATTCAGAAAAACCCGTCTCAAAATGACTCAATATATCTAAATCTTACATCTCCGCTATTACGGCTTATGTTCTTTGATCTGTTTTTCCTGCTCAACTTCTCCGTCTACTTAGTTGCTCTTCTTATTGTTGTTCAGATGCTTTCTTGCTATTCTTAACTGGTACATCAATTTAACATTTTCCATAAACATTAATTGAAGCAAAAGTACATTAAAAAAAATCTCTGTGTATAGCCTAAACTCTGCCCGAAGAAGAAACCAATTCTGATACTCCAACTGAAGCAACTTGTGGGCTTCATTTATTGTTTTTTGTTTTTTTTTGCAGGTTAGCTTTTTAGTTTATCTAAATCAGGGTAGCCAACTGCAGACGATGCCAGAGCCGATTTTTCTCCCTGCATCCCACAGGCTTTTTAATGATTGAAATAACTGATTTTTAAATCGCTGCTGAAAAATTCAACGGATGAATTTTTAACAAACCATTTCCCAGCTCTGCCGGGAAATTTAATAAAGACGACTTAATAATGCCATCCTTCACGTGCTCCTTTGCCTCTGTCATCGTTGCTCTCACCTCCCAGTAATGTTTTCCTGCATTCCAGGCTGGACGGAGAGATCACTCTCTGTGCAAAAGGTGGACACGGAGGGAATGGATTGGGTTGTGGGAGCTTTTTTGGTAAAAATGGCAAACGTTGACCTGGGTGTTTACCTCCTCTGAATAATGATCCCTCTCTTAACCTGCCTTCCTCGTTTTGCAAAACCATTTGCATCTCTTCGATCCATAAGAAGTCTGCCTTGCCTTCCTAAATTCTGCATTCTTCCTAAAACTCTGTTCCTCCCAGTTTCTAGTGGTTGCAAAGAACAAATAGAACATTTAAGGGAGGGAAAGTTGGGTGCCTTCCTACGGCAGACTTATCACAGGGTTTTCTTGGCAATATTTGTTCAGAGGGGGGGGTTTGCCTTTGCCTCCCTCAGAGGCTGAGAGACAGTGACTTGCCCAGAGTCACCTGGTAGATTTCCATGGCTGAGCGAGGATTCGAACCTTGGTCTTCCAGCACTCAAGCCAACACCACACTGGCTTTAAAACAGCAGCAACAACAGAGTATGACTTTAAAAGGCAGCCTCTTTGCTTTACAACAGCTTCTGATCAGCTTCATCTTACCCCCGACCCAGGAAATGACATGTGACGGAGTTTTGCTCCTTGGAGATCCACTCAATTGGAGGAGGGTATGGATGCTCTCCAGCCAGCCAAAGCCTGCATCTTTCCAAGCATTTAAGGATTGTGTGTGTGCATGTCTGTGTGTGTGTGTGTGTAGAGAAGTCTTCCTCTTTCTCCTGACTTGTCAATTTTCCCTCTTGGCGGTAGGGCTCTGGCAGCGTTGAAAGCCCTTTTCCCTCGGTGCCCAATTGATTCTTCCTGTCTTCCCTCTCGAGGACAGCAACATGGACGGTTATTAAGTGGGCAGGCAGCCTGGGCAGAGACTCCGCAGCGGCCAGGAGGCCGTTCCGTGGAAAGAGCAGGACTGGAGTCAACAGCATTCGGCTGTCTCTCGACTCTCCAAAGGCCCCTCTGCCTGTTTGGAGAGTTCTGGGTCATTTCTGCACTTGACTGTTACAGTGCTGTTATTCCACTTTCAACCTCCTATGGAATCCTGGGGTTTGCAGTTTAGAGTCTAACCTGCAAACCCCAGGATTCCATAGGTTGAAAGTGGAATAACAGCACTGTAACAGTCAAGTGCAGAAATGGCCCTGGAGCAGTTCTCTCCTTTCTGACACGCTGCTTTGCCAGTGCTTCTCTCCTCCAAGGCCAGCCCAAGATATTTATCCGACTGAGGCAAAGTCGCAAGTGGCATCCCTCCACCCAAGTTAAGGGGCATCGCTAATATTGCTATTAGTAGTGCTAATGCTAATTTAATTTACGGGGCAGGGGGTGTAGAGAAAAGACAGAGGCCAACTAATATTTCTGGACCTCTTCAGGGGAATGCAACTTTAAAACCAGCTTCAGGGATTTCAAAAAGAGCATTTTTCCAAGCTTGCTCCTGGTAACTGATTGCCACAGAGCAACACAGAGCAATGTAGGTGGACGTATGCTTGAGTTGCACAGCCTCCGAAACTTTCTGCATCCCCAGAGAGCATTTTGGGGAATTTTGAGGCAATTTCTTTTATCAAATTTTGCAAAATTTTGTTTTGACCCCGGAGAGTCCTGAAGAGCCCAGGGGCCCACAGAAACAATCTCAGGGCCACGCAAATGGCCCATGAGCTGCACTCAGAAGACGTGTGTCTTTTTTGAACCATAAACACACCATGTACTATATAAATATAACTACTTTACATTATAGTTATTGCAGCAATACGGTCTGGAAAGATGAGTGCGTTTTTGGACCATAAACCTGTCACATACTCTAATAATAAAGATATTATTGCATATGTCATGCACCGTTTTTACACCATAAATTTCAACCCAACAGGCAGGGAATGGAAACGGTAAGGCTTTTCTGAGCCCAAAGTCCAGACATCCCCATGGAAGAATTCTGTGGGTCATGCATTTGAAACAGGAATAAAAATTAAAGCTTTGGCCCTGGGTTTTTTTAAAAGGTGTGTGTGTGTTGCAAAAGCAGACTTGACTCCAAGCAGGCTGTTCCAAATTTTGAAGCCCAATCTGTTGCTGAAGCTCAGCTGGAGTCTCCTGGAGCCCAAGAGAGGGAAGGAGGGAGCAGGGAGAGGCAGCAACGCTGATGAAATTTTAATAGGCAATCACCGATGGAACAAACTGTTCATGCCAACCATTTGATCGGCTCCCAGCTGCAGCCACCTGGTGCCACGGCGTGGATCCCAGCTGGAGTCCTTGCTGCCCTTATCATTTTTGCTCTTGCCAATGAGCCCTTGGCTCTTGACACCACCAAAAGTGTGGCCACACCGCTGACCATTTGGAATTAAAACACTGGGGTTACTTTCCAAGGTATAAAATATATTATGCAAGCTTTCGAAGCTTCATTGGCTTCTTCATCAGGCAAAGATGTTAAAAATCCTAAAAGAGAAGAAAAGTGACAGGCCCACATTCTGTCCGGGATGGTGTCATTTACGATGTTGCTGCTTGTGGATTTTGGGGTTTAAACCGATGTCACTTAACACCCTCTCTTTGTAAACCAGTCCTTCTCTGGACCACCTACTTTGACTTTCTGCTGCTTCTCGATGTTAACGTTTCTTTGTGCCCAAACGCAAAGCGTGTTTGTGTTTCTCTAAAGAGGTTTTAGAGCAAATGCAATCTCGCAGGCTTTTAATTGCTCTGGTCCTTGTTTTTGATTGCTAAGGAGATAAAAATTTGTTTGCAAAGTTTAGGCAAATGCTGAGGTTTAAGCCATTCAGCCATTGGTCTTTAGCATTAGAAGCAATGTGATCCAGTTCAAGATGTGGCATAGTGGTCTGAATTTTGGAGAAGGGCTCAGGGAGACTGGATGATCTTGAGCAAGTCTCACTGTCTCAGCTTTAGAGGAGGAAAGCCAAGGCAAGCCCCTTCTGAACAAATCTTGCCAAGAAAACCCCGTGATAGGATCACCATAACTCAGAAACAACACACAGCAACAATGGTTACCGGCAAAGGAAGAAAGCACCTACCCATCTGTTTTCTCCACACCTAGCCTTACTTTACACCCCTCTGTCTCCTCACCCTGATGCATCTTTGTTCCTAAGCTAAAGATACGCAGATGTTCTGACCTTTCTCTAGACTCTGGGTCATTTCTGACCTTCTCTGTCCTTCTATGCAAGTTCCGTTCTTTGCAGAGATGGCTGACAGTCTCTGCCTTTGCTTGCTTGCTTGCTTGTCGTCTTGCCTCTTTCCCCCTCTTTCTGCTTGCCTGGCCATCTGTCCACCTGCCTGCTCCATCAGGCCAGCTTCCCAGCAGAGTCCAAACTTGCAAATTTATTCTGCTCTCTGGGTTGCCCCTCCTGCTAGAGGAGGATTAACAGTGTTCAGAAAGTTAATTCTGAGCAACCGGAATTTCTCCCTGCCAGCTGCAGGATCCTAGCAGTTATAGTCCCCCCAAAGTAACAAAATTCTGGGCCAGTTCTGTTATTTTTGGGGTGTTGTCCTCTTTGAGTTTTCCAGGGCTGATTTGTGGCTGTTCTGCTTGCCTCCATCCTCCTGACGGAAATGCAACTCTCGCCCTGTCCTCTCCCCTGGGAACTGGCAAAGCTCCTCTGTCTGTCAGTTTGGCATCACCTCCTTGTAAGGTCAGCCTGTTTTTGACTGTCTGATGAGCTGGGGCGGAGGCGGAGGTCAGGGTCGCCAATGAACAATGTTTGTGAATGGTCCCAAAGTGAATTCCAGAGAGTAGCCATGTTGCGCATAGGCAGATGTACTAATATTACCAACTTCTGGTAAAACGTCCTCTCTCGCTAGTTTTCCTCCTTTACATTTTTATTGTGGAATAGCCCTTCTTGCGTGGGCTGAAAATCAATGATGCCCGAAAGCCAACAGTTAGTGCCTGACCTCATCCCACGTACAGGTGCAGAAACTGGTATGGAAAAGGGCAAGGGAGAGAGATGATTCAATGAGTTAATTAACACTTTTTGCTCTTTGTTATCCAGCTATTTTTTTAAAAAAAAAGGGAAAAGGAGAAATAAAATGGTCAGGACACAGAAACCAAAAACCTTATGGCTGAAATCTGGTTATTACCATACTCCCAGCTACAAAAGACCTGGTGTTATTGGTAAAACAGATTAAGTTTTGATGTACGAAACTCCTGTTGATTCAATGGGATCTTCTTTACCTGTGGCCTAATAGTTAATATTAGTTAGTTAGTTAGTTAATAAATTGCCTTGGAGCATGGTGGGTTTCCTTTCTTTGGTCTTTAAACAGAGCTTGGATGGGCATCTTTTCAGGACTGCTGTAGTTCTATATTCCTGCGTGTTAGGAGATTGGTCGGGATGGCCTTTGCAGCCTCTTTCACCTCTAAGATTCTGTGATTCTAGTACTTAGTGCTGGAAAAGGGATGTTTGCAGAATTTGCAGTAGTGGCTGTTGAATCCCATCCGCTGTGGTGTTTAGTCTGAACTCTAGAACAGCTTTTCAGGGTACTCAACCCGTATGGGGAGATTTTGCACCCCACTGACACGGAGGTCTCCAGACACCATGGAGAGCAGGACTGGGAGTAGGTGAATCTTTCGCAACTGGATGTTCTCCACATAGTGTTGGACCACAACCCCCCTGTTATCACTGGCTGTGGATGATGGGCACAGGACTCCAACATGTCTGGAGAGCCCCAGATTGGGAAAGGTTGGGAAGATCTTAGCCACTGGCTTAGAGCAGGCGGAACAACCAGACCTCCTTGGAAGCTGCGTGGGACACCAGCAAGGCTGCAGGAAAAAAACGGGGCCCTTTGTTTTGACACAGTTATAGCAGGATGAGTCCACTTTAATCACTGTGGTTCCATCCTATGGAATCTTGGACTTGGTAGCTCAATGAGACCCCAGAGCTCTCTGGCTGAAAACTCAGTGCCCCTCTCTAACCTGCAAATCCCGCAGGATGCAGCCATGGCAGTTAAAGTGGAATCCTGGGGCTGTTAACTGTGTAGTAATGGCCATTTCCACACCAGACTGTTATAGCGCTATTATTCCACTTTCAACGTCCTTTGGAATCCTGGGGTTTGCAGTTTAAGGAGGGGCCTCAAAGGCCTCTGCTTCTTCCTCTTCTCAAAGGCCCCTCCCTAAACTGCAAACCTCAGGGTTCCATAGGATGCTGAAAGTGGAATAATAGCACTGCAACAGTATAGTGTGGAAATAGCCTGTGCAGTAATGTGAAAGGAACCAGTGTTGCAAGGCATGCGCGTTTGATGAGATGTGCTCTTTGTATCTGAGCCGGCACAGATCTCTGGGTCGGGGTGGCAGTCCTGTGGCATCTCTGATTGCCGTTTGCTGTGGGCAGTCTCTCTCCGCCAGCTGTGATCTCCATCTCCGCTGAAGCTGCCCCTCGGTGCCTTTGTCTCTTCCAGCCCATTAGCTCCTCTCTGCCGTTTCTGGCCCACCTGCGGCCGCCCTGCCATTCTCTCACAAATTGCTTCGGAGGTGGCAAGCGTGTGGCTCCTCGGTGCACTTTTGTTCCCAGGCAACAATGAAACAGACTCTTTTCAATGGGAGAAGGGATTGTTTGGGCTCCAAGGGAAAGGCTGTGTGTATTACAAAGCACACAACTGCTCTCGGTGGAAAAAGAAAAGGCAGCTGGGAGGAAAAGGCTTGCCAGCCCAGGGAGTTCTGCACCTAGAATAGCCCCCGGACATTCTGCTTCTCTTGGCCTTTGGACAGTCGTTCCTTGGGTAACTTGTTTCACCAGCAGTGGGCAAACGGTGGCCATGGGCTGAATGTGGCCCCCAGACCTGGGTCTGTAGGAGAAGAGTCCGGTTTTTGCCTCCAAATGCTCCGAATGCTTTCTGGGGAGGGCATTTCCCCCCTGGTTTTAAACCTCCCTGGGACCATTTTAGGCTGAGGAGAGACCTTTTTCTTTAAAAAAGGAGGCAGACAGGAGTGATTGCTGGACACTTCCTGTTGGTAAAAAGGGTGGCATTTGAGGACATTCTTTTTTGAGAGAATGTGGTGGTATCGGGGTGCAGCCTCTGAGATTTTCTGGAGAGCCAAGTGCTGCCCCTTCAAAGCGTGCCAAATGGCAGCGTTGTGTAGCAAATCCCCATGAGTGTTGGCACCAGGCACCAGTCCTTCCAGTACTCCTTCCCCCATGTTAAAACCCCTGGCTGAGCCCCTGCATTGGGGCATCATTGCCTCTGTCTCTGTGTGGGGAGTTTAGTTCTCTTGTGCAAGACAATCCTTGTGTTGACTGCCAGTGTTGTGCCACAGAATGCACAAGCCGATGGGTGGGCGTTGCCACGTGTGTGTGAGCTTTGCACCTTCATGCACCTGTGTCCACACCAACATTAACACCGCACACACAACTCAGCCCCTGTGAACCTGAGATGGAGGCTGGGTTTCTGTACTGGGCAAAAATGCCCAGTTGCTTCTGTCAGAGAACTGACACACGGGCCAGAAGCCAACAGGAGTCCAGGCCAAGTTTGGTAACACAGAGATCGAGCGTGTGGACTTGCAGATAGGCAAACAGATAGATAGTTACCGCCATCTGGTTTTTATCCTGCCTCCTCCTTGCCCCATGTGTTGCTTGTGATGAGCAATTTTGCCTGCCCTGCATTCTCTTTTCCCTTGTGAAATGCATCTGCCTCTTTTATTTTTAAAGGCAAAAAAAACCCTGCTCCGGCAGCACCTTTAATATTTGGAAATCAACAGCTGCATTCTCCAGATCAGCAATGGAGTGCAGTCTCCTCCAGTGGATGGCAACTATTTTGGGGATGGAAGGGGCCATTCTGGCATCATGCCATACCCAGAGACACACGCCTGCTCTTCCTCCCCGTTTTGCAGAATGCCAGAGGAACCCATTTTGGAGAGTGGCAGAAGTAGCTCTGCTTTTTTTCCTGCGCAGGATAGCTCTTCTGTGACGGATATCCAAGAGTAACAGCCCAGCTAAACCTTGGTGTGCAAAGATGTCACAGCAGGGAAAGGGGGGGGGTTCGCAGAAGAGGGGCTGAGAAGCCCTCTCAAGAGAAGTTAAGGGGGGAAAAGGCAGTGAGCCAAGATAAACTTGCAGAACGGAGCTGCTGGCTAATCAGCACTTGTGCTGGCAACAGCAAACCTGATCCTCTTTCCTCATTTATCACGGCGGCAGCGCTCGTCTTCTGCTCAGCATGCGAGCAGGGAGGAGAGAGAGCTGCAAGCTGGTGAATGGCAACAGAGAGAGGGATTTACTGCTTTCTGCACGCTGGAGAGAGGAGGGGGTTGTTGCTGTCATGTTATGGAGGGTATGGTGAGTTTCTGTACAGACGGATTCTGCCAGTTCACCCCCAGAAGAATTAGGAATAGACTTGCAGAGTTGGAAGACACCGCAAGAGTCCAACCTCCTGCCTGTGCAAGAGCATTCCCGAAGAGTCTAATCTCTGTTGGAAAACCTCCAGGAAAGGAGAGACCACCTCTGTCTGAGGGAATGTGCTGCACTGACGAACAACTCAGGAGCCATAGAGTTTGAATGAACCCATATCGGTCCAACCGCATCCTGCCCCGCAGGAAGACACAGCTAAAGCATTCCAAAGAGATGCTCTGAAGATGTTCTGAAGCAGCCTGTCCCACTCTTAAACAGCTCTTACCTTCAGGAATCATAGAGTCTGAATGGGCTCCAAAGAGCATTTAGTCCAACCCTCCACCATGCAGGAATACACAGGCCATTTCCACACTAGACTGTTAGAGTGCTATTATTCCACTTTCAACCTCCTATGGAATCCTGAGGTTTGCAGTTTAGGGAGAGGCCTTTGAGGATGGCCTTTGAGGATGGCCGTTGAGACCCCTCCTAAACTGCAAAACCCAGGATTCCATACGAGGTTGAAAGTGGAATAATAGCACTCTAACAGTCTAGTGCAGAAATGACCACAGTGGACGCTCCCCAGCCTCTCTTTAAAAACCTCCAAAGAAGGAGACTCCACTGGTGAACAGTTTTTACCACCAGGAAGTTCTTCCTAATGAAGCGGAAGAAGAAAACTCCAGCTTTTGGGGGACTGGTCATGTAAAAGGCAGTTTTGTGGGACTTTTGGCAAAGAGATAGAGCTTTCCTGTTGCATCAGAGCTCTCCTAAGAGAGAATTATCAATGCCCAGCCAAACCAAACGTTTTCAGAGCACCTAGGGGAAATAGATCACCAGGAACAGATGACATCCTAATAGAGCTGCTTCAGTCTACGGAGACAGAATCTGCCCTAGTTCTAACTAAAATCTGTCAACAAATATGGTAAACAAAAGAATGGCCCACAGATTGGAAATGGTCAATATATATTCCAATCCTTGAGAAAGGGGGTACCAGGGATTGCAGTAACTACAAGACCATTGCATTAATTTTCCATGCAAGCGAAGTCATGCTCAGAATTCTACAACACAGACTTCCACCATATATGGAAGAAGAAGTGCCGGATGTCCAAGGTGGGTTCAGGATAGGAAGAGACACTAGAGATCATATTGCAAACATATGTTGGATAGTGGAAAGCACCAAGGAATTTCAAAAGAAAATCAAGCAGAGCTTCATAGATCATAGCAAAGGCTTTGGTTGTGTAGATCATGAGAAGCTATGGAAACCATGGAGAGATCAGGCTTGATTTCCTCTTGGACCCATTCATTTTTTAAATTTTTATTATTATTTTTGGGGCAGCCCAGGGCATCTTCAGAACTCCCTTCGAGCTCCACATTTCAACTGAGTCGATTTTCTTCCTATCAGCTTTCTTCACTGTCCAGCTTTCAGAACAGGACATAGAAATCAGAAATACTGTGGCATGGACTTTGGTACTGAATAATACATCTTTACACCTGAGCAACTGGTTTAGTTCTTTCACAACTGCCTTTCCAAGACCTAGTCTTCTCATGATTTCTTGATTGCAGACATTTTGATTAACAATTGAGTTGCAGTATAGGAAGCCTTTGCTTATTTCAGTGTCTTCATCGTCTGCTTTCAGGTTTTGCAAATCATCCATGGCCATTATTTTTGTTATCTTAATGTTCAGCTGGATCCCTTCCTTTGCACTTTTACCCTCAATAGCCATTCCAAGACTCTGCTACTTTCTGCTGGTTTTTAGCTGTACGAGGCTTATTGCAATTTTCCACCTTTTTTTGTAAGCCCCCTTGAGTCACAGTCTGGGAGAAAAGTGCATATAAATAAAGCGATGTTTGGGTGGATCTTTTGTAAAGTCTCCCTCCCTCCTTCCCTCTCTCCCACTTGGAACCAGGGTGTCCTTAATAATAGTTATCTTTTAAAATCCGTTTCCCAATACTGTGATTCATTCAATTCTGCCTGCTCTGACACTTGGGTTTTAAAGGTATTTTTAAACCTCTCAAATCACCATTTCCCCCCTCCGGCAGACGGTGTAAATTTAGCATGTTGCCTCATATTCGTGAGAGATGGTTTTGTTAAAAAAAAAAGGACAGGAGAAGCGACAAGTGCTGCAGGTTAGATTGGTTGGGAAGGAGCAGTGGAATTTCAAGGTCTCCTATCATTCAGGAAAATCAATTTATTAGCGGCTTGGACGTCTGCTGCAAGTACACACACAAAGCAATCTCGATTTCCTTTTTTTCCAAAAATGCACTTTGCTGTCTGCTGCCACGGGGAGGGAGTTAGTTCTGAAGCATTCAGAGAGCGATAGATTTCCCTGGGTAATAAGGCACTGACAATCGGCTCCAGGAACTCATTCTGTTGGGGGAAGAGGTGGCAGAGATCCGGCACAGAGATGAATTTGGGGCTGTGGCTGTCATCGTTATGTGCCTTCAAGTCAGCTCTCACTTAACGGCAATCTTTTCATTGGTTTTTTGGCACAATTTCTTCAGATGAGGTTTGCTGTGGGCTCCCTCTTCGGCTGTCGATAGAGTCTGAATTGCTCAAACTTACCCAGCAGGCTTTCCATAGCTGAGCAGCAATTTGAATCCTGGTCTTCTAGAATCAGACTGCTTCATGATGCTGGCCATCCAGTGTTCATAGAGTCATAGAGTTGGAGGAGATCCCACGGGCCGTCGAGTCCAACCCCCTGCTATGCAGGAACCCACATCAAAGCCCTCCCAACAGATGGCCAGCCAGGCTCTGCTTAAAAACCTCCAAAGAAGGAGACTCCACCACACTCCGAGGCAGCAGATTCAACTGCTGGACAGCTCTGACCGTCAGGAAGTTCTTCCTGAGGTTCAGGTGGAATCTCCTTTCCTGCAGCTTGAATCCATTGCTCCTTGTCCGAGTCTCTGGAGTGGCAGAGAACAAGCCCACTCCCTCCTCGACATGACATCCCTTCAAACATTTAAACATGGCTATCATGTCCCCTCTGAACCTTCTCTTCTGCAGACTATACATCTCCATCAGCTGCTCCTCACAGGGCTTCAGAGCTTCCAGACTCTTCACCATTTTGGTCGCCCTCCTCTGGACATGTTCCAGCTTGTCAATATCCTTGAAATAAGGTGCCCAGAACTGGACACAGGATTCCAGATGAGGTCTGACCAAAGCAGAATAGAGTGGTACCATTACCTCCCTTGATCTAGACACCATACTCCTATTGATGCAACCAAGAATCACAGTGGCTTTCTTGGCTGCCTCATCACACTGCTGGCTCATGTTCAGCTTGTGGTCCACCAAGACTCCTAGATCCCTTTCATACGTACTGTTATCCAGCCACATGTCCCCTATCTTATATCTGTGCATTTCATTTTTTTCCATCCAAGTGTCGTACCTTATTCTTCTCCCTGTTGAAATTCATTTTCGTACTTTTGGTCCAGCTCTCCAATCTGTCCAGGTCATTTCGAATGTTGATCCTGTCCTCTGGCGTATTAGCAACCCCTCCCAATTGGGTGTCATCTGCAGATTTGATCAGCATGCCCTCCACTCCTTCATCCAAGTCATTGATGGAGATGTTGAATAGTCCTGGGCCCAGGACAGAACCCTGTGGCACCCCGCCAGTCGCTTCTCTCCAGGATGAAAAGCCAGCCATTGGTGAGCACCCTTTTATGCACCTGCAAGTAGACTCTGATTTATGGAGACTCTCCTTGGCAGGTTTTCTTCGAAGTAAGTTTGCCCTTGCTTTCCTCTGAGGCTGAGAGAGTGTGATTTGCCCAAGGCCACCCAGTGGGTTTCAGTGGCTGAGCAGAGATTCAAACCCTGGTCTCCCACATTATGCCACTCAAACCACAACGCCGGTTCCCTCTTTCTGCATGTAATGCTATTTAGCTCTCCAGCCAAAGAACACATAGCGTTGCTCTGTGTATGAATACCCAGTGATGAATCATTTTGGTGAGCAGCTAGTCCTTATTGACTTCTTTGGACATCACATCAATTCTTGTCACCAATTTCCTCTGCACTACAGGAACTTTCAAGAGATCTTTTTCTTCTCTGGGTACTTAAAGGAAAGGTTAGAGGTTGACCACAAGGCCAAAATAAGGCAGCCACAATGGAGGAGAATAATCAAGGAATATTTTTAGGAGCTGCAAAGTTAGTAGGCTCTCAAGAAAAACCAAACCGAGCAATTCCTATCACTGACAAACTGGTGCAGCAACAATCAGAAATCTGAAGGTATAGCATGAATAGTTTTCACGTGATGCTTGCTTAGTAATTTTCTGTTACGGTTTAATGAGTGCTGCTTAATGATTAGCTAAAATAGATCTGTGATTTGCTATGTGTTGTAGTATGCTGTTGCTAGGTAACCTTTCCAAGTCTGCTATAGATGGTAAAGGGTATGTTTGCTTTGTTGCAAGACTGCAAAGTTGGAGTGCTGACATCTGGACCAATGCTGTATCATTGAATAAATTGCTTGCTTCAGTTCACACACACCTCCCTTCTTGAAACCTTAGAGGGGTGAACTGGCAATGGATGGAGATACTGGGATCTGAAGCCCAAAATATTTGGAGGGCCAAAGATTGTGAACTGTTGTCCTAGAGATTCTTAGCAAAGATCCCTAACTCCCCTTTCCAACTACAAATGCCAGAATTCTGCAGGACTGGAGCCATGGCAGCTAAAGTGGTATCAAAGTAAGATAACTGTGTGGTGCAGACACCCCTTAGCTCAGTGACTGGAGCTCTTGCCCCATTCCTCTCTCTCACCACATCACTGTTTGTCTCCCAGCTAGCCCAGGAGCGAGAGCTGTTCTCCTTGTCTTGGCATTGTTAGGACGCAAATCTCACTTGATCTCCAATGAAAGCACATCCATCGAGGGACCGCGCTCTGCCGCTGACACAGATAATAAATCTGAGCCGGTGCTTTTCTCCTCCAAACAGATTGTACTTGTTGTTGGTATCAAATGAGAAGCATATATATTGCCTGGATTGCAGGCAGTAATTGATGGATGTTTTGGAGGAGAGCCTCTTGTGGCTTTGTTAGCGCTGAGGCCAGGATCATCCAGGTCAGCATGAATTCTGTGCTGACAAAACCCAGCGCATCAAGAAGTACATCCTCAGCAAGGAGGAACTTTTGATCTTTGCACTGTTGCTGGGTTGCTGGGGCTAGGAAGAGCTGGGTCCCTTTCACACGCACCAGCCCTTTGGTGGTACTTTAAAGGTCATCGTCTGTCCCATGGAATGATGGGGTTTGTAGTTTGATGTGGTATCTAGAACTCCCAGCCAGAGAATTCTCAAACTACACATCCCAGGGCTCCATAGGATGCAGCCATGGCAGTTAAAGTGGGATCCAAGTGCAATCACTGTGTAGTGGGAAATGAATACTTGATAAATGATTTAACTCTTCTAAGTATAAGCAGGACGACAAAGAGGCTGGGAAGGAGATGGGTAACTGATGTGGGGAACGTCACACCCACATGGTCAGTGCTGCAGTTGTCTGTGCCACAAGCTATTTGGTCCAGTTCCTTTTTTAAATTGCTTGTGTTGCAATGAATTTTCTCTAAAACCCATGTATCTTTTTCCAGGTAGGTGCTTCACCTGTTGCACTTAGTCTAATGTGTCCACACTACATCTTTAAACTGTTTTCATACCCATTTGTTTATCATGGCTTCTCTTTAGGAATTCTAGCCCTGTCACAAAACCCAAGGCCTCTAATACAGGCATATGTCTGTTAATGGAGCCTTTGATAGTGAAAATCCGTTTTTTGCAAACTCTTTTTATGGCCAGGGTCGTAGTTCAGGGGGTTTCCTTGCCTGATCCTAGGATTCCGAGATAAGGCAGAAGCCATTTCCACACTAGGCTGTTATAGTGCTATTATTCCACTTTCAACCTCCTATGGAATCCTGGGGTTTGCAGTTTAGGAAGGAGACTTTGAGGATGGCCTGTGAGGCCCCTCCTAAACTGCAAACCCCAGGATTCCATAGGAGGTTGAAAGTGGAATAATAGCACTATAATAGTCTAGTGCAGAAACGACCAGAGATTCCTATAAAGCTGAGGTCTTCTGTGGCTTTTTCTGAGCTCCGCATAGTATGCACCAAGCAGGGAGCATATTTTTTTGGATGTGGCAATATTCCAGTTCAGCAGCCCTTGACATGCCTGCTACTCGGGGGCTGCATTTTTGCTTTCTTGTTCCTTTTAGATCTCCTCCGTCTGCCTGCCTCCTTCATGAGGACGGTTAGTGCTTGCTTGCTTTTGTAGCTGTCTGCCTCTCCGTCCAATTTTGCACGCTCTCCCCCTCTTCCTTTCTGTCCGGTGATGGCTTTTGAGTCGGGAGGTTGCTTTGTAGTCTCCTTTCTGGAAGCTCTCTCCTGCTTTCCGAAGTCTCGCATCAAAGGCAAGGTAAACATTTGATGCCGGAAAATAATGATCCTCGTGCAAGGCGGAAGCCGGGGATCTGCAGCTTGTGGCTGGAATCAAAGACATGCTGGAAGAAGACATGGGCAGAAGGAGTTCTGGTTCGTGGCAGGCCGTTCCCCTGATCTGTTAGTGGAGTTTGTGAACCGGGGTTAAGTCTGCAGCCACTGTGACAAGTAATGCATTACAAGTAACCTAGTTACTTGCAACTAACTTACCTTTGGTAGTATTGGAGTATCAAAGTTACAGTTCAAAAATAATGTAACAAGTGGGAAAGCAGCTACTTTGTATGTGCAACGAGTCCTTTTTTAAAAGCATTTTTTTATTAAGTAAAAAGAGAAGGGAAAACAACCCAGACCAAACATACAAAACGACAAAAAAATACATTCATACAAAAACCAACATCCTAACCTACACATTCAGTTGATAAGCGGTATAGAAATAAATGCTATTGCTATTGTTAAATGGCAGGGGACGGATTTTTGCAGTAGCTCCATAGAAGGCCATTGGCCAGGCCTTTCCAAATGGTGTGCTGCGGCACATTAGTGTCTCTCCTGAAGTGTGTAGGTGTGTCGCCTACAATCTTGGAAATGTATGTTATTATTTATAAATCATAATTTTAAAAAATATATGAAAGGTTTTCGTAAGATATATTGTGTCCCCGTATATTTTGTTATTACAGTTTATGTATGTGTCTGTATCTGTTAGTTTAACCTCCGGTTTGCTAGTGAAACTGAATTGCTGTGTTGTGAAATGATGCAGGTCTAAAAAGTGTGTCACCAACATGAAAAGTTTGGAAAGTTCTGGCATGGGCATTGGAGCAAGCCTCTCTTCCCGAACTGCTGTGGTCATACATTCCTAATATGCACAAAAGAGAAATAGATCAAATTCTAAAAATCATGGTTCTTCTATTGTCAGATGCAGCCACTAGCCAAACCTGCTACGAAAGTTTAACTACAAACCTGAAATTTGGAAACCCCTCCAAGCTTGTGCCAAGTTTTGCAGTTCTTTTGCAGTGTTTTGCAACACACACACACACCCATTTTGCAATTTCCCCCAAACTGAGAAACAGATACCTCAACTTGGGGTTTCTAGTATACACTCCAAAATGCAACATTACCTGATTTACTCCAAACCTGTGCCAACGTTCTGCAATTGTTTTGCAGTGTTTGGTAATGAAAAAAACCGGCATTTTGCAACACCCTCAAAACTAAGGAAAGAGTGTCTCAAACCATCATTCTTAGTTGTTGTTGTTTGCCATTGCATCAACGTTGCTTTATGCTGACTGTATGCATGAGAAATCTCCCCATCACCCTATCATCAACTGCGCAGGTCTTGCAGATTCAGGGACGTGTCTTCCTTGATTGAGTCAATTTTCACTTGTGATGCAGTCTTTCTCTTTTCCTACCGCCCTCTACCTCATCAAACATGGATTGTCTTTTCTACTGAGTCCTGTCTTTGCATGGTACGTCCAGGGCACAACGGCCTCAGTTTAGCCATCTTGGCTTCCATGTAAGGGAGTGAAAGCTGGAGAGTGAAGAAAGCTGGTAGAAGAAACCCAGCACCAGATATTAAATAAGTTGATTTTCTTCCTCTCAGCTTTCTTAATTCTCCAGCTTTCACCACCATGCATAGAAATTGGAACCAGACCCCATACTCAGATATTTTGCATATGTATTACAGTTCACACTTCCCACCTCTTGGTACAGTTTTTCCCCCAAACCTTCACTCTGTGCACCTTAGACTGGAGTCTGTGAAAGCTCCTGCTAGAAGTTCATTTTTCTCAGTTATTCTGTAGTACTGGATTCATTGCTGTCTTTTTCTACTCCTTTCAGCACGATTGAATCTGATCCGGCCCAACAGGCATTAACTTTCCTGGTACAGGAGAGAAATCTTCTGCAAAGCAGCACTGAGACTTATCTGTGACAGCTGGGACTAATTATTGCATGTAGTCTCAAGGTTGTGATCAGCAGACAGAGGTGTAGTTCCTTCTTCTGCTGTCCTATCGAAAGAGCAGACCTTGGAAAAGTGACCTCTGCAAGACCCAGAATCCTCCAGCCACTGGCCCTGCAGGATGTTGGGAGCTGCAGGCCAACGAAGCCACTTTCCCAAACTCTCCAAATGAAGCACCGACTTGCTTGGCACCCTTCTCACTTTGCACGTGTTTACAGAGCGTGACATCTGAGCTTTAAGCCCCCTTTTAATGACAGCCTTCGTTAGCCTGAGATTTTGACACGGCTTTGAATTAACTTCTAAGGCTGGCCTTTCCCAACGGGGAGACTTTGATGTCTCTCAATGGAGAGCCTTTCCCTGGCATGGGTTTTTTTTTCCCTTTAATGATTTCTCAGCAAGCAAGATCATTCAGAGAGCTGTGTCAGCTTCTCTGGTTGTTGGATGGAGGAAACCTCTCTTGCAGGAGGTGGCTGGAATGGCGACAAACTGGGGTGAATAAGTTTGGGCTGTGTATCCTACAGACCTTGGGAAGTTACTTTGGAGGACCACAGCATTCGGAATTCCCTCCACCGGTGCATTTTTAATCCTCCAAAGTAACTTTAGCAACCTCTGGATACCCAGTTTGGCTTTCTTGTTTACCTGGGGTGGAAACCGGGCAGCTCTCCAGATGAAGGTGTTGAACTACAACTCCCAGCATCCCTTATCATTGGCCTTGTGGGCTGTGGGGCTGCTGGATGTTGCCATCCATTTGGAGATCTGCATAGTTCTCAGCCCTGAGGTAGACAATACGTGGCCAGGTGCCAACAGTCCTTTGAAGCTACTGTTATTTAGTCATTTGACTCATCAAAAATATTGGCCATTCCGCATGGTAATTAATTTTTTAAAAAAAATAAATAGCACTAACTGAAAAGCATTTAAGAGAGAACACTAAACAAAAGCATTAAAACTGGTTCCGAAACAATCCATTAAAAAGTAAAAGCCTGTCTGGATCAAAGGGTCTGAATGAAAAGGTGGAAGGGAGGAGTGAGGGACAAAGCTGGTTTCTTGTGGTGCCCCACCAGGATTTGTGCCTGGGGAAATCCAGTTCTGTTTCTCTCTGAGACATTCTTAAGGCTGGAATCCTGTTGAAACTTACACTTAACTGATGTGAAAATAGCTCTGGAAGTTTTAAAAACTCAGACTGGTGGTGGCTGGTGGCTCCCATGCCAGGGAGACGGTGAATCTACAGCAGGATTTATCTCATATTTTAAAGGAGCTCTCCAAGGTGCTGTTCCCTGTATCCGAGTAAGCTCAGCACCTTGGAGAGCCCCATGAAAGCTAGCCAAAACCTGGAATGGATCCATCACCTCACTGACATGGGAGACCCCACTTGCCAGTGATTCAGGCATTGTGTACATCCGTCCTGTCCTGCAGGCAGTGATTCTGCACTCACACAACTCCCTCTCACACTTTTGACTTTGCATGTAGGTGGGTTACTAATTCGCTATTAAGCAACAGGTGAGCTCAGTGCTGGGGTGCCTGTTACACAAAACCGTGGCAATCTGTTGGCATTTATATTTGGATGGGAGACCATCAACACATACCAGTTGCCACAGACTGACTTTTGGAGAAACTAGCAAACCACCCCTGAGTATTCCTTGCCTAAGAAGACCCTGTGGAATTCACGGGGTATCCATAAGCCAACAAGCAATTTGAAGACACAGGCAGGTCTGAAATACCCTCAAGGCATCAGATCCCATCTGATTTTGGGAGCTAAGCAGGGTCAGCCCTGGTTAGTCCTTGGATGGGAGACCACCATAAAATACCAGGTGCTGTAGGCTCGATTTCAGAGGAAGGAACTGGCAAAACCACCTCTAAGGATTCCTTACCTAAGAAAACCCTATGAAGTTCATGAGTCAGCAGGTAACTTGGAGGCATATAAACACAGAGACGCATATTTACTGCATGCAGAAAGCAGGCGGGGTCGGGGCTTCGATCCATAGCTTCTTTCTTCCCTTCTCAGCAATGGCTTCTCAGTTTCCTTCACCAGAACACCCAGTGAAATGGGGGGTGAGTGAGGCTCTGGAGCCCCCCTGATGCATTCTTCTCTTTCCTTCTCTTGCAGAATAAAGTGCTGAACGTGGACGGAGTGAAAGTAAAGCTGCAGGTAAGGGGACCGGCTCTCTGTCGTCGTGACTTTTGTCTGTTGTGTTGCGCTTGGGGCACCGGGTGTTTGCTTGGGTAAGTTGCTTTCAGTAGGATGCTGGTGCAAAATAATAATTCTGCAATAGCTGTAACAGTGGCTTTTTAAAAATGCAATAGTGCCCTATAACCAAAGGTGAGTTTAGAGAGCCTAGTGCTCAGGTGCGAATCCTGAAGCCACCCAGATGGTGTTGAGTTGCAGCTCCAGAACCAAGCCAGAGACCCAAGCTCCTTTCACACTGCTAGGATCCCACTTTTATTGCCGTGACTGCATTCTGCAGAACCCTGAGACTTGGACCATTTCTGCACTAGCCTGTTATAGTGCAATGATTCCACTTTCAACATCCTCTGGAATCCTGGGGTTTGCAGTTTCAGTTTGCAGTTTGCAGGCTAGTGCGAAATTGGCCTTGTTGTTTGGGGAGACACTACAGCTTTCTGGCTGAGAATTCTCTTCTCAGAATACGTTATTCTCTGCAGTGGAGAGGTCTAAGGCCCTCCCTGAACTATAGATCCCAGCATTCCACAGGATGGAGCCATGAAAATGTGGTATTGAATTGCTCAAAAAGGGTTAATAGCACTTTGGGTCCTCGAGGAATCCTGGAGAGCAGGGAAAGGTCCTTAGAATTCTCAGCCAAAGAGCTCTAGTGCCTCCCCAAACTACACATCCAGGGATTCCATGGGATGGAGCCATGGCAGTTAAAGTGGAATCAGAGTGCTATAATTATTTGGTGTGGAAGGGGCCTTGGAAGGCAGGGGAGGAGGAAGCCAGTTTGGCTCCTTCCCCATGGTAGTCTTCCACACCCAGCATGATGGAGGGGAGAAGCCAGCCCGTTAAAGGAGGATAAATCTAATTACGAGGGTGCTCTCCCGACTGTCTTGCCAGATGGATTTTCCTCTCTTAAGACTGCATTCTGCCAGGTCGTTGCCAAGTCAAATAGGGATTGACTTTGGTATTCCATCAGGGTGAGGAACGGCACGGACCTCCTTGAGAGAGGCATTAGTCATGCCGCCTTCCTTTTATTATTATCATCTCCATCTGCCTCCCTGGACAGGCTGTGGGAATTAATCACATTTCGGATTGATCAGGCCCTTCGCTTCCCCTTTCTAACGGACGGTTTTCCAGCCTCAATGAGTTCCTGTTCATTTGCACAAAGAACCCCTTCCTGTCGTTTCTCAGAGTCAATCTCCATTTATTTATTTATTACAGTGTTTCCATGCTACCCTGTATCCAAAGTTCTCAGAGCAGCATAGCATGAAAGCTGTTTAAAATGTGAAACAGCAAAGAATTTATTTACTGCCCCAAACATATGAAATGTTGTTGTTGTAATGGGACTCCAGGCAGCTTAAAACATATTTTTAAAATGGTGCCAGTTAAAAACTATACAAAAGCATCAGTAAAAGTATAAAAGGGTTTTCTCAGGCATGAATTGACTTCTCTCTTGGGTGGAGGCTATCTGAAGGACCATATCTTCCAACATGGACCTGCCTGGGTCTTGAGACCTTCTGGGGAGGATCTTCCCTCTGTCCCACCACCCTCACAGGGAAATCTGGTGGGAAGTTTTTGAAGACGGTGCCTTTTTGGTGGCTGGAATTCCCTTCCTAGAGAGGCTAGACCGCCACCCTCCTTTCTGTCTTTATGGTCCTTCTCTCTATCCACCACCCTCAGAGGTACATCTGGTGGTGTCGTGTCCAGAATGACTCCAGTTCCAGAAAAATAGACTTAGTAATCTGCAAAGCTTTACCCAGGAACAGAGGAGTGACAGTTGCACACTGTGGCCGTTGCAAAGACTAAAAGCCCTGCTGCACTTTCAGTGTCTTATAAGCAGTAATGTTACAAATTTGTGCATGTGAGCCCCTTATTAAAACAACTCCTTTCCCCAGGCTGGCTTCCCACCTGCCAGCAGCCTGACCCTGTGCCTTTGTTCTTCTCCTTATCAAGGTTTGTTAGGACAATATACCCCCATTCCCCAAACACTCCTTTCTCATCATTGCCTTTGCACATTCTGGCCACTGCCAGAACTAAAAGTTCTACCGGATTTACAATGTCTTATAAGCACTAACATTGCAAATTTGCGCAGACAAGACCCTTAGTTGCAAGCTAAATAAAACAACTGGTGGGTTTCCCATCTGCTAGCATCCTGACCTTGTGTTTGCCTTTGTTCTCCTCCTTATCAAAGTTCATTATGTCAACATACTCTTGTTCCCAAAACTCTGGTTTCTCGTGCAGTTTCCATCATCCCCTTCCAGCCCTTTTACATGACACCAGATAGCAATGCGTGACAAGTATTACATGGCATCAAATAGCAAATAGCCTGCTATGATAGCGCATGGTGAATCCCAGGGCATTTATATGGTAGCAAGCCTCAAAACACTACATGTCCTTCGGATGGCACGGCAAGGAAAGCGAAGCCAACCTGATGGGTGGGAACACAGGAGGCAGGGCCTTCTTCGTGGCTGCTCCGTCCCAAAGGAGACTGGGCTGCCTCCTTCCTTGCCGTCCTTCTGCCATCAAGTGACAAATCCTTTGCTTTGACAGCCTTTTGTGAATTGACTGCAGTGGGTTTTTAATGGTGCCCTCCACCTTTACTGATTTTTTAAATGGATTTGTTTTAAATGGTTTTGATCTTAGGGTAGTTTAATTGCATTTTAATAAGCAGTTTTCACATGTTTTTGTACAAGGCTTGGTAAATGCTTTTTAGCTATGTTTATTTGTTGTAAGCCGCCTGAGTCTCAGCAGGATATAAATGAACGAATCACTGCAACCACAGTGTATGCGTGCACATATTTTGAAATCCATGCAAAAAAAGTATGATTTGCCACCTGCAAAGAACAGGTGCGAACAGCAGCCTGCAAAGGCTGTCAAAAACAGTGATGTGCAAATCCTGTGGGACTTTTTAACATTCCAGCTGACAAACCATTAGAACGTAATATGCCAGACATGGTTGTTATTGAGAAAAAAGAAAGCTTGAATTATAGATGTGGTAATCCTGCGAGACAGCAGAATGGAAGAGGAAGGCAGGGGAAGGATTATGAAATACTGAGGCAGCCAAAAGGAGAATTCGGCCCCTTGGGAAAGAGAAAACAGCTATGGGAACTTTTCTAAATGTCCTAAAAAAAAATCATCTGAAAGAAATTGAGGGCACAATTACACAAAGTGACAAAAAACTGGGAATAGATCACAATTTTCCAGTAATACCTCACTGATGCCTAGAGTCTTGAGCACTGATGCTCCAACATGCCAGTCGATAATATCTGGGAGTCTGGGAAACTGGGGATAACTTTTTTCCATGCATTTTTCCCCCTCCTGGCTGACATTTTCAGATCTGGGACACTGCCGGTCAGGAGAGGTTCCGGAGCGTCACGCATGCTTACTACCGAGACGCCCATGGTAAGACCTGGAATACTTTTCTTACCTACATTGAGCAGGACAAGATGAAAGAAAGCATCTGGCTCTAGTCTGGGACTCCCTTGCCGTAGGTCAGGAATGCTAGGGATCCTTTCTGCACGGGCAGGAGGGACTAGATTACCCTTGGGATCCTTTCCCACCCTTCGTTCTGGTGATGCTGTGGACTGGGGTCTATCCTCTTGGCTACCCAGTAGGATTTGTTCCCTTCCCTGCAGCTCGAGAGCAAAGGGGAGAGACCGTACCTAGAATTTGAGGATGCTTTGGCAGCGACTGACTTGCTTGTAGCTCTGAGACAATCTGTTCTCCTCCTGGCAAGAACAGCCTGTCAAGGACTCAACAGTCCGTGCAAGAGTTTTCGTATGGCACCAGATATCTTCAGCGTCTTTCCCTTGGGGGTACTAAGCGTGCATGCATATACACACACACACGCATGCCAAAAAGGACAGCGTGATTGCTTGTAAAGGTACAGACTAAGGTTCCCACTGTTTAACAGTCTAGACAGCAAGGTGGCAATGACTGGAGTTTCAAAAGTCCCTGCCCACAGAAATGTTGCAAACCTCAGTCCCACAAATGTGAAAAACAATTTTGTTTTTTCATTTGCTGCTTCAGCTCCATAGCAATGAAGTTTCTGCAATAGCCATGGCAACTGAACTGGTATCAAACTGCTGTACCTGTGCAGTGTGGCTGTGAGCAGCTTCTCAAGTGCAAAGAGGTCTCATTAACTGAGAAATGATTAAAATGCAAATGAAGAAAAAAAATGCAGAAGTGGCAACGGTGTTTCTTCTGGGAGTCTCATTTCACTCCCAAGGCACAAGGAGGCAGCTGGTGCAATTCCTCTGCTTGTGCCTACTCAAATCCAAATGTCACATTTTTGCATCAGGACATGTTGCTGATTGTGCAGATATAAGGGAATATATATATATTCTTTGTAAGAGCAAAAATACTGTTAGCAGCAAGTAGGCTGAGTTTGGGCAAACCTTACTTTGTCATAGAATCCTAGAGTTGGAAGAGAATTTGAGTTTCGCACAAAAGTGCGAAAAAAAATAAAACCTCTTTTTGTGCAATTTTCACTAAATAGTCCTTCAGTGCAAAAAAGCATCAAAAAATAAGAAGACAGAATAGCACGACCAGTGAAGTGGCATCCAGCTCATATAACTCTGCACTGCAGAGTACACTTTGAGAGACAGATGCACAGATTGCGGCTAAAAACTCAAGGAATATTCACAATGTAATGGATGCTCTTGACTCAGTGGGTCTGCTCAAGGGTGACTAAAGAGATATCGACTGCCCTTGGTGGCCTTGTGCCACCGGATGCTTTTTGGCATCAATTCACTCTATTTCTCCTCTTCTCCTCTTTCTGTTCAGCTTTGCTGCTGCTCTATGATGTCACAAACAGAGCCTCCTTTGACAACATCCAGGTAAGCGCAATGCACTCACTTTTTGGTTGTTGATAGGTGGGAAGACAACTCGCAGCATCAGGAGCCGACAGAAGCCATCCCGAGGAGGACTGGGATCTATTGCACTTTTAATATTGGCCTTTTCCGCACTAGACTGTTGTAGCGATATTATTCCACTTTCAACATCCAGTGGAATCCTGGGCTTTGCAGTTTCGGGAGGGGCCTTTGAGGCCCCTCCTAAACTGCAAAGCCCAGGATTCCATTCGATGTTGAAAGTGGAATAGTAGCGCTATAACAGGCTAGTGCAGAAATGGCCATTAAATGTAACTGGAAAACTTGCAAGTGGCATTGCAGAATGCAAGCGGAATACAAACAACTTGTTCCAAATCTGTATACCTAACATGGTTTTAGATTGTTTTGACTGTTTAAATGTTTCCAGTTGTTTAGTACATTTTTAAAGTGCTTCAGTTATTTCTAGAGTTTGACATTTTAAATGTTTCTAGTTGTTTGGTATGTCTTTAGAATGTTTCAATTATTTCTTGAGTTTCCCATTTTAAATGTTTCCAGTTGTTTGGCATGTTTTTATAGAAAGTTTCCATTATTTCTAGAGTTTTCAGTTCTAAATTGTGTAAACTGATTTCAAGGCATTCTTTCATTAAGAGTTGTGGGTCCAAATGGACACCCAGTTGTGTCTATTGAACGCCCATTGGAGACAAATGGGTGCATGTAATTGTTAGCCAAGAACACAGATTCAGGTTAGAAGCTATGCAGACTAGTGCTGGACCGGTAATATTGTAAATATATTGGCCACGCTGTATTTAGTCCCTGCTTTAAAAAAGTCACTTGCACCTCCTTCCTTCCGTTCTTGAACTCTTTGGATGAGAAAATGGACAGCCACAAGCAATTTCTCTAAAATAATGCCATCCAGAGATGTTCTGACATGGAGTGGAACAGAAGTATGAACGAAGGAGGGGCTGGGCCACTTAAAACATAATGTTGGCATTGAAAATAACCTTCTTGGGAGAGCAGAAAATGCCAGGCTTGGTGGTGTACATGTCTGGTTTCTGAGCCTGGAAACATCGTTTTGGCACATGCGCAAAAGTGGCACATTTTTGCTTGTGCCACTGTGGCATTCCGGGAGGGATGAGGGGATGAACAAGGGTCCTCTCTTTGTCCAAAGAAGGAGGCCCGTGAAGCAGGCAGGACAAATGAGGAGGAAAAAGAACCCAAAAACCCCAAGAGCTATTCTTCTTTTTTCTTGCTGCCTTTTATGTGCCGCATGTGCTTTTATGTGTCCATAGGGGCCTGGAAGCCATGCTCTATGAAGAACGCCCTAGGGAGCTGGGTCTGCAGAAGAGAAGGTCAAGAGGGGACATGAGAGCCATGTTTAAATATTTGAAGGGATGCCATGTAGAGGAAGGAGAGGGCTTGTTTTCTGCTGCTCCAGAGACCAGGACAAGGAGCAATGGATTCAAGCTGCAGGAAAGGAGATGAACCTGAACCTCAGCAAGAACTGCCTAATAGTCAGGGCTGTCCGGCAGTGGAATCTGCTGCCTCCATGGAGTGTAGTGGAGGCTCCTTCCTTGGAGGTTTTTAAGCAGAGGCTGGATGTCCATCTGTTGGGAGTGCTTTGAGGGTGTTCCTGCAAGGCAGGGGGTTGGACTGGATGGCCCCTGGGGTCTCTTCCAACTCTACATTTCTATGATTCTATGAAATGGACATGTTCAGGCTTGGCTAAAACAGACTTACCGTCTGCTGCTGCAGATCCCAGATTCCTGAGATTCTGTTTATCTTGTTGCATGGTTTAGGCTGAGGCATTGGGGAAAGTGGAGCATCTTAATGAAAGCCGTGACCTACTTTTTTGTGGGAAGCAGAGAATTAGGCAGAGGAGGCCCGTGACTCAAAAGCAAAGTTTGCAATCCCGGTTTCAGATGTCCAACGGCTTGGAGTGGAGTGACTTGGAAGGGGATAGACATTTCTTCTTTGAATTTTTTTAAACAGAGGCTGGATGAAGTGCTTCGTTGGGTGGCTGAAGCGGGTTGGATTGGGGGGTCCCTGGGACCTCTTCCAGCCTTGTGATTCTGTATCCTGTCTCTGCCTTGCACAAGGTTGCAGTGAGTCCCGTTTAAGCACTGTGCAAAGCTCGAATAGAAGAAAATAGTCCTGTTTTTTGAGCATATGCGTCAGCCTCTAAGCAAGCTCTGATGAATGGAGATGTGCTCAGGCCTCATAACAGTATGTGACAAATCCCAGTTCCAAGAACTACCCTCCTTGCTGGTCTTTCAAAACCACAACCCGCTACAACAAGCAGACTTGGCTAGAAATAGATTAGGGATGTACATCTTCATCTGCCTTCATGCTCATAGATGTGGGCAAGCAATTTTGACAAATGAGGATTTTGTACATTCCCCCAACCCCCCTTATAGGCACATGCGGAAGTGTTTAGGGAAAATATTCTTTGCAGAAATACGTGTGGGTTTTTTCTCTGTGAAATTCATAGATTTTGTAAGAACACCTCCCGCCCCCCACATTGTTTCTAGAAACACGTGGGCCTTTTCTCCTCTGCAAAATTGTTGGGAAACACCCTGGGCACAGTCAAGAACTGTTGTCGTTTTGTGATTGTTGTGGCTTTTGCTAAAGCTTAAAGGTTCTCTTCTTGGAGCATCTCGGAAATGTCTTTTAAACTTTTCTGCATTTAACTGCCATTTATCATTTTGATCATGTTTTACATTACCTTAAAATGCTTCCTCCTGCCATTTGGGGCTCTGCCTCTGCCGTCCTTCTTGCTCTTGCTCTTCGGTGGCACCGGGCCCAGTTCTGCGTCGTGGATCTTTTGCTGGCTTTGCATTGTGCAGATCCCCCAACATCACGTGGCATCTTTGTTTGTTACTATAATGTTCAGTGTTTGTCAGAAGGACTAATAATTACAGCATTCACACTCTGCTCAAATACAAATAAAGAATTAGACATCTGCTCATTCAAACATTCTTTTCTTCCTACTATTTTCTGGAAGCTGTCCATCTGGCCAGGGTTTTAGTCTGAACTTTGAAGGAACTCTCCAAAGTGCTGGACCTATTTTGGGACTATTGATCAGCTCCTTTGATGCTTCCTTTAAAGTCCAGGCTGTCCTTTGAAGGAGCTTTCCAAGGTGCTGGACTTTTGTTCGGGCCTTCGTTCAGCACCTTGGAAAGCTTTGCAAAAAAAAAAATATTAGGCTGAACATTTCCCAACAGCACTGATCCCATTTGAGGTGTGGGGCTTCATAAGCTTGGAGAGCTCATATAAAGTTTAGGCTAAAACTCAGAGTGAGTTTTCCTCCATCTCTACTGATTTGAAAGTTGCTGCGGAGGGAAAGATTGAATGACATTTCAGGAAGGATATGGACAAGCTGGAGCATTTCCAGAGGAGGGTAACCAAAATGGTGGAGGGTCTGGAAGCCATGAAGCCCTGTGAGGAGCGGCTGAGGAAGCTGGGTGGGCTTAGACTGCAGAAGAGAAGGTTAAGAGGGGACAGGAGAGCCATGTTTAAATATTTGAAGGGATGCCATGTAGAGGAGGGAGTGGGCTTGTTCTCTGCTGCTCCAGAGACCAGGACAAGGAGCAATGGATTCAAGCTGCAGGAAAGGAGATTCCACCTGAAGCTCAGGAAGAACTTCCTGGCGGTCAGAGCGTTCCCACAGTGGAATCTGCTGCTTCAATGGAGTGTGATGGAGTCTCTTCCTTCTCTGGAGGTTTTTAAGCAGAGGCTGGATGGCCGTCCATCAGAGGGAGGGCTTTGATATGGGTTCCTGCATGGAAGAATGGGGTTGGACTGGGTGGCCCCTCTACGATTCTAGGATTCTATAACTTACTGGTTGGTTTGTCTGCTGCCAAACCAGACTCAAGCTGCTGACAAAGAACTTGTGGTGACTTCTCCTGAAACCCTTCCCCGTTCGTTGCCTGCAGAGGAACCCAATGCTGCTGACAATAAGGCCATTTAGGATGCAACTGGGCAGGTTCAGTGAGGAATCCATTTTGCTTCCAAAGCCTTCAGTGTGACTCTCTTTTGTCACACAAGATTCCTAGCTGTAAGGTGCAAGGAGGTGTTTTCTCTGCACTCTCCACCTGTCTTCCCAGTGAGCCAAGGAGGAGGAGCTCTTTCCCCTTCTCCCCTTTCTTTTTGGACCACTGAATCCTTCCTGTAAGAAATGCAGAGTTTTATTGGCACGGCAACAGATTGGGGCTTGGAGCCCTAGCTGGCAATTAGGGCTGCGGAAGTCCTTTCTGTCCCAGAGAGTCGACAGCAAGGCTGGGTTTGAGCTCCGGTTTGTTTGCTTTGTCCAGCCAGGCATGGGCGGCATTTCCGTCCTTATCAGCTCCAACAGATGTCAGGCAATAATGATGCTAATTGTGCAACAAATGTAGGCACACGCACGCAAACACATACGGTGCTGTTTTCCATGGTCCGTGGCACAAAAGCGACATTAATTTTGGAAAGAGCATCCATCCCACACTTGGTGGGACCAAGCCCCTCACCTCCCTTGGCCTGGTCTGACCTTCACTTTTCTCTTTGGGCAGAAGAGCTCCACTCCCAATTAAGAGACCAGGAAGCAGTGTGGCTTCACTCAGGTCCAAGCACTCCCCCTCACCAAAAAAATTCCCCTTTCCTGACAGGTTTAGTAATCCAAAGGAGAGCTAGATCAACTGAGAGACCTGTCTAGTTCAGGAATGGGCACTGTGGAAACTACAGGCTGCACGTAGCCCCCGGGGTCCCCCCTGGGAGTTTGGAAAAAAATATTTATTTATGCTCCAGAATGCCCCCAAATGGGGTGGTGGTGGAGAGCATTAGCAGCACCTTTAGTAGAAGATTGCTGGAGTCAAAAACAATTTTTGCAATTTTTTTTCTAAATCTTGTAAATTTTTTGCCCCAAAATGTTCTGTAGGGAGTAGGGGGGTGCCCCCTCTCCAGCCAGTTTTAGGTCCAGGAGGAGAGGCCTTTTTTGAAACAGAAAATGATTTTTCTTCACACTTCCTGTTGTTCATAAAGGCCTCTCCTGGGGCTAAAATGACTTCGGAAGGCCCTAAAACACAGTAAAAATGTTCCCTGTGCCTCCGAGAATCCATCTGGGGGCTGTATATATACCTGTGGGTTTTTTTGTTTCTTTAGGAGTGGGCATGATGGAGGACTGTGGCCCGCCATGCAGTTGCGTAGCGGTGGGTAGGGCGGTTCGCCCCAGGCGGCAATGTTTTTGGTGTATCCCAACCCATAGCCACCCCCCTCCACACTCTGGCCATGCGCCCCGCACTGCAGCCACTCCCCTTGCGCCATAGCCATGCCTCCTGACGCCCCCCTCCCCACAGTCCAAGCTCCACCACTGCTGCCAAGGTCTCTTGGAGGGCTTATGTGGCCCCCCAGCCTTCCCAAGTCGCCCACCTCTGGTATACTTCATTGTCCTGCTTCACACGTGGGCTGGCAAGTTGCCCAGGCAGACCCACAAACAAGACCTTCTTGGTGTCTGCTCCCTCCCTGCCAAGAAAGGGCAGAATCCTAGAATCACAGGAGGATAGAGTTGGAAGAGACCCCAAGGGCCACCTAGTCCAACCTCACTTTGCCATGCAGGGTTTCCAAGTCACAGGAAGCAGCAGCTCCATGGTGTTCCTGACCTCGCCTGACACGAGCAATTCGGTCCTCCGTCCCTCTCTTTTGGAGCAGTGCTCAAGTTGGAGGAGGTGAAAGAATAATAATTAAAAAGGCAGGAGCAATGACAGAGGGTGGCATCCATGTCAGTGGGGCGAGGACTCCACTTCAGGATTTAATCTGAACTTTGACAGGGCTGCACTGATCTGGGAGATGGGGTTCTGCGGCTTGGAAGCCCTGGAAAAGTTTGGGCTAAAACCCACAACAGGTTCCCACATGGGGAAGCAGCCATAGCCGGCTGTTCCTTGCTGCATTTCCCGTGCTTTGCACTCATATCTGTCCCCTGTCCACCTTTTCTTGCAGTTGAACATTTTTTATTGTATGCATTTCACAGGAAACAGTTGTTAATGGTATTTTTTCCCCCTTTGCTCTTTGGGCGAAGAAAGCATCCAGAGTCCAAATTTTACAGGTAGAGAGGGAGGGTATTTTATGTGCAAACCTTAATCTGTAATAAACTGTGATTTTATGAGAAGCCCATCTGTGCTCTCTGGAGCAAGTGGCGAGAGATTGACAAGCTGGTGGTCCAAATTTACTTGTCATTATCAGCTTCAGGCAGAATTTCTTGACTGCATGAAAATAACAATGGGAGTGTTTGTGTGTAACCAAGCACCCAACTAAAAAAATTATTCAGGGTAGCCACGTTGGCCGTGCAGCAAAATACAACAAAATCCAAAATCCACAAAGCAGCGATACCTTTCTAGGGGGCCAACTCCAAAGGAAAAAATACATCTTGCAAGCTTTCAAAGCTTCACTGGCTTCTTCATCAGGTGCAAAGATGCTCAAAATCATATTGGAGAAAAAGGATGATGATGTTAGAGTCATGGGCCTGCGTTCTGTCTGAAATGTGGTCAGTTAAGATGGTGCTGAGGGATCTCAATGGAAGCAGAGACCTTTTCCCCAAGTGACCATGCGGTGGCTAGAGACAAACAGAAGACAGGTAATAACATTTCAATTCCCATTAGCAACAGAGAAGTAAGTTTTCATGAGATCTGGACCACTTCTGCACTGGGCTGTTATAGCTCTATTATTCCACTTGCAACATCCTATGGAATCCTGGGGTTTGCAGTTTCGGGAGGGGCCAGACGGCCCCTCCCAAAACTGCAAACCCCAGGATTCCATAGGATGTTGCAAGTGGAATAATAGTGCTATAACAGCCCAGTGTGGAAATGGGCCCTGGATGTCCCTCTCCTGTGCAAAGCTAACTGTCCCTTCCTTAGGCAGTGAACATTGAATTTCTCACTTTTATCTGTGAATATTTTTATTAAAACACAGAGTTTTTGGTGATATAAAATTACAGACATAATGCATCCACAGCCTAATATACAGTACATAATGCAGTGCGTAACACAGCCCAATACACTGTACAAAGACTTGAAAAAAGTAGATGAAGGAATAAATTGTTCCCAATCAATTCCTCATTTGCTTTTAATTTCCACTGATTTCCTTCTTCTTTAAGTCTTTATATGCCATCCACTTCCCTTCAATAATTCTCTCTCTTGATAACAAAGCTTCAGGGGTAGGGATGCAAAGAGGCATCTTCGGAGATGCACTGTGTTGTGTATATAACATTTTTGAGACGGTCTTCTCCCCCCAAAGTTGCTTTGCTTGAGCTCTCTCTGCCCTCTCCCACCCCTTTCTTTAAAACAGAGGAGTTTGCAGTTGCAAGAATCCTGTCTCTGGCCCTTCATCAGGTAGGAAAAAGAAATGGAGGAAAAATTAATAGGCACTGCACATTGGCGCATGGACTTAATGGCCAGGGTGGTGAATTGAATGTCTAGCTGGTAAACTGGTGCAGCTGGTTGGAGAGAGAGAAAGAGACGAGGCTGTGGACTCCTTTTAACGATCTCTCACTTATCTCTCTCCTGACTCTAACTTGGCTGGGTGGGACGGGGAAGGGAATGCTCCTCTGCTGGCAGATTGGATGCTAATGAAGTCTGTCAGCTCTGCTTCTTTCTTAATGCTCCTTCTGGAACTATTTTTAGGTCCCTTGACACCTTTTCTTTTCCCCAAGTCTGAGTCTGCTGGTATTTGAGAGATTAAATGCACGAACATGTCGCAGGCGCCTTTGGGTGCAACAGGTTGGGTCAGAGAGCTCTGGTCCCTTTTGGTGGCAGGATGCATCTCTGCGTGTTGCGTTTGCTCCAAGTGCGGACTCCCTGTGGAATCCTGGGATTTGTAGTTTGCTGGGGCACTCAAGAAGCTCTCTGGATGAACATTCCAAGTCCTCCTCCCTGAACTGCAAATCCCAGGACTCCGCAGAATGGAACCATGGCAGCTTGAGTGGAATTCCAGGGCTGTAACTGTGTACTGTGAAAGGACCCAATTTAAAACATAGCATTTAAAACATTGCTTCCATTGTGTGCATATGCATGCGTGCACACCTTTAAGTTGTGTGTCGCAGTGTATGGCAAACCCATGAATTTCGTAGGTATTAGAAGCTTAAACCGGTGAAGGCAACCTACTCTATGACTAAGCATTACATTTCAACTAGAAGGATGCCAACTTTCAGAATTGCAATTATTTGATTTTCTTGGCTGTGCCTTCCCCATTTATGATGAACCTGGATAGCTTAACGAGGGATTTTGGTATGACAAAACCACCTGCTTCTTACTAATCTGGCACACAGGCGTCTCTGACGCATCCACTCTCATGAGGATTAAATACCTGGACACGACGGCTTGGCTTCTTTTTGAAAGCAAGCTGGGCTGAGCCATTTTGCCCCTTTGAGAAACAACACCATTTTATCTCGCACCTTCAGAGCTGTTTCCTGACACTTTTCTTTCACCCAAGGCGGTGCTGAGAAACTAAGCGCTTCTGCCAAGGGCTGAAAAACATGTTCTCCAAGCCTGCATTGTGTTGCTTTTGCATGTTGTCAGTGCAACAGAGAAAACAAAGACAGACATGTTTCTGTTGCATTACATTCTGGTAAACGTTGTGATTATTTTTTAAAAATAATCTTACAGAGCTGTAAAGACTTAACAAGTGTGATTCGGCACCAGCTTTCATGGCCTCCAGCCTACAATGGTTACATCGGATGAGATGGCCTTGAGTCAATGAAAACTTATCCCAAATAAAACGTGTTCTGCCTTAGGGTCCTTCAGGATGCTTTGGTGTTTTAGCAATGAATCATAGAATCATAGAAATGTAGAGTTGGAAGAGAGCCCAGAGGCCATCCAGACCAACCCCCTGCCATGCAGGAACACCCTCAAAGCAATCCCGACAGATGCCCATCCAGCCTCTGCTTAAAAACCTCCAAGGAAGGAGCCTCCACTACAATGAATTGGTCTTTCAGATGCCACAGGTTTTAGGGCGTGCAGCCCCTCAGGGGCCTGGACCTCTTGGCTGCAGCCGTACGGACGCAGTTCCAGACGAGGCCGTTTTTCTGACACTGCCAAGCAGAGCCCTGTGGGACGGATGCCAGGGGGAGGTGGGCATTCGATGTGCTCCAGGGCCTTAGCCTGAACTTCAGAGGAACTATCCAAAATGAGAAACCCTACGCCTCCCAAAAGAGGTTCAGCACCTTGCATGGTGCCTTTGAAGTTCAGAGTTAAACCAGGAATGGACTCTCTGCTCCCTCTCCCACCCGCTATGGGAGTGCCCCCTGTTCCCCTGCTTCATTTGTTGAATTTTTCAGGGCATGGCGGAACGTTGAGCCGCGCTTGTATTTGTCCCTTGTTGCCATTTTTTCCTCCTTGATTGCTTCTGTTTCCTTCCTTACCATGGAAAATCCTTTTAACAAGAAAAAAGGCTGAAGGCCTCCCTGCTTTCTTCTTAATTTCTAGCATGAATTGAGCCGTGTCCCTCTGGCTGGAAGTGCTTGGACTTGAGAGTTTTCCCTCTTGAAGTGTTTCTTCCTCTCTCATTAAGACTGGAACGCAGAGCAGCTTAATGAATCCAGTTGTTAGGGAGTCCAAAATCGATTGATCCACTCGTTGAAGTGGGAAGAAGTCCTGCAAAAACGCATGTGGGAGAGGGGCTAGATCTGGTGATGTTGAAGCATTGACAAAAGAAGCTGATAAGCAGTATATCTGAGACAGAGAAAAGGGGAGAACTCTGCTTCTGGGCGTGGGTCTCTTTGCCTGACTTATCCCTGAAATTTATTAGGCACCCTTGTAAGGTGATTGCTCACAGGACAACGTGCAAGGAGAACAAAATCTATGCCGAAAAAAATCTGAAACAGCACGATAGACTATCCAAAGCAGCATTGCAGAAGATAAAGCCGTGCAAAGCACAGCATAATGACAGGGGTACAGAAAGTTGAAAAGTTTTAAACAGGAGGAGGCCTTGATATGTGTCCCAACACGTAACAAGAGAGGTTAATGGGTACGCTTTCTCTGTGGCAACACTGCCTGTGGAACTCCCTGCCAAAGGAAGCTCAGCTGGCCCCATCTCTTTTGAGCATCCAGCAGTTCGCTAAAACATGTTGCCTCACTAGATTGTGGTGGGGTCTCCTTCTATGGAGGTTTTTAAACAGAGGCTGGATGGGCATCTCTTGGGAATCATAGAATCATAGAAATGTAGAGTTGGAAGAGACCCCAGGGGCCATCCAGTCCAACCCCCTTCTGCCATGCAGGAACAACCTCAAAGCAATCCCGACAGATGGCCATTCAGCCTCCGCTTAAAAACCTCCAAGGAAGGAGACTCCACTACACTCCATGGAGGCACCAGATTCCACTGCCGGACAGCCCTGACTGTCAGGAAGTTCTTCCTGCGGTTCAGGTGGAATCTCCTTTCCTGCAGCTTGAATCCATTGCTCCTTGTCCTGGTCTCTGGAGCAGCAGAAAACAAGCCCTCTCCTTCCTCTACGTGGCATCCCTTCAAATATTTAAACATGGCTATCATGTCCCCTCTTAACCTTCTCTTCTGCTTGGGAAGAAGGGGGTTGGAAGGGATGGCCTGTGGGGGTCTCTTCCAACTCTAGGATTCCATGGCCTTTAATAACTGAAACTGCTCTGTTTTTTAACTGTTTCAGCTTGGGTCCAGTTGCGTCATTAGCCATAGTGCTGTTTGTATTTGTCCTCTGCTCTTCCCCAGTAGCTTGCTGAGCTCCATCCAACCTGGGAGTCTCATCTTCTGGCACTATCGTTTGTTTTGTTTTGGATTGTCTCATCATAGGTTTTTCCTGGCCAAAAAACATTCAAAAGGGGTTTACCATGCCTCCTTCTGTGCAGCACTGTGGTACCACCGCTGTTGTCTCCGAGAGATCCTTTGCCAATGTCACCCCCACGATCGCTGCTGCCCAGGAGCTGTTTGGCACACTTTGTCTGGCTCCTTAGCAAAATGCCTCTCTGACACAGGAGACCCTTCCATCACCATAGCCTATTATCTCACTGCAGCAAGGTAGCGTCAGGGTGAGAAAAGGAATATACAGCCCCTTTCAGACAGGTTTGTATTTTAGCCTTTGTGGATTGCAGTCCAGCTCCTGAGTCATTGCATCTGGGAAGGGAGATTGATATTGACAAATGCTTGTGCTAAAATATAAACCAGTCTTAAAGAGAGTGTTAAAGGCCATTTCCGCACTAGCCTGTTATAGTGCGATGATTCCACTTTCAACATCCTATGGAATTCTGGGGTCTGCAGTTTCGGGAGGGGCCAGTAGGCCCCTCCCAAAACTGCAAACCCCAGGATTCCAGAGGATGTTGAAAGAGGAATCATCGCGCTATAACAGGCTAGTGCGGAAATGGCCCTAGATTTCCTTTTTTCCTCCCCATCCGTCTTTACTTCTGGTGCAATACACACTAGCAGGACTATTATTTGAGGATGGACTGTTTTATTTTCGAAAGGGGGTGGCCCTACTCCTGATCTCCTCCCTTCTTTTCTGCCTTATTCAAGGAAATTACAAGTGGAAGGAGAAAGAGGGGAGGAGATCAGTTTGCCTTGAGGCAAGTTGCAAGGGTCTTCCCTGTTCATGCTCCTTGAAACCGAGCCCTTCTTCCATTTTTTGGCACTTCAGGGAGGGAGGGAGGGAGGGGGGCATGAGGAACTGCCATTGCACCTCCCCTTATGTTCACCTGGGTGGAATGCCCCCCATCCAACACCCTTTTGGCCCATCACTGGTTTGTCCAATGTAGATGGAAGAGGGGCATTGCTGAGACAGGACGGCCTATATCTCATATGAGGATGAGCAAATAAAGGCACTGCTGACATGGTGGGTGACATATTAGCACCTGTAATGTCTGTTCATTTGTGTATTTAAACACTTCTGTCTCCTCCTTTATCATAGGACCTCAGGGCAAGATACAATATCAAGAACGTAAAACATCTCCAAACCAAAATCAGAAATAATTTGTCCAAGATAAACACATAACATAAGTAACAGTTAAAACCACTTTAAAAGGAACAGTTAAAACCACTTTAAAAATTGCAACAGTCTGAAGCCACGTGCATGTATTATTTGGAACACATAAGGCCTGTTGCTGCCGGCATGGAAGTGGGACTTCCCACCATGGCTTTACTGAGACCTGGGACCACGGATGCACCGTTCCAGAGGGTTATCGCGATTGCACACTTCTGTTGTACTCAGAGAGATGTGTCTCTCTCTTGCCCGTTCTCTTTTGTCTTGAAAGACATCCTGTGGAAGCAGTAAGTGTTTCCAACCCTCTACGACATTCTGGCAGGCATTTAATTGCAAAGGTGAGGAAAGGGCTGCCCAATTAAAGTCATTTTTACACCCTGGAAAGGCAAGGGCATTGCTTGTTAGCTGGTAGGAGTTCCACCTTGCTCTATTAAGTCATTTTGCTCTGCCTGCTGGGTTTGTGCAGCAGAAAATGGGATTTAATAAAGTCCCTAATTGCTTGGCCCTGTGTGTGTGTGCATACATGGTCCTTTTTCTGCGTACGTGGAATACATCACAAAAAGACAGGTGTGTGCAACCCGGAGGGTGCAAGTGTGCATTGGGATCTCTCACTGACAAGGGGAAAGGAACATTCATGTTTGCTTGTTTAGATTTACATCCGGACAAGTGCATTATGCTTTCCCCAAGGCAGCTAGAAAAACAAAAGAACACGGCAACACAATAAAAGATGGCAACAGGGCAAAAACACAGCCTCAGCACCCATTAAGAAACGATTACAAAGAGAAAGAGCAGCAGTTTGAGCAAAGAGACCCACACTGGAAGGGAAAATCAATCCAGGGGGCTAAATAAATAAGGAAAACTTTCTAATTAAATTAGAGAAAACTCCCTGAGAAGGTGGCATTCCTGCAGCAGGCAAGTTTTGGCAGAAGTTTGAAGTACTGGCATCCCCTGCTTTGGTGACTTCTCCTCTTTTGACTGTTGTAAATTATAGATGTGTACCGTTCTTTCCATCCAGAGTCTGCTCTTTGGTCGGTTCTTCTCCTCTTGCCTTTTTCCTGTAGGGAACATAGGGGGCTATTTAGACTAAATATTGCAAATAATGTCCTCACGGTAGGAGCATGTGGAAGAGGTTGCCTCATGTGGCGTCCTCTCCTCCTTAGATATTTTGTAAGCAGAGGTTTGAGAGCCATCTTTCTAAGATGCTAAAGCCACAGATGTCTGGCATTAATGGGCTGGACTGGATGACCTTTGAGTTTCTGATTCCGTGAATGATCAAGCAGTGCTTCTGCATCTGTCCAGCCTCAGAAGAGGAATTGAAAGTGAAGCCAAAATGGCTGTGTGAACTGAACTCTTTGTTCTTCTGAATGTTATTGAAATAATTATCCACCCAGGCTTTTGTGCATTTCTGTCTGTGCAGAGGAAGACACTCCCAGGCTTTTAAAAACATAAAGAAGAAATGGGCACATTGTAAGGCACTTTGCCGTACTGTTTTCAGGCATGTTGCAAATATGGACAGAAATGTTTCTCTGGCACCATCTTGTGCCCAGGTGCACTCATTGTGCCTTGAACGGAAATGATAGTGCGCCAGCAAACCTTTTTCTAGTGCAGTAGGTCCCCCCATAACCGAGTGATCAGTATGCACAGTTTCACTTACCTGAGATCTGCTCCAGGTCCATGGCTGCTGTTGCCAGCCAGTGTCTTGCTCTGCGCAGCCGTCCAATGGACGTGCACGGTGGGGCATGAGTGGGCTTCCTATGGCTCTCCTGGCCAAAGCTTCTTGGGGCAGAGAGAGGCACACAAAGCCCGGCACAGATCCTGCTGTGCTTCTCTCCACTGAAGAAGAGGTGGATGCACCGTCCTGGGTGGAAAGAGGCACATGTGAACCCCAGCATGGCTCCCCCAACACCATTATCTGCCATCCACATTAGGTCTGGGAATGTATCCCTCATGGATATGGGCAGGGGGCTACTATAACACGGTGCAAAGAAAGAACAAGTGAGCCGACAAAAGGAAGAGAAAGGAAAGGCAGGGAAAGAAAAGGAGAGTTCAGTTACTCCGTGATGGATAGACACCCTGGATGAATAAGGTGCTGTCTTCAGAACTCTTTTTAAAGAGGAGTTTTGGGTTGTTTTTAGTCATGCATTGAATGATGTCAATGTTTTTATCTGTTGTACATTGTCTCGGAGACCCTGGTGGACTGAGAGGCAAAAACCAAATGTCTTTAATACCGGTAGATATTCTTTTAATCATACACAACAAAATGGAAGGTTTGCAGAGAAATTCAAGGGAGTGCTGAAACCTTGTGACTTTTATTTTTTTACATCTACAGCTCCCAGAATCCTGCAGGCTGTTTTGGCCACTGGCCTGTTTCTGGGGGGGCTCCTGAGGTAACTTGTGGAACATTCTCTCCTCCTGCCTTCTAGCTTTTGCTGGTGTTCTTATTTTTTTTTCTTTCCTTCCTTCCCTTTTCTTTCCTAGGCCTGGCTGACAGAAATCCATGAATATGCAAAGCAAGATGTGGTTCTCATGTTGCTGGGAAACAAGGTGAGCTGCCTAACTTTGGGTCCAGCCGCAGGAGAAAATCTGCCTGGCTGCTCTCAGCACCAAAGGGAGCCGTTTGTGAGAGAAAGAGCGGGGTGGATAGCTACAGGTCCATCCTGATTTCAGTGTTGCCCACCAAGCAACCCACGGCACGCTGAGGCTGGTGATGCCACGTCGTGCTTGTCCTCCCGTCCCAGCCCGAAGGCACCGTCGGCTGCAGAGCGGCGCCGCCCACGCAGTCCCCAAAATGTACTTGTGTTCTCAACTGCGGTTGCCCTCTTGTCCCTTCTAGGTGGACTCAACCCAGGAACGAGTGGTAAAACGAGAAGACGGTGAGAAATTAGCCAAGGTACAAGACTCGCCTACGTTGTTCTGACATTGCATGTACTCTGGCAGTAACGTGTCTGCATGTAGCTTCATGCCACCTATAGACTTGTAGCAACCCCATACATTTCCCAGGGTTTTCTTAAGCAAGGGATCCTTGGAGGTGCTTTTGCCAATTCCTTCTTCTGAAATAAAGCCTACAGCACCTGGTATGCCTTGGCAGTCCCCCATCCAAGTACTAGCCTGGCCCAACCCTGCTCAGCTTCTGAGATCAGGGTATTTATTTAGTCGTGCTAGTAGCAACAGCAGTCATAATAGTTTTGCAATAGATGGGAATACAACAACATTATCGTTATCGTCTTGGCACCGTGTTCAGTCAGTTGATACTGACTCACATTTTCAACCATCCATAATTCAGCTTCTACCCAAGAATCTAGACATGAGCGAGGTCTTGTCGGATCATGTTATTGTTGTTTTTATATTACAGTCATTCCAAACCTGGGGTACATATACACCAGGGGGTACACCCAGTGGGTTTCCATGACTGAGAGGGGATTTGATCCCCAGGAGTTTTTTTGGATTTTCTTCTTTCTGAGGAGGTTTCCCCTTGCTTTCTGGTGAGGCTGAACAAGTAGGTTTCCAGGGCTGAATTTGAATGCTGGTCCAATGTTCAAGCCGTTATACCACATGGGCTCCAATATGGTGGCACTCCTCTAGGGTTTCTTCAGCAAGATTTATTATTCAGAGGAGCTTTGCCTTTTTGCCTCCCTCTGAGGCTGAGAGAGTGTGACTTGCCCAGGGTCATCTAGGAGGTCTCTAAGGCCAAATGAGAATATTCTCAGGTCCTGATCCAACACTCATACACGGCCCTTGCTCTCCACGGATGGATAATCTTGGGCAAATACCTCCTCCTTATTCCATAACATCACCAAAATGCACATAACATTGGAGCTGGAGAAGGAATCGTGCAGCGCTGTTTTCCAAGCTAGTGCCAACTGGGTTTGGCCCACAGAATCAGTGGAGCGTTAAGTGCTGGCTTATCATTCAGCCATTGGTTTTGTGGGTGCAAATGGAGAGGGGCCGGTGAGGATCCTGCTTTCACACAGAGGGAATTTTCAGTTAGAACCCTGCATTTCATTGGCTCTCCAAGCACACCTTCAGAGCCCCAGTTCAGTGATACCAGTCCTTAAGAGTCCCTAAATCACAGAATCCTGGAGTTGGAAGAGACCCCAAGGGCCATTGAAACCAACCCAGCTCTGCCATGCAGGAGAACAGGATTAAAACATTCCCAACTGGTGGCCATCCAGCCTCTCTTTAAAAACCTCCAAGGAAGGAGGAGACTCTACCATGCTCCATTCCGCAGCACATTCCACTGTCGAACTGTGGTGAGCAACTGCAGAAGAGATGCAGCCAAATCTCTCCCACCGTAGGCAAAACTGATGCATTTCAGCACTCTAGAAGTGAATCTGCATCATGTCCACTTGCCATTTTGGACAATTTTCAAGGTTCTGGAGGGGGGAATTGGGGTGAGGGAAGTAGATTGCTGCATTTGTAGCCAGTTTTGAACTCATTTGGCCAGTTTTTGACTGTAAATAAATGCAAAAAAAAAAAAAAATTGCCAAGGGTTGGGAAGCTTTGTGGGCCCCAAATTAGAGCTCCAAGCACTAACCATGGGCCACCCTTTGTTCTCCTTGCCCTACACAGAGACTACATGGGGGAAACAGTGGTTACTAAATGCCCTTTTTTGTGTGTCTTTGTGCCTCTGAAGGAATATGGCGTGCCCTTCATGGAGACCAGTGCCAAAAGCGGCTTGAATGTCGACTTAGCCTTCACGGCCATTGCCAAGTAAGACATTTTTGTTCTGTTTGCTCCTGCTTACTCTTCCAAGCCAGCCATGTGACTGTTGTGTTCTTTGGGGTCTTTGCCCTCTGTGTATCCTTTGGATTACTTTGGGTGAGCTGAGAGGAGGGAGCTTTGGAGAAGAGCAAAGCTGTGTCTGCACTAAATCTGTGTATCTGTTTGCTGCCACCTGAAATTAACGGTCATGGCCTCATCCTGAGGGACCCCAGGATGAGAGGCTTGGAATTTTCTGCTAGGAAACACTAGTCCAGGGCTACTCAAAGCTGTGAATCTCCAGGAAGCTATGCAAATATGCTGATAAGAATAGGACACGGGTGCTGTCTCACTCTCTGGCACATGCGGGGGATTGCCGGTCTGTCACCTTAGATAGCATGAGAAGCACAGCTTCAGTCTTTTCCCACCATCTGCAGTTCCCATGTTCCAAGGAGGGACTGATGCTAAAAGAAAAGGGCATCATGGGGGATGCAGTTCACAGATTTGGCTCTTCTAGTATAGAATTCTAAGGACCTCTCCAAATTAAAGTGATACGAAGCCAATATAAATGTGCAATGCACTTTGATGCAACTCATTTCTGACTTAATGGCGACCCTAAGAAGAACCTACCATGGTGCTTTCCAGACAAGCTTTCGTCTCTGAGGCTGAGAGAGGATGTAACTTGCCCAAAGTCACCCAGTTGGTTTCAGTGGCTGAGTGGGGACTCGAACTCTGGTCTTCGAAAGTCCCTGTCCGACACTGGCGTCACTACATCACACTGGCTCCAATACGATGACTCTGTCCTGTGGTTTTATTGGCAAGATTGATTCAGAGGAGGTTTGCCACTGGTTTCCTCTAAGGCTGAGAGAGTGAGACCTGCCTTGGGGGTTTCCATGGCTGAGCTGGGATTTGTGCCCTGAGAGGCTTGGAATTTTCTGCTAGGAAACACTAGTCCAGGGCTACTCTCCCCGAACCCAAACCGCAACACCACATTAGGTTATGCTTACGGTGCAGAACAGACCAAATGTCTATCCAGTGACAAATGATGTCCCTTAAAGGCTCTCTAGCCATCATGATAGTGAGAAGGTGGCTGGTTCAAGTCCCCCCGGCCTGAGCCACAATTTTGCTCGGTGTCTTTGTAAGAAGCCAAAGGTCCTTCTCAGACTCGTGCCATTTCTGCACTAGACTGTTATAGCATTATGATTCCACTTGCAACATCCTCTGGAATCCTGGGGTTTGCTGTTTCGGGAGGGGCCGTCCGGTCCCTCCTGAAACTGCAAACCCCAGGATTCCAGAGGATGTTGCAAGTGGAATCATAGCGCTATAACAGTCTGGTGCGGAAATGCAGTCAGTGGCCCACCAACTGAGCTGTGGGGTAGAACAGAGGCATTCCTGGAAGAAAAAGGTGCCTGGGAACCATTGGAACAAGCTCTGGTGCTTCTCATCAACTGGGTTTAATCAGTGCAGGTGGGAACGGCACTGATTTCTATGGGAGGCTCTTATCTGCACTGAGTGGCGACTGAAGCTGGTGTTTTATGATGAAACACTTCATACTTTGTGTTTTTACGTGTCACATTTTAATGCAAGCTTTAAATTTTTTTTAATGCAAATGGGAATACAGGATACATTTGGATGTAAAATGCCTTATGTGTTTATATGCTTTTCAACCTGGAGGCATAAATTCATGGCTGTCAACTTTTTCCAGTATTGCGTGTATGCCTAATGCGTCACCTACACATAGAGCCCATAAAGAGAATTTTGGATGTTGATCTTAATGGATTGGATGAGTTATTTAGTCTTTTATTTGTGTGTTTTTAATCTAGGTGCATTTGCTTTTATTTGAATTTTATTCCTGCTGGCTGCCTGGAGTACTTTTTTTTAATATTCTATTTATTTATTTAATTTATTTATGCATGCATGCATGCCTGGAGTACTTTTTATGTGTCTACTCACAAGGCACAAATAATAAAATCCACCCACATTACCAAGTTGGGCCACCGCTGGTGTGTGTTGTTGGTTTTGTATGCCATCAAGTAATTTCCAGTTTATGGCAACCCTAAGGAAAATCCATCCTCTTGCCAAGATTTCTCCTGAGGTTTATCCCCACTGCATTCCTCTGGGGCTGAGAGAGTGTGACTTGCCCAAGGCAAGTCTTTCCAGGGCTGAATGGAGATTTGAACCCGAGTCTCCCAGAGTCTTAGCCCAACACTCAGACTATGCTGGCTCTAATAAGGCAACCCTCTTTTAGGCTTTTCTTGGCTGGATTTGAGGTTTGCCATCCACTTTTTTGCAAGCGGAGAGCGTGTGACTTGGGTATGGCCGGCCAGTAGGTTTCCACGATTCCAGCCTTTGTCTCTCTAGAGCAGCAAAACAGTTCTTGCTCCCCATAGGGAAAAATCAGTTTGCAGCCCTGTGAACTTTCCATGCTGTGTTTGCAGGGAGCTGAAGCACAGATCGATGAAACTGCCTCACGAGCCCCGCTTTAAACTCCACGACTACGTCAAGAAGGAGGTAAAAGGTGCCGGCTGCTGTCGATCGTAAACCCCGGGGACCCCTGCCCTGCCCTCTGGGCCGCACACCCTGTACAGAGACTCGCAACCAGCGCCCCACCTGCCCCGCTGCCTCGTCGATGTCCGTGCCTCTCGTTCCCCATTCTTCCTCCTCCTCCCCCCTGCGGAAACTACATATCTCTTCTTCGTGTCTTGTCCGTTCATCCAAGTGAAAATGGGACACAGGGAAGCGCGGGAGAAGCAGGTGGGGCTTTGCTGACTTCATTCTGAGCAGCCAGGTGTGGCTAAGCCTGCTTTACAAAAATGATTTATCTATTGGGGATGGAGGAGAGAAATAAGTGGACTTGGCCCATGCCGGGAACAAAACCGCCTTTTGCAGTTTGCAAAAGGTCCTGTACTAAAACGAATGGGGTCTTTGCACACTTCCCGTTTGTTTTAGCAACACCCACACCAGGCAGTTCTCTGGTGGGTCAGGCCCCTTGTCCTTTTTGCATTCGAGCGGGTCGATGGGTTTTTTTTGGCCAGTGACTGTATTTTTGGGATTGGTGCACCAGCTCAACATCAGTTGTGAGAAATTGCTGAACCTGGCATTTACCGCCCTTTTGCTTTTTAAAAGCTGGGGCCGGGGAGCTCAGCTTAATATTGCGAAGTGTGCCAAACGGTGTCTCTCATTATCCAGGCAAGGACAAGTCCCTATTCTCTTGTGGTATTTTTGGCTGGCCGTGCTCGGTCTGTGGGAGAGAAGCAAATACTCTAGCCGTTTAAGGCTTGGTTTTCTGACCGGGGTAAGTTTTGCTGGGGGTTTGTCCCTGAGCACAGATGCTTTGGGTGTGTTTGAATTCTTCCCCCACCATCACCACTCTTTTTGTAGAGATGTGCAATACAAAGAAAGCTTTTTTTTTTTTGTATATTTGAAATAATTGTATTTTTAAAGTTAAATACATCTTGCATCACTCAGTTCTCTAATCCGTCTCTCGGTGCATCTTCTGTGGTTCTTCTTTTTAAAGAGTTCTGATGTCTTGTAAGGGGAAAAAAAAATTCCAGATTATGTGTTTGAAAATGGTGCTGGGAGCAGAATAAGGCAAAGTGGGCAGGAGCACAGACTGAATAGACTGGAGAAGCAGGAAGATGGCTGGGGTACAGTTTTCCCTGTCTTTGGGAGAGAACCCCAAAAGACAGACCTACGTTCTCTCTGCAGTTTTGCTCCAGTCTGCAGACTAGACCCCCTCTGGTTTCCTTTTGGGGCCAGATATGGGGCGCTAACGTAGCCTGGTGGCTTCCAGTCCAATTGCTGTTAAGTAAACCTGACATGGCTGCCTGCGTTAAACTGTTTTGGCCTCCGAAGGCCCTCAACGAAGGGGAGAATACAGACATCCCTTACAGTGCTGTTGTCAGGAGGAACTGCGAATGTATTCCAAGTGCTTTGCACACTCAGAAGTGCTCAATGTCTATTTCAATAAATGCTTAGTTATCATGACAGCCTTTCCTCTTGGTGTGTAGGTTTCCTCCGTGCGCATACATTTTAATTCCGAAAGGTTGTTCCTTTCTTCCCTGGGCTGGATTTTCTTATAGCTGCCTGAGAATTCAACCGTTTTCTAAGGAAGAACGTGCTGTCTCGGAGCCAGCTTGCATGTTGCGTGTTTATAGCTCTTATCCACCTAACTGGGGAGGCAAACAGTGCTGTGCAGCATCTCACGTGAGTCTGGTTTTGTAATGTTAAGGAGGCAAACTTTACTCACTGGGCTGCTGATCCTCCATCTCGGCTTCTGCAACTAAGATGCAGGGGGGCCCAGGGACCGCCTCGTCTTTCTTTGCCAAGAGGTACCTGGTGGCAAGTTCTCTATGCTGGCTTTTTACTGCCACCCAGCGACAGAAGCCTCAACAACTCCTAAGCACCTTCAAACACAGTGTTATTTATGTACTACAAAACTTGCTGGCTGTTTATAGCTTTTTTTGTTCCTCTTAATAAAAAAGATTTTTTTTAAACTATGTGCCTTCCTGTCTGTCAAGTGCTAAGATTCTCCAGAAAGCAAAGCAAACCCCAGTGCCAATAGGAACTTCTGACCCTCCTGCCAGCCACTTGTTTGGTTGTAGGGTCTCATGGAAACTCCATCCCATCTAGAGAGGGTCTCACAAATCCCAGCAGTCTTAGCCAGCACTGCCAAAGGGACGCTGTGAGTTGCAGTCCGATAACAGCTGGAGAGGTACGATGGCCACTCTCAGTGCTTGTTATTGTTGTGTACTTCAAGGCAACCTTAAAGTCCCCCCCCCAAGATTTCTTTAAAAAATTGCCACTGTCTTTCTCTTAGGCTGAGTGTGTGTGACTTAGGAATACCAGGTTTCCAATAGTAAACAAGGATCTGAACACTAGTCTCTCCAGCTCCTAGTTCAACACCCAAACTACTACACCGCACCAGCTCACTAGCAAGATTTATTCAGAAATTCGTTATTGCCTTCCTCTGAGGCTGAGAGAATATGACTCACCCAAGGTCTCTCTTGGCCGAGCAGGGATTCAAACTCTAGTGTATCAAAGTCCTAGTGCAATGCTGACACTCTGCTGGCTTTCCAAAATTTATTCTACAGAGATTTGGTTTTGCCTTCCTCTGAACCTGGGTGTGTGACTTGCCCAAGATCACACAGTGGATTGTCATGGCTGAGTGACAATTTGAACCTTGACCTCTTGAGGAGTCCTAGTTCAGAAACAGCACTATGTGCAGTCTGTTATAGCACCGCTGAAGTTAAGTGTCTCACTACACTTCTGTAAAAACACACCAATTAACCTCAAGGGCAGATCCCTAAGGGGGCAAGTGCCTACTGCACGTCCCCGCTAAACAAATCTTGCCAAGAAAAACCCCATGAAAGGATTGCCTTGGGCTTGTCAAAATGACTTCGAACGCACACAACAAAGACATATTCTACAAATGACAAACACAATCCAGGCAAATGGAAAACAAGTTAATCTTTATTTTTTGTTTCTCCTTCCAAAAAAACCACCCCCCACAATGTAGCTTCTTGATCAGATTCCACTTGCCTTTCGCAGCTGCTGAGGATCCTCCAAATGAGAAACGATTTCTCCGTGAAATCTCCAGGAGCAATGAGTCTCCTCTAAAGCATAGTGTTTTGCTTTAAATTCATAGTGTTACAATTATTAATTTATATCCCACCTTTCTCCCAATGAGGGAACTCAAGGCAGCTGACAACTTATTTAAGAACAATATAGATTAAAGACTATACAAAACATAGCACACTTTTGAAAGGGTCTTACACCCCTAACCCTAGCAAATGTGGAAGACTAACTGTAACCAAACCCATGAATGTTAAAAACCACCTATGTGGAGGACTGACTGCAATTAACATATCCTACACTTTTGCACACAGGTGTGCTCCCTTTTAAAAGGGGCTCCTGCACATGCCACTTAAAAATCTGAAAGATATTAAAGTTAAAATTTAAGTGCCAAATTATGAGCTCACTTTCCACGTGCTCCAATAAGACTTGCTATTAAACATCTCAAACGTGAACTTTAAAAGCGCATTAACTCTACTGCTGTGAATGAAACTGAATCTCAGGTCACCATGCCCAGGTGGGGTCTGTGTGACCAATCCCTGCATAACCAAAACATCATGCTGGTATTCAAAGGGAATACTTCCTCACATGAATCTGGTCATACTTTTTTTTTGGGGGGGGGGCATTTTAAACTGAAGATGGACAGCCACCTATTAGGGACACTGTAGAGTCCTAAAGTGGCAAGAAGCTGGAATAAATGACTTTACAGTTCTACTCCATCCTGCTCATTAATGGCTTTCAGAAAATTTGATTCTGACAAAGCCCGTCCTCTTCTCTCCCTACTGCCTTCCCTGAAAAGAAAGGGAGAAAAAAGAATGTTAGTGCCAAGCACACCAATTTTTTCCCCCCTAAACAGGCACAAACACCAGCAGTTTATTAGGGGATGAAGCAACCTTTTCTGTAAATCAGCATCTAAGCCTCAGCTCATACCTGTAATCAGTTAACTGCAAGGGCAGTTTTCATACGAGGTGTCAGAAAAATGAAAGAGCTCATCACTGGCTGGCACCCTTCAGAAGTCACATCGTATGCTTACCTCCGAGAAAGCAGGCTCTCGTAATCCAGGGACAGGAAACACCTCTGGAAAACAAATAAAGGCAAGAACTGAAGAGCAAGGCAGGCTCAATGGACAAGTGGAACATCACAGAGCTTCCAGCTAAAGCCAGCAGAGAAACCACCAAGCCATGGGGCAGTAGTAAGTCAAGTTGCATTTAGATCAGTGGTTCTCAACCTGGGGGTCGGGACCCCTTTGGGGGTCGAACGACCATTTCACAGGGGCCGCCGCTCCTCAATCCTGCCCCCCTTTTAAAAGAAGGTGGCCTCACAGCCAATGGGAGCAGTGCTTCTGAGACCCCTGCGCTGGGGTTCAAACTGCAAACCCCAGGATACCATAGGATGGCGAAAGTGGAATCATAGCGCTATAACAGTCTAGTGCAGAAATAGCCAGGATGACTTTCTCCTCTCGCTTTTGTTGTGCGTGGACCCTTGGCGCTTCACCCTGACTGTCTTGCATTCCTCACTTTTTGTATGTTCAGCGTCCACACTCCCTTTGAGGGAGGGAGGGAGGGAAACAAAACGCGTCTGCTTCTGCCGCCGCCATCTTTCCTCTCTCCCTGTCCTTTCCTCCCTGCGCCTCGTGTAAAATGTGGGCTGTTTCGGCCTTGCCTTTGGGAGGACTGGCTTTTTGAACTGTGGAAACCCAACATTCAGAACTAGAACTACTGCCTTGATTCTGGCATTGATGGATGCTTTCTGTGCTTAAAAAAAGGGGGGAGGGTTACCAGTTTTTAGGCATTAGAAGTCTATCCAGAGCAGTGATTTAGGGCAGTGTTTCCAATCTATCTGATGTTGGAAATAACTAACTAAATAAATAATAAATAAATAACGAAAATGGTTTTATGGTTGGGGGTCACCACAACATGAGGAACTATATTAAGGGGTCACGGCATTAGGAAGGTTGAGAACCACTGATTTAGATGCACCTTCCTTTCTTTCAAAAGCACAAGAGCCGATTCAGATTTAAACCTGACCAACCTGTTCCCTGGGGATCAGCTCCAAAACAGGAACATGTGCCTAAGGATCTGGGAGCCCCCCCTCTTTCAACCAGGAAGGGGCAACTGCCACCCTGACTGGGGGGGGGCTTTGGGGTTGGGCAAAGAGGCTCAGGACCCACATCTGGGCTTTATTTTTATTTTAGATTTTGCTTTTTCTCAGGTCCTCCTTTAAAACGACATGGACACAAAGGCAGCAACACATGTAGAAAAGCAATCAAAGTCAGCTAAAAGTTAGGTATAAATTCTAAAAAATCCACAGAAAAATAACTATTTCTCCACTAATATTAATAAATCCATTATAATTCCACCCCACTTGTTTAACAAAGCCCTGGGGACAAGCGGGTAATAAAGCTATTATTATTATTATTATTATTATTAAATAACCCCCCTCACTTAGGCTAATTACTAATAAATTTACACGTGAATCCATATAAAATGAACCTCGAACAGACTTCCACTGACTTTAAGGACACTGAAGACAATGCTGACTTTAAGAGGGTTTAGTTCCCTTCTCCATTCACTGGAGTGCATTCAAAAGTTCCCCTCAGCATAATCTTAGAATATTAAAATTTTTTAAGAAATAAAAAACGCGGGGAGGGTTGGAGGGCAAGAAGGACAGGACATTTTAGGCGCCTTTTAATACGTTCAGGCTCCCCTGCAGGGCTGCTCTGTCAGAAAAATGTATTTTTGTAAATATATATATAAAATTAATGAGGTAATACGGAATCTGCAGGTCATAAGAAAGGCCCACGTTAATGGGCTTTTAACGCCTTTTCTTTAAAAAAAATCCCGAAATCGGCCCCTCCCGGAGAGCCACCGAATCGAACTCACCCATCCGACGATTCCCTCAGGAAAAAGACTTCGCCTTTCTCGTCGACGTCTTTTATAAACTACGACTGGCTTCCTATTGGCCGGGCTTAGTCCCTCCCAAGCTAGCCAATCACATTGCGGAATAGCTAGCCTCTTCCCACCCTCAACCAATGATCTCGCAGAGCTTTTGAAGAGTCTTTTTCTATCGGTCGACATCTGTCGTCACTCCACACTTTCGTCTCCCACCGCTTCCTTTTGAGGCCATTTGATTGGTCGAACCGGCAGCGCCACTCCAAGGGGTGAGAGGCATGAGTGGGGATAATGGCGTTGGCAGGGCACTATAGAGAGACGAAAGAAAGACAGTCTCGGGTAGCGGAGACCAATCAAAAAAGAGGCCCCAGGAGGGGGGCCTGCGATGCGCCTGCCCCGGCGAGCGAGCGCTCATGGGAGTTGTAGGCCAATGGACTGGAGTCATGAGAGGAATCCATGGGCCCTGAGCGAGAAAAGAACTACGAGTCCCAGCAGCCGAGGGAAGGGGGGATTGGTGCCTTGACGTACAGCCGCTTCCGGCCGCGGCTGCTGGGCGACTGTGAGGAGGAGAAGGAGGCGTCGGCGGGAGCAGCAGCAGCAGCGACGAGGCGGGGCCGGTGGCCTGGGCTGGGAGGCGGCGCCGGACGGGGAAGGCGGGAGTGGGCAGGAATGGCCGCCATGGGCCGCGGAGCCGCGCGCGGGCCTGCCGGGGCGCCGCTGCCCCTCCCCCGGCGCGTTTCTTCTCCACCTTCTCCTCAGCGGCCCACAGGTGAGCGGGAGGGGCGGGGCCTCGGCAGCCCTGGGGAGAATAGCGAGGTGTCATCCTGGGGCTCCTTCCCTGCGTTATTGGACTCCAACTCCCAGCATTCCTCACCACTGGCTGTGCCGGCAGGGGGCTGCCGGGAGTTGTAGTCTGAGCCTCTGGAGGCACTCTGCGGCCTCTGTCCCTGTCATTGCTTCGAATCGGGGGTGTGGGTCGGGGCGCCCCTCCTTCCAGACGGTGTTGGACTGCAGCTCCCAGCATCCTCGTCGCTCTTTATGCAGGGAAGGGGCGCTGGGGGTTGCAGTCGAATGCCACGTGGGCAGCTGCGTGACTCCCCCCCTGCCTGCTTTAGAGCCAGTTGGTGGGCTGGACTGCTCTGCGCCCAGTTGGTGCTGGACTCCAGCTCTCAGAATTCCTTACCATTGGTCTTGCAAGGGAAGGGGCTGATGGGAGTTGTAGGCGAAACCTCTGGGGGGCCTTGTGCTCCCCTCATCCTTCAGTTGCTCTGAGCAGTGAAGTGGACCGGATGTCCCTGCTTCCAGAGGTTGGACTCCAGCTCCTGTCATGCTTCCTTATGCTAGAGAGGGGTGGTGGGATTTGTAGTCCACCACTAGCTGAAGGGATTGGTCGGTCCCGCTTCCAACAGTGCTTAGAGCTGAGGGCAGAGGGGTCCATCCCCACTTCTCAGTGCTATTGGACTGCAGTTCCCATCGTGCCACATCTTAGACTATTCTGGTTCAGGCTGCTGGGACTTGTAAGTCTCTCCGCTTCCTGGGACAGGGAGCAAAGTTGCAGACCTCTCCCCTGGACACTTTCTGACTCTTTTGGACCGTGGCTCCCACCAGCCTTCATCTTTGGAGGTATTCTGACCAGGGCTGATGGGAACTGTGGGCTGTCAGTGCACCTGGATGGCCTGTTGTGTTTCATAAACCGTCCCTAGGCCCCCTGGTGTGTTGCCTCCTATGAGGGGATCTGGATTGGTTGTTCTTTTCCTTTTTCCTTTCCCGCACATACTTATATGTTGCTTTTTTTTTTCCTTCTTATGGGCAACCCGTACATGGATCCCCTTCTATTTTATCCTTATGCCAACTCTGGGAGGTAGATTAGGTCAAGAAAGTGGATGAGTGGCTGGCTCAGATTTGGCCAGTGTAATTTGTGATTGAAAGCAGTTTTGACCAGAGACCAGGACAAGGAGCAATGGATTCAAGCTGCAGGAAAGGAGATTCCGCCTGAACCTCAGGAAGAACTTCCTGACGGTCAGGGCTGTCCGGCAGTGGAATCTGCTGCTGCCTGGGAGTGCAATGGAGTCTCCTTCTTTGGAGGTTTTTAAGGAGAGGCTGGACAGCCATCTGTTGGGAATGCTTTGATGGGTGTTCCTGCATAGCAGGGGGTTGGACTGGATGGCCCCTGGGGTCTCTTCCAACTCTAGGATTCTGTGACCCTATGTCTCCGCTGCCCTCATCTAGTGCTCTAAGTGCCACACGGCATTGGCTCAGTACTTCTGTCAGAATGCTTCCCAAGTACTCAGGTTTGTACTGTTCTAGTGTGGTTGTGGTGACTGGAATCTTGCTAGCCACCTTCAGCCCTAGTTTGAGGGGACCTTCAGGGTATAGATGATGATGATGACAATGGCAAACTGTGCCATGAAGCTCACTGGGTCACCTTCGACCAGTCTGGCTCACTGTTGCTAATGACAGCATAGGGTTGCGAAGAAAAAGCAGGTGAAAGGGCCAGGGGCCTATTTGCACTACAGAATTATAGCAGTATTATTCCACTATAACTCCCATGCTTCCGTCGTACAGAATCCTGGGATTTGCAGTTTAAGGAAGGAGATTTTGAATTCTCAGCCAGAGTGCTCTGGTGGCTCAACAGAATACAAACCCAGGATCCCATGAGATAGAACTTTGGCAGTTAAAGTACACTAGTAGCATGATAACTGTGAGTGTGAACAGCCCCAAATCTTGAACACCATGGGGGGAAAGGCAGGAGAAAGTGTGAGGATTATTGAGGTAATGGGGATACAGTATGTTGCTTTATTCCAGGTCAGACTCTTGTTCTATCTAACTCTATTTTTTTTTCTCACTTACTGATTGGCAGCAGCTTCCTGGATTATGGTATGTTTGAAGTGCTGTGAGGGTCCACCAAGTGACACGTAAATGCTACATAAACATTATTGTAGTCTTTAATTGCACATTCTGGAAGTTTATTGTAAAAAGAGGCAAACATTCATTGAATGCTCCTTTTGATTGGACAAAGGGGGCCCTATGCTCCCTCTTAATTTTCTGCCTTCAGTAGTTGCCAAAATTTGGTCCTTGAGGTATTTTGGACTTCATCTCCCAGAAACCAACAGCCAGGAATTCTGGGAGCTGAAGTCTAAAACATCTGGAGGAACAAAGTTAGGGAACCACTAATTTGTATGAATGAATGCTGCATAAATAAACAGTAAGAAACTTTTGGGAGCAGCCGCATAAACTTGTTGTCTGAAGACCAGATCTGCTTAGCTTGAAAATTTAATGTACGGTGGCCCCTCTACTTTTGCAAGGATTTGGGGCACAGAATCCTTGTGAAAGCAGAAGAGCCACAAATAACCCCCCACGCCCCCCCTTCCGTTCCCTTCCAGGGCTCCCCCCACTTTTATTGCGTTTTGTGTTGGCCCATACTCTCCATGCCAGGGCAAAATGCATGGGAATGGGAGTGGGGAGCTCCAGAAGGGAGAACATGCCCATGTGCCTCTCCCCCATTCCTTTGCCTTTTCACCAAGTGAGCTTTCCTCCTTTCTCTGTGCCTGGCAAAATACAAGAGAATGGGAGGAGATTTGGGGAGGGGGCTTGCACACTTGCAAATATCCAAATTGTGAAAGTCAAACCCATGAATGTGGAGGGAGGGTTGTATTTTTCTGACTAGTGTGGCTAATAAGTTTCAGATTCTTAAGCAGCAAACATTCTGAAGGTTTTGCTAAAACCATCAGGGGCTGGGGATATTTTCCCCCGTAAATGTTTGGTCCATTGAAAGGCATCTCCTTATTTATTTATAAGAGCTGTTATCAGTGGTTTCTTTGAGATATTGTTGGTTTACTACTTTAAACCTACATTTATTCATTGGTATGCTAGTTGTTTTGGTGAAGAGAAGCAGCCAGGCCTAACACAAAGAACCATGTATTCTTTCGTCCTTATAAGGAATTTCAGTTGTATATTTTTGGTATGGCATTTTTGTTTTCTTCCTCTCTCTCTCTCTCAATTTTTATTGTTTTTTTTTTAGTAAGGCTGCTTTGGTTTGAGGCAACTCTCTGTGCAAGCCAACCACAAGTTTCTGGTCTTAAGTTACAAAGTCTGGGGAATCTCCTCCGTGTGTGGCTTAAAATCTCCCTGCGCCTCCCCATTGGATGGCCTTTAATTTCCGGCTCATAGGGGAGGGCTTCCCTTTCTCAGCTGAGTCCGGCTGGGAATGGCTGAGATGAGGGACTCGGAGGCGATTGGCTAAGTGGTGGAGGTGATTTTCGCAATTAATTTCCATATCGCCTCCTGCTTTGCATGCCTTTCTGTTTACATCACCGAGAGCTTTCTGAGGCAGGCAGGCATGTAGCAGAGACATTTTGAAAGTGGGAATGTTTGCCTGAGATCCCTGGATTTCTCTGTGGCGTTTTCTGCTGTACGAGGTAAAGGGCTTCCTCGCTCTGTCCTGGGGAAAGTGTGTTGCTGCCTGGATCACCGAAATGGATTTGGGACCTGCCTGGATTAGTGAGAACTGGAATCAGTTGGGCCCATTGGATAGTTGCGTGAGCTCCAACTTGTTATGGATGGCGTGGTAAAGTTTGTTTTCCAAACTTTAAGACCACTGTTTGTCAGCATCCCAGGGTGTCTGAACATTTAGGTTTCAGTTTTGTATCAACTCAGCACAGGATAGAGAGATAATCTGGATTCCTAATGTCTGAGGATATACCATAGATGACTTGTGGTTTCCTAGTTCTGGCTGGTGTTAACTTTCTTCTCACCCGTTGCTCTTTTTTGCGTGTTTGTGACTTAGCGTGACCCTGTTAATCTCCTAGGGTTTTCTTAGGCAAGAAATGCTCAGAGGTAGTTTCGCCAGTTCCTTCTTCTGAAACAGAGCCCTCAGCCCCTGCTATTCCCTGGTGGTCTCCCATCTAAGTACTAAGCAGAGCTGACCTTGCTTAGCTTCCAAGATCAGACAAAATCTGGTCCTTTAGGGTATTTAGACCATTTGCTTCTTTCTTATTCTGGTTTATTTGGAAGCCACAGTAATTGTGGCTGCAAAGGAATGTGGAAACGAACTATGGTGAGCTCTCAGCCAGCATTCTTGTTCTTCCATGAGGAAGCTGGAAATCAGGGCTGCTGTGTTTTGCTGTCCTACTTTCGTGGATTGTGTGTGTGTGTGTGTTGGAGATTTTTCTGGGGAATGTTGACTCTCTCTGGTTTCTGATATCCAGACTAATGAAACCGCCTTTTCTTCCTGAGGACTTTGAAGCCACTAAGTTCTGTCCCTGTCCGTGAATTCCTGCAGCTTATTTCCTCATTCTCACACCAGCTAAAATAAAGGTGAGGGAATGTGCATTAAGGCACAAAGTTCAAATAGGAAGTTATGACAAGCCAGCAGTCTCTTGCTCCTCTACATTTGCTTCCTTTGAGTCGTGAGAGGTAGGATTCTGTGAGAATGCAAAAGGCGTTCATCAAAGGCACTTATTAATGGGGTGCAGCGCAGCACCAATTGCCAAAGTATCACCAGGGCCCAGTGATTGATTGATTGTCTTCTTGTCTCTCCAGGTACCTTTAGTGTGGATGTGGACTGCTTAGCAATTTCATATGTTACCTACTGGGAGTGCATTACCAGGAGCAAACACATAAAGAATGGGCAATAGATCCATGTATGTAGGACCACAGTCACCCAGTGCATGTCTGCAGGCATGTGAGGTCTCACATGCGCCATTCACAGGGTCCGTGTTTGCTATGAACAGCACCACAGCTAAGAAATGCACATGTCAGATTCCTGCCTGATATGTGGAACAGATTTTTTTATTAGCCATTTATTTATTTGGTTGGTTGGTTGGTTGGTTTTATTAGCTTTGATTGCATAGGGTGGAATATAACTTCAGTGGCAGCATCAATAAGAGTGTAGCAAAAGCCCTTCTGGACCAGGCTAAGGGCCCGTCTTTTCTGGTATTGTGTTTCTAAAAGTGGCTAATCCAGTAGTTTCTATGAATTTGACATGTTGGGGCAAAATGCTGGTAAAATGCTAGGAACACACTTCCATTTTTATGCCAGTATTTGGCTTCCTCAGCACTTCCTCTGGAGTAAAATCTTATAGTTGGCAAGGTATTGCTGCCTGGGATTTTTCCAGCCCTGCAACCATGTGTGTGGATTTCTCTTAGAAAAAAACTGTAAGCTGATTCCTCTGCCGAGGGTCCTGAGATGACTTAACTTGGATTAGTTATGTGCATTTAGAAGTTAGAAGTAGATTATTTCCCATCCTTTTCAGTTCACATGAGCTCATTCAACATGGATTAGATACTACATCCTAACAGAGAGGCCTGGAGTGGGGAGGAAATCTGGATGTTTTTGTGTGCCTAGGCAGCTGGAAGTGCAAAATGTTATTTCATTTTGTACAGGGCAGACAATCTCACATTTGGTGCTGTGGCCAGAGAACCTCTGGTCCTGGGATTAAACATTTTTTTATGCAGGAAAACTGATGATGGTATTTAGGAACTTGAAAAGCATCCAGAAGGTTTGGCTGTCTCCCTGCTCAGTAGGATCAAGGAGGACACCTTTGGGTTTCTGTTTGAATGAGCTGTACCTCATTCCATCACTTTTGAGTTTCCTCATCCCAAACTGCATCAGCAAGGCCATTCTGTGCTCACAGACGAGGCCAGCAGTCTCACAGGTGCTCTCTGGCCACCGGGCTCTCTCTTTGCACTGCTAATGGTCAGGCTCATGCGTCTAAGTACCCTTGTTTCTAACGGAGGGAGACTTCATGCCTTTTTGACTGCCTTTTGAAGGAGACAGAACTGGCCTTGGCATTTCACCTGAAAGCTACTTGATGGTTAAAGCAGCAATAGGCGCCTTGACTATGTAGATCAAAAGCAATGGCTGGGCTGTAGTGGGTCGTGGGGCTTACACAGGGGGCTAAGCCCAGCATAGGAAGCAAGGCACACAGATTGATTTAGTATTTGCCCCAGCAGGGTCTGAAGATGGAACTGAACAATGCTGTTTTCATGGTCACACCATTCCCTGAATTGAGGATAAAAATCAGTCTTGAATACTCTGTTGGATGTTCTTGATCCTTCAGTAGCTTTTGGTACCATGCATGGGCCATCACATCCTCTTGGGACCACCTCTGTATGCCAAGAGTGGCAAGCACTGTGTTCCAGGCAGTAAGATGTCCATGATTCCCTCCCACCACCAGGTGTATAAATGCAAACCATTTAAATTTAGTTTATTTGACTGATTATTATTTGCCCTTGACTTAATGTAGGTGGTAATCTTTTCTCTGATACTCCTAATCAAAAACTGATTTAACGAGTGCTTAAATGACTGGAATTTTTGCATACTTCCATAGCTTGAGTAAAGAAAATTTTGGGGCCACAGACATAAGCTGGATCAAGTCTTGTTTTCATTTAACACTTTCTGGAATGCATTCCAGCACAAGTAACCCAAGTTTACCTGGTAATGCGTCCGTGGCCCTAAAACTTATATGGTGTATTGCATGTGTGCGTACACATGTGCCTTCAAGTTGCCTGTTGGCTTATGGTGACCCCATGAATTTCACAGGGTTTTCTTAGGGAAGGAATACTCAGAGATGATTTTGCTAGTTCTTTCTTCTTGAAATGCAGCCCACAGTGCCTGGTATTCAGTCTCCCATCCAAGTACTAACCAGGGCTGACCCTGCCCATCTTCCCAGATCAGACAGGTTCTGGGGCCTTTAGGGTATTTAGGCCAGCTCATTGTGTATCATACCCTTCCAGTATTTTCCTCAACAAAGCATAATTCCCCACCATAAACACAGGAAAGCAATCTTCCTTCCTAATCTCTTCTGTTCCTTCCTATATATTTCTCTACAAGTCTTCCACATCCTTATTAACCTCCAAGGGATGTTAATCTAGCGTAGAGCAGGCTTGCAGATAACTCCGCTAAAGTTTCCTCTGGGTTGTTCAGTTCCATCCTACAAGCAAGAGGCGGCTTTTGTCAAAAGCGTTCGTGCCAGATCGTCCGGAAGTGGCTCTCACTCCCACAGGTAGCCGGGTCAGTGACAGGTTACAAGCCTGTATTAGAGGGAGTGGCCCTCGAGTCTGAACTCGTAAAGGTAGCAGAGGGAGATTAGCTCCCTCTCTGACGTCATGTAGGAGCGAGTCCCCACACGTCTGGGCTCCTGCGCACTTTCTGCAGCTTGCCCGTATGTTGAAAGAAGTGCCTTTATGGGCTGTCCTCTGTGACAGTGTCCAGGCCTACTGCCTCTAGCTGAGTGCAGAACAGGAAGCTGAGAGTGTGTGTATGTGTGTGTTCTTTTATTGCCAGTAACTCTCCTCAGTGTCCCAGTGTTGCAATTGTTTGTCCTGAGTAAGCACACTTTCAGGAAAGGAAATGAGAAGAGACTCATGTAATTGAGGCAGAGCAGATTTTTATAAAGGAGGGAAAGAACTGTGCTGCCTATAAGTGGTATAAATCCACAGAAAGTAATTATCTGACAAAAAAAACCCTTCTTTGTACACATCTGCACACATGTAGCTGTGATGATCGTTTGTGGCACGTAAGTGGCCTAAAATGGTAAGAAAGGAAGCCGCAAATATGTTCTAATTGACAAAAATATTCCTTCCTGATTATGGGGAGGCATCCTCGCTCATCCTAGGTGACTACATAGTATATTTTTTACAGGCCGGAGTAGAGATTCTTGCTCACTAGCACTTTCTGATGGTTTTCAACAAGACATTTATGGGGTATAATCATATTTGGGCTCCCCTTACATGCAGATAAGGTTAAAGAAAAAACATGCCAGAAATACAACATTGAGGTGCAGTGTTGCGTAAGTCCAAGACAGCTTCTTACTGTTGTTCAGATGTTGGTCGTTTTGTTGTTTCGGTGGGCCATGGATGAAAGTATTGTTTGGTATGATGTCTTCCCACATTGCATACATTGCAGTTTTGTGATGAGTGGTTTGGGGTGGAGTTTGCAGCATGTGATTGGTGATGCTCCAGCAAGGGGGTTGGCTGTTTCTATTTCCCAATCCAGAGTGGAGATCTTCAACATTATGTCCTTAGGATGCAGCACAAATGCTTTAACCCTTGAGTATGACTTACCGCCCCCTTTGCTGAGACAGTGTGGACAAGTTTTGTGTGGTTTACTGAGGCAGGACTTGCTCATCGGCATGACCACTCTTAAGGATAGTATGCTGGTCCAACTGGACTCTCATTATCCCTTTATCCCTTTGTTCTTTAGTTCCTAGTCTAAATTAAGCAGGGGCTGGACGGCCATCTCTCGGGAGTGCTTTGAGGGTGTTCCTGCATGGCAGGGGGTTGGACTGGATGGCCCCGGTGGAAGGTCCTGAATAAAAAAAGAAGTTCCACCTAAGCATTTGGAAGACCTTCTTTACTATCATAATTGCAGTCCCAGCAGTGGAATAGACTGCTTCAGAGCTTGGTGTGTTCTCCATCTTTGGAGACCTTTAAACAGAGGTTAGATAGACACCTTTCAGGAGTGCTTTAGTTGTATATTCCCACATCCTTGAGGGTTGGACTAGATGGCCCTCGCGATCCCTTTCATTTCTAAGATTCTGTGATTCTAAGTCTGTCCTGGCTTCTTTGCATCTGGATGCCACCAGCTATGCAACCAAGCAAAATCTCGCTCCTTCTGTTTCCTCTTTGAAGTTTCTCTTCTTGCAACATTAGGGAAATGACTTCATAAACATTTTTTCAGTACGTGCACAACCCTGAGCTGTAAATCAGAGGCGCTTGGAAGGCAGTCGTGCCTTCTCCAAGCAGCAGCAACGGCAACTGGATCCAGGCAAAACTGGACAGTTCTCACTGCTGCTGCTATCACTAACTCTTCATCAAGGTAGGCCCACTTCTTCCCTGCTAACTGAGGTACCAGGCCCGCAGAACTGCCAACGCCTCTGGATTTCAAAGCTGTGAAAGAGCTGTGCTTTTTCCAGCAGAGAGGGAATCACTTGTTTTTCAGCTGAGCTGATCAGTTTCTGGCTTCACCTAGGCTGTCTTGGGAGCTGCGACACTCTTACTGGAGGGGTGTGCTTCTGTAAGTTTCTTTGGAGGAAAGAGGGGTTGAGGTTTTCTTCGAGTGGTAATGCCCCTTACCCCCACTGTACCTCTTTGCTTAAAGTAATTTTCTTCCCATCTCAGTTCTAATATTGAGAAAGACTTCTTCTTGTGCCATAGGAGAACATCTAAGCCCTTGTCCTTCTGAGCTGAACAGGGCAAACGGAGTCCAAGAACTGCAGCTCCCTTAATTGATTCAAGGTTTTCTTCTTGACTTCTTCTTACATATAGTTCAGAGTGCACTGGAAGGTAAATGGCTTTGCAACAGAAGACGAAAGGCATTAGCTGTTGGTGGTGCCTTAGAAGAGCCAGCCCACCCTTTTCTCCCCAGTTGGCCAGCCAGGAGAAAGCCAAGTGTCTTGACAGCCTGGAGACGACAAGTCCACTTAATACTGCCACTTGTAGTGCCTCAGGAAGAGGCAGAAGTGTCCCAGCCCTGCTGCCTGAGGGTCTTTTTTGGACAGGAGATGCTGGGATCCAAGCTAGGTTCCGTGTGTTTACAGAGGGTGTGTTTCTTAGCAATAGCATGTGTATTTCTATACTGCTTATCAGTCAAGTGCTCTCTAAGCAGTTTACGATTTGTTGGCTAATTGCCCCTAACAAACTGGGTACTCATTTTACCAGCCTGTGGAAGGATGGAAGGCTGAGTCAACCTGGAGCCTGGCAAGATCGAACTCACAACTTTGTGGCTGCAGCGCCGGCATTTAACCACTGTGCCACCAGGGCTGCCAGGGCTTTCTTCTCCTAAACACGAAGCTGTATTGAACCAAAAGGCTGGTGTAGTTCAACCACTAAAGCACTCCTGAAAGACGTGCATTCAGCCTCCAGAGACAAAGAATCCACCACTCTGTGATCCCATCTTATTTGCAGCGTGGGTGGTCAACTGCAGTAGGTCTGCAGGCCAGTTTATGGGGGTTGCATAGACCGCCAAAATTGCCCCCCCATGAACAAAATAATACCGAAGGGGGCTGGAAATCCAGTATTATCTGTTATGCATTTTGTGTGTATGTGTGATGAGGTAATTGGGACGCCCTTTCTTTTTCACCTTAGTAGAACATACTGGGCCTGCCACTACCCTGTTAAGAAATGTTTCTACACAACAGACATTTTTGTGTGACAAAACCTTTCTATCCTGTTACAGAGGTGGCTTTTGTGACCTTCAGATGCAGGACTAGATTATGAGCGCCAACAAGAACACCCGCTACAATCGTTTCCCCAGCGGTACAACGAACAGTCCTTCCTCGGAAAACAATAACGGGGTAAGAGATGGGGATGGGATTGGGGGACTGTGTGTTTAAAGTCCCATTCCCAGTCTCCTTAGACTGGCGGTGAGTAACTTCTTGAGTTTCATTTTCTGCTTTTCAGCCTTTGACAGGTGGTAACAATGGCCTATGGCTGCCAAATTTCGCACCGCCACTGCAAGCTCTGCCAAAATGGGGGTGACAGAGTGTCTTGCTGCACCATGCAGCCCTCTGAAACTATGGAACTGAGTGTCTCTTAGGGTTTTCTGGAGAGTGGCGAGGGGGAAGAGAAAAGCTGTTTTTAACACTTGGAACAGGAGCAAGAGGGGAAAGAAGGAAGCATGGCAGTTGTTCTTGGTGGTAGCTTGGCTTACGGCATTAGTGGCCAATTCAGCAATGGGCCCAGGGCTGTACCTTTCCTGCTGGAAGAAAGTCTTTGAAAACAGTACAGTTTTCAATGTTTTTTGCAATTCAGGACTTAATCTGTGCAAAATTTGTGCAGAAAATGCATTTCCTGTGCAGAAAATATTGTTTTCTGTGCAATCAACCACGTGGGAATTTTACACTGAGTAAATCCCCAAATAGAAATCAATCAATAAAAATAATAAATAAATGATAAAAATAAATAGTAAATCCCCGAATATAAGCATTTTCTATGCAAGAAAAAGCATTTTCTGCACAAGAAATAATATTTCTTTGCACAAAAACCACATGCTAATTTTGTGCAGAGTAAGTTTCAAACTGTGAAGATACTCCACATTCCAAAATTCTTCTCATCAGGTTTTCTCAGCACTTGAAAAACAGGGTTTTTGACTTTTTTGCAAATGTTTTCAACTATTTTTTTATATCCCTAGTGCCATTCCTTTAAAAATATGACCACATCCAGTCTAATTGCAGTTTTCTCTGGGTATGTTTTTCCCTCTTCTTTGGTAATCCTGGTCCACTAGAACTTTCAGATTGTGGAGTATTTATAGCGAAGTGTTTTCCTCTTCATTTCAGACAAGAATGGAGACAAGCTTTGGGCCAACTTATGCTGCCGTGACCACCATCACAAAAGGTCAGTATTGAGCAACCTCTAACTTCTGTTACCACATAATCTGGAAGGGTTGTAATCTATCAGATTTAGCTTGATTGCACTGGTTTGAGGAACAAAGAAACCATGGCTTAGTGCAGTACTTCCCAGACTTTGGTTGTCCAGATGTTTTGTACTTCAGCTCCCAGAATCCCTGGCCATTGGCCAAGTTGGATGTAGCTCCTGGAAGCTGAAGTCCAAAATAGCTGGAAGACTATTTGGGTACCACTGGATTATTGGCTTGTAATGAACCCAAGAATTGCCTCATGGGATCAGAATAAAAGATCCACTGATGTCAGTGATCTGTTTCCATCAAGATCTGGTAGAAGTCCTTTGAAACTCTGTAGCAGAGCACAGTGGAGGCAGACCAACATTCCCTTTTGTGGACTTCTGGGAAATTTTCATCAGAAATTGGCTGCTCCTCCTTTAGAAAGTTGAGCCTGTTCTGTTGTAGAATAGTGAGTGATTTTGTCCTCCTCCTCCTTCTAGCGGATGGGACCACTACGTTCCAAAAGCATCGCCGGACGCCTTCTTCCTCCAGTACACTCACCTATTCTCCACGGGATGAGGATGACAGCATGGTATGTGCCTCAAAGGGAGGGAGTTTACAGTTGAAGAAAATGTGCCCATTCCTTGAGAAGCCATGTCTGGCTGTGGTAACACGTGCCTTGATTACATCCTGTTTGGAATACTGTAACAGACACTCTACATGGTGCTGCCTTTGGAAGCTGTTTGGAAACTTTTAATAAAAATATTTTTAAAAGGAAAGAAAAGAAGAAACTGTTTGGAAACTTTAGCAGGTCCAAAGTGCTGTTGCCAGAATGCTGATTGGTAACATGGGGTATATAACTCCCTGGCTAAAGGTTCATTTCTGGGCACAAATCAAAGTGCTGGTCATGAACTACAAAGCCCTATATGGTTTAGGTCCAGATTATCTGAAACACCCTATCTCCCTGTATGAACTACAGGGAGATAGAGTCTTAAGATCTACAGAGGAGGGCTTTCTCTCGGCCATACCATGATCACACACTGATTTGGTGAGGACATGGGAGAGAGCTTTCTCTGTGGCTGCTCCCACCCTCTGGAATTCCCCTCCAACCAGAGGTTACGCTTTCCCCCTTCCTGCTCTCCTTTTACCACCAGGCAAAGACCTTCCTGTTCAAGGAGACTTTTAACACACAATTTCTTGCAGAGAGGCTTCTTTTGGGAGGGTGTGTGTGCTTTATTTTTAACTTTCTGTACTTGTTAATGATTTTATCATGTTTTACTGTAATAATTTTAATTACGTTTAAAATTTCACTGTTAGGTTTTAGTTGATTCTTTTTGTGAATTGCCTTGAGAGTGAAGTAGGGTTGATGGCAACAGATTTTGGCAGGGTGCCTCACTTGAACGTGCTGTTCTTGTGCTTTCTGCTTCAAAGTGTGACTTCCTATCAGCCTGTTTTCTCCCCAGCTGTGCCTGCAGGGGGTGCCTCTCACCACACTTTGCTGTTTGGTATGCAACAGCATATGGGGCAGGGAGTCTGTCTCCGGAGTCCATCAGATTGAACCTACCCCAAAGCCAGTCCAGTGTTTTAAGGGACCTCAAGTGGGGGAATCTCAGCGCAGAGTACTTCCATGGCCTTCAACAGACAGGATTGTCTTAATGCAGTTAATGGCTTTACACCCACCATTTTTTAATAATGGACACTCATTTGGTGGGCTTGGAGCAGCTCTCTCAGCCTAGCCAATTTTACAGGGCTCCTGGAAGGATCAGTGAGAGTAGATGCTGGCAAACTCACCGTCCTGCAGGGACAGTCGGAAACTACAGCTGGGAGAATTCCCCTCTCTGGGTCTAGACCTAGATTGTTCCCCTGAGCTTTCTGCCTCAACTGTGCAGCTTTGCTTTCTCGCAGCCAAGAATGCACAACCCATCCTGATGAGGCCGCTGCTATACTTTTGCTTCAGTTCTAATTTCTCTTTAGCACCTCCTTTGCCTTCCTCCATGGGTTGCCTCCAATCCCTGCTTTTCCAATGACCGCCAGCCCTGCTCAACATCTCTTTTAGCCATTCTGACTCTTGGCCAGAATCCATAGCAGACTTCCCTCATTCCAGCTCTCTAACATTCTGACCCTTGGCATCTTAAATGTGATGTGACCCCTTCCTGCCTCGATGCCTCTGTTGTCTTTTTCTTCATATCTTGTTTTCCATCCACCTTTCCTTTGAGCTCCTCCTCCTCCTCCTCTTTTTCTTCCTCCTCCTCCTCCTCCTCTTCCTCGTCTAAGTCCTTGCCTCTGGAGCTGCTTCCTAATCCTCCATTATCCTGTGTGTGAGATCTTAATCCTGGCTAAATGGCAACTTCTCTTCCCTCACAGAATCTGAACTGCAGGTCATTTAGTTTTCTGAGCAGTTAAAGTATTTTGAACCACTGACTCAGCTGGTGGCTTTTAGGGGCTTTCCTGTCACATCTGCCCCTCTCTTTAGACTTGGTTACTGAATCATCGTCAGTGGGTGCAGATAAATATAGGATACTCTCATCAAGCTGTTTGAAGAGGGACAGTCAGAATATTTGTGTCACCCCAATATTGTTCCATTTTCATGGGTTACCTCTTCATTTTTTTAAAAAGACTAGTTGTAGCTTTGAAAGTCTGAAACCACTTGCAGTCTTAGAGAATGCCTTCACCTATGTGTTATCCCCAGGTGCTTCAATCAGCAAGCGGGGTTATGCTTCAGCATTCCCTGCTGAGTGAAGTGTGCCGGATATCTTCAAGGAGCAGAGCCTTCTTGGTGGTGGTACCAGCCCTGTGGAATGCCCTTTCTAAGGAGGCTGGGGTGCCTTTAGATGCCAAGCAAAGTGTTTTGTTAGGGTTAGGACTGCCATTTTGGCTCTCTGTAGAGCCCAAATTAATCTGAATAGTGCAAAGCAACATCTTCCAAACCCTTCCCTCCCTCACTGGGATTGTCTCCAGCACTGCTTGGGTACTTTTGTATTAAAAGCTCTGTGTGTGATTCCCTGGGCGACATCCCTTCTTTCAGCCAGTCCCAGAAAACGCAAAGCTCAGGCAGGCTTGATGATTGGTGGGCACCATGCCCAGCTGGTTCTTCCACCCCAGCCCACCCCCAAACAGGAAGCCACAAAGTAGAACCCAGAGTGGATTGAATAGGAGGAAGTCTCCGGCCGTCTACGCAAAGAAATTTGGCAGAGGCGAGGAAGGCAGCCGTACAGCAAGTCCTCTCAGAAACAGTAGAGCCCATGAGAGAAGCATGCTAAGCTTTCGGTAAGGGATCGTAGCCGGGAAGTGGCACTTCTGGACAGAGTAGCCTGGCTAGGTTGCCAAAAGTTCCATGTTGGGCAGGTGAGCTTACATGTAGAAACATCAGGCGTACAGAAGTGGGGGTGCTTATGTATTAGGAAGTGTGTTGCAATAGTCACACTTTGTTTGCAGTGTTTCTAGCTTTAGCTTTTAGTTTCAACAGCCTGGTAAAAGGCAGGAATAGTGCAAAGGCTTAAATTTCATAAAATAAAAATGGAGTACTTTCTAAGGACTGTTTTCCCCCTAGTGGGCTATTAAAAACAACTGCAGCAGCTTTGACAAATAAATACAATGGGCTTTGTCTCTCCTTCCCCCAACCCCATTCACTAAGGTCCCAGACTTTTCTGAATTTTTGTGTAAAACTGCATTTTTTTCCTCATTCCCACATTATGAAGAAGCTGCTGTTTTGAAAACTGTGCTGCAGAGTCTTTCTGGTCCCTTTGAGTGTTGTTCAGAGCTCTGCTGACTTCTTGTCTTCCTGTTGCACAATTAAAGAGTCACTAGCTGACAAGGGAGCTCAGTTTCAGTTTAACACAAGAAATAAAAATTCTGTGAAGCATTCAGTGGAAAGGCAGAAAAACTATTGAATTCAATTTCCTGTGGATTCCAGTTTGATGTGGGACAGAGAAAGAGATGCGGGGAAAAGCAGTTTTCTTGAAAACATGCAGGGATTCCTGGTGAAGAATTAGAAGGCAAAATACTTCCGGGGGGGGGGGGAATGCAGATTTGCAACATACAGAAAAGTAGGTTTTAGGGAGTGCAGCATCCCTCCCCATGATTACAAAGTTAGAATGTTCTTGGAATTTATTAAAAAAATTGCGGAATGGATTAGCCAGAGCATGAGAAATCACACAGACTGGTGTAATTTCTATAATTTTAGTCAGACTATACTCTTCAGCGTTTATTGCAGAGTAAATTTCATGTGCAATTAGTGTCAGGGTTATACAGCCCTGGCATATGTGTCATGTTTTGTTAAGAAAACCTTCTTTTAGAAAAAAAAAGCTCTCTAGATCTCCTGCAGTTCCAGTGCTCAGCAGAGCCACCATGGGTTGCCTGGAGACCTTTTACACAAGTTTAGAAAAGTAGGATTTGGCAAGCTACTGAGCATCACCGATGTAAGGAGAGACCTGCATTATGTTTTGCAATATGCAGATGAAAGCTAACCCTCACCTCCTCTCTCTCTCTCTCTGTCTCTCGCTCTCTCTACAGCCACCAATCAACACCCCACGTCTTTCCGACTCGGCCATCTCCGTTCGCTCATTGCATTCAGAGTCCAACATGTCCCTGCGTTCAACTTTCTCTCTCCACGAGGAAGAGGAGGAGCCAGTAGGTATTTGGAGGTTGTGGGTTGGAGAATCATTCATAAGGAGGATTCACAGTAAAGGACAGCAGGGCCTTTATGAATGGACAGAAAGTAGAAAGGCAACTCTGTTGTTTAAAATATTTCACAGCCTGCCTTTCACAAAGAAACTACTGCAGCTTGCAGACGCTAATGAAATCAGCAACAACAATGAAACAGACTTTGCCCATCAAATCTAGACCTGCCCCTGGTGTAGAGCTCCGAAGTGTAGAGTGATTTCCTCTTGCACTTGCTTGTGTCGGCGCCTGCAGGTACACATGACAATCAAATCCAAAATATGAGGTTTATTAATTTATTTCTTTGTTGAACTTATTTCTTTTTAATGTTTGTGCCTAGCCTATCTCTGAGGAGGTTCAGATAGCTTGCACTAAATTGAGGATTTAACACTGCTAATTACTAAGAATGCCAGTGCCCAAGCCTCTGTAATCTCTGTGTCATATTCTTGGAAAGAGGCCTCTTATTGGCTTTAGTTGCAGGCAGCAAAAGGCTCTTTTAGGTGGCAAATATGAGCCTGTGTACTGTTTGCAGATTGATTCCGACTCTGAGTGAGGCATTGCCTCTTGCTGGACTCTGCTTGTTATTTCTTGCCTTTGACCGCTGCGATCCCAGACCTCACCACCTGTTTCTGGTCTCTCTTTACTGTGTTTGGTCAGCCTTTGGCTTTCTATTTGTGCCTTAACTTTCTGCTTTGTTATTCCCCCCACCCCAGGAGCCGTTGGTCTTTGCTGAGCAGCCGTCGGTGAAACTCTGCTGCCAGTTGTGTTGCAGTGTGTTTAAAGATCCAGTGATCACAACCTGTGGGGTAAGGAATTTCACAGAATCACAGATTTGGAAGAGGCTGCAAGGGCCACCTGTTCTAACCCCCTGCCATGCAGGAACATACAAGTAGTGCACCCTCATCCAGCCTCTATTTCAAAGAAGGAGGAACCACCACTACCCACTGAAGCAGCCTTTTCTTCTGTTGAATTGCTCTCAGAGCCAAGAAGTTATTCCTAATGTTTAGGTGGATTTTCTTTTTAACCAGTCTAGAATGGGGGTTAGCTGTGAGAAGAAAGAAACTTTGTTTTCTAACTGGCCAGTTGCTGCCATATGTTGAATTATCTTCTCTGAGGGGTGACCAGGCTGAGCTACAACGTCTTCGCTATGAAAGAAGGAAGAATTCCCCCCAGTGGGGGATGCCCCCGTGTGCAGAATCCACAGGAGTTCTGCACCCCTTCCCCGCCCCTGCCATTGACCCAGGGGACACACTTGTTTGGAGAGCACATTTTAACTTCCATCTATCTCTCCAGTTAAGAAGGATCTTCTGGTCCCGGGACTGGAAAAGGCCTTTCTTTCTGCCAGCCTGACGTAGAAGAGGGAGACTTCATTGTGTTTAGTGGGAAAGGAATTGTTGTTTTGTGCATTTAAGTCTTTTCTAACTCATGGTGACCCTAAAGTGTGAACCATTAAGGATTTGGGTTTTGTTTTTTTTGGCAGGATTTGTTGAGAGGGGATTTGCCCTTTTCTTCTGAAAAGGCTGAGAAAGTGGGCACTCAGTGGGTTTCCGTAGCTGACTGAGGATTCAAACCCTGGTCTCCCAGTGATACTCAAACTACTACATCATACTGGCTCCCAGGAATATGCAGCTGCGTAGGGATATTGGAAAAAAGGGAGATGTATCCCTCTTCCAGCAGCAGCAGGGAAAAATCCCTATTTCTGTTCCAACGTATATTCCCAGGGCCATTTCAGCCCTCCCTTGCAGTTTACTCATACTATGAGGGAGGCGGGGATTGCCGTAGGAAGCAGGCTGGCTTGATTTCCAGGCTCTGTTTTGGCATCTCTCTGGCCAGAGCTTTTTACAGCTGTGCAGGCCAGGAAAGGGAAGTAGGAGGTGATAATCTCAGGCTGCAGTCATGCCTTGCAGAGCAAAGCAAGCAGACTGAATCCTGACCAAAAGCCCTGTGGGTGCCCCCTCTCCCCCACCTCGCTATTTCTCTGTATCCTGAAATTGTTCCTCCAGTGTTTTCTTTGGTGTGGATGGCAGGCTCTCAGAAGTGTCTTAAATGTGAGCCCATTTTATGACCCAGTGTGCTCCCCTCTGAATGCATTCCGAATAAGCCAGAAAGTTCAGGCGTCAGCCAAAGCAATTGTGCCAATGAGAGGAGATGGCTGAGCTTATCATGCTGAGCCTGTACCGTTGTTAATTGCACACTGCTAGACCTGCTAAGGGCTTTGGGATTAAAATAAACAGGAGGCAAACACTTCTTTCTGAAATGGGCTGGGGTGGGGGCTGTCAGGCATGAACTCCTCACAAGCAGAGCAGTGTTGTGATGTGTCGTTTCTGTAGTCTTTCCATAGGGGGAGTTTTCAACTCCTTTCTGCTTTGACTGAAGCAATAAAGTTGCCTTATATTATGGTCAGAATAAAACCCAAGATGGGGGGTACTATGAACCTAAAACCTCAGTATTGGTCAGAAGAAGGTGACCTAAGTTATGTTGAAAAGGGGAGGATAGAGCTTTATTTGGCTGGTTGGTTCAGTTTATACCCTCCCTTTCTCTCAGCAAGGGAGAAAAGCATTTGACAAAAATTTAAGACAAAGTCCAATAAAAATTAATTCTTACTTATGCAATACCATTGATGTAAATCTGTCTTGCAGGGTCACAGTGCTCAGGTAGCCTTGGCTGCTCTTTTTGTTTTGTTTTTTGTTTGTTGTACTTTATCAGTTCTTAAATGAATATTATTGTGTATACACTTTATTACAACATCGGTTTTAAAAATTCTAATTTATATTTGTTGTCCTCTCTTCTTTTCCTTCACAGCACACATTTTGCAGGAGATGTGCCTTAACCTCTGGTAGGTATTTGGAAACTTTCCAGTAGCAATTCCATCTGACTTGAAGTCCGTGTAGCTGTGCTTTCCTTCCCCCCACCTTTCCTCTGTTTTTTTTTTTAAATCCAACACAGGGCCAGTAAATGGGATGAGCAGTACCTGTGATATCCAGGTCTCTTTACAGCTCTTCACACTTTTACCAACCTCTGCAAGTTCTCGCTGGTCTTTTATTTTAGTGAAACATCTTGTTCTGATTCATTTAAGCCACAAGCATATAGTGGTGGTTGACCCTCAGAAACAAAGTTGCCCTGTTTGACTGTCAGTCTGGACACCCACTCATGTGTACCAGTGGTCTGTGGTGCAGACTGAGAGTCTCTTAACCAAAATGCTTGGGACCAGAAGTGGTCCATATTTCATATTTTTCTGGATTTTGGAATACAGTACCTTTTTGGAATAGCCCCATATCTTCATTCGTGCACTGCTTCTGCTGTGTATGAGACACGAGGCTTGAGAGAGACTCAGGATCTGTGAAATAGCAGAATCCAAGCACAGTGCTCAGTGCAAATTCACGCCTCCCTCCATTTCAGAAATCCCCGGTCTCTGTCTTTTTGCCACCAGCCACCCATTTCCATCGTCGGGGCAGCAATTGTGACGCTCCTGCTTGTTTGTCTCTCAGATCCTCAGTCTCTGCCAGCCACCCGCTTATGCCTTCAAAGAAAGACAGAGGATCTGAGAGACAAACGAGCAGGAGTGCCACAGCTGCTGCCTCAAAGGTGGAAGCAGGCAGCTGCTGGCAAAAGTTTTTAGAAGCATTGGGATTTTCTGAAAAGAGAGGTGCAAACTGTTACTATTTTAAGTCTTGACTAACTTTGCTTTCACCTTATGTTACAAAGGTCATTGTGTTTCTTCTTGCAGAGAAGTGCCCGGTAGATAATGCCAAACTGACGGTGGTGGTCAACAACATTGCCGTCGCAGAGCAGATTGGGGAGCTCTTCATTCACTGCAAGTACGGCTGCCGGCCCACTGCTAGTGGCAAACCATCAACCTTCGAGGTGGACCCCCATGGGTGCCCCTTCACCATTAAACTGAGTGCCAGGAAGTAAGTGGATGGAAAGCATCTTCTCAAAAGAAAAACACCTGCCTTTGCTTCTTTGTGCCCTCATTTGTGGCCTTTCTGTTGTGGCCGATGGCTTGTGTCCTCCATGGTGTATGTGTGTGGAGGAGGTAGCCCCATCTGACTGTTCTTTGCAACTTAACAGAGAATGGACAGTGTCTAGTGGAGAGTGTGAAAGGACATCTAACCTTGCTCTGCTGCTGGGGTGTGTGTGTGTTGTGGAGGGTATCAGAAGCAGGGGGAAAAGGCAGCCCCCTGAGGCTGTTTCTGTGGTCCTCAGTTCCTCCAGATTGACTTGTGGTTATATGCCTTTAAGTCAACTGTGACTTATGGTGACCCTGTCATAGGGATTTCTTGGCCAGATTCATTCCAAAGAGATTTGTTGTCACCTTCCTCTAAAGCTGAGAGTGTGACCTGCACAAGATGGCCCGGTGGGTTTCCATGGCTAAGCAGGGATTCAAGCCAGGTCTTCCAGGTTCCTAGTCCAGCACTCAGACCATTACACAGCACTGGCTTATCAAGGTTGAGTGCTTTCAAACTGAGTCTGGTTTATGAAGACAGTATCAGAGAGTTTTCTTGTCAAGATTTCCTCAGAGGAGGTTTGCTGTTGCCTTCCTCAAAAGCCGAAAGAAGGTGACTTCTCCATGATTATTCAGTGAGTTTCCACGTCTGAACGGGGATTTGAACCAAGCTCTTCCAGACTCCTAATCTAACACTTAGACTAGTATACTGCTGTGCTGGCTCTCAGTTGTTACTTGCCTGCAACTCACAATGACCCCCAACTCATGATGACCCTGTCATAGGTTTTGGGGTTTTTTGCAAGATTTCTCCAGAGGAGGTTTGCAACCAGTGCCTTTCTCTGAGCCTGGTTGCCCCACACCACCAAGTGGATTCCCAGGGCTGAGCTGGGATTTGAATCCTGAGCTCCTGCAGTCCTAGTCTAGCATTCAAATTGCTATATCTCACTGGCTCATGCAGATGCCCAGAAGTGCCCTTTTCCTGGCCAAGAGAAAGAGTAAATGACCTCTCTTGGTATCTTGGCAGCTTTCAGATTGCAGTGGCCTAATTCCCTCTTTAATTTTTTTACAGCCATTTTTCAACACTAGAAGTGGACTTTGGAGGACTTCCAGTTTCATTTCACATTTTTTGTTTGTTTTTGGCAGCCTGTGCAGCCCCCTAAAAAGATCCCTGGTGCATGGAATTTTCCCCCAACACCCTCTGCAGTCAAACGTGGCTCTTAATTGAATTCCTGCGAGCCATTTGGCACATCCTAATATTGAGGAGGAGGACTCTCTGGAGTTCAGCACATGATAAAACAGAAGCCTGATTGCTTCCGTGTACTGATTTTGTATCAACTGCTTTTCCTACAGACCTGGCAAAAGTGGTTTTAAGAACCTCAGGGAACCTTTGCTGAATCAGCCAAGCATCCGGCTGGTCCGTCCTTTTATTTTCAGTTGTTGCCAACTGGAGTTCACAAGTGGGATGTCCAAATCTGTCACTTTCTTTCTATCCCTTTACTTATACACTGCATTTCTCCCAAGACTAGGAACAAAGGGTACCTGTAAAACCCCAGGAAGGATACAAGCATAAAAGGAGGGGTTTTTTTAATGTTTGTCCCCAGCATGTGGATATTCAGAAATAAATACTTTCTCTGAATGCCTGATGAACCCATCTTCCACAAATTGATAGGATTTTAAATTTCTTTAAATGCAAGCTATTATTCTTTTTCCATAAATGGATAGGATTTTTAATTTTTCAAAAATAAACTATTTTTTTATTTATATCCCACCTTTCTCATGATAATGGGACTCAAGGCATCTGACAAGATATTTAAAACAATACAAATTAAAAATAGCACAAAAGCATTCATAAAAGTAGAAATATAAGATTTAAAAAACAATTTATGAAGTTAAAACCTTAAACACTAAAAATGTTAAAGTTCATTAAAAGACTATATACAAAAGTTTAAAATTCATGGGGTCACCATAAGTCAACAGGCAATTTGATGGCGCGCGTGTGCACACACACACGCACACACACAACTTGGGAAGAGGGGACTGGCCTTTCTTTGACTTCTCTGATGATGCTCTGTTCTTTTTTGTCCAGGGACCATGAGGGCAGCTGCGATTACAGGCCGGTGCGTTGCCCCAACAATCCCAACTGCCCGCCGCTTCTCAAGATGAACCTGGAGGCCCACCTGAAGGAATGCGAACACATCAAGTGCCCCCATTCCAAATACGGGTAAGTGGGAATCCGACCCTTCCAGAATGGCACCAGTGGATTGAGTACATCGCTATCCTTACACTGAAGATCAGTTCCCCCGTCTTTCCTCACCACATATCACTGAGCCCCCCATTCTGCCTGCCTTTTGCCTCCACCCACTGATTTTGAAGGCAGTTTGATGTTTATGACCCTCCAGTGCTTGTTGAGATTGCAAACCTCAGCATCCTTGAACTATTGACCATGCTGACAGAGCTGTCAGGAATTACAGTTGCCCAACATCTAGAGTGCTGCAGGCCCCTGTGTCTGGTTTACATTTTTTTTCCCTCCTGGTAAACACCCTAAAGGATCCCATTTGATCTTGGAAGCTCAGTAGAATCAGCCCTGGTTAGTCCTTGGATGGGAGGCTGCCAGAAAATACCAGGGGCTGTAGGCTCTTATTTCAGAGGAAGGAACTTGTGAAACCACCTCTGAGAATTCCTTGCCTAAGAAAACCCTATAAAATTCATGGGCTCACTGTAAGTTGACAGGTGACATGAAGGTACATAGACACACAATAGCCAGAAACCTCTGATTACCTGATCATGGGCTGTTACAGTTCAAAATAAAGTTCAGGAGCTGCAGGGTTTGAAATCTGAAGCAGTGCCCTGGAGATGCCTTAGTGTTCCTACGCGCACTTGTTTCCCAGCACCTGTATTAGAGTCAAGAGGCATCCACATGCATGCGCTTGGAAGGGTAATGTTTATGAGACCTTGCTGGAGAAGCTAAATTCCTCAAAATGCTAACTTTTGTAGTTTTGAGTTGCAAACATGTAACAGGGAATGCAAAAAACTGGAATACATTCAGTGGAATTCATGAAAAAAAAGGAGACATGTCTCAGGATGCTAAAAGATGGTCTCAGGTCTGTTAATAGGGTTTTTAGCAAATAAAAAGCCATCTTTTTAACATTCTGAGACATGTTTCCTTTATCTTTGGTAAATGGAACAAAGCACCCAACAGGCAAAAATAAGGACCTGCTTGTGTATCCTTCCACAGTGGGTCACCCCACTGCTAGGAGACAGAGGAAGACCCTCCATTGTGCCTCCATCCTCAGGCAGAGTGAGATCCTGTCTTGCCTCTTTCCTGATGTTGAACAAAACAGACTCTTGAAGCTTTCTTGTCACATCAGTCAAGGTGGGGCAGTTCTCTGTCTGATAACTGCGCTCCTATCCTTTAGGTGTACGTTCATAGGAAACCAGGATACTTATGAGACTCACTTGGAAATGTGCAAATTTGAGGGCCTTAAGGAGTTCCTCCAGCAGACAGACGATCGCTTCCACGAGATGCAGGTGGCAATGGCCCAGAAGGACCAAGAGATTGCTTTCCTGCGGTCGATGCTGGGCAAGCTGTCGGAAAAGATTGACCAGCTGGAGAAGAACTTGGAATTGAAGTTTGGTGAGTCTCCAGAGGGGAAGGCTAGTTGTGTCTTCCAGTAACAGAGGGCTGGAGGAGAGCTGTGGAGGTGAGCATCTGCTCAATTTCTGCAGGTCACCTTACCTGAGAGACCACCAGCCAGGCCTGACAATCACAACTCATTCTTGTAGAAGAGTCTTCAGGGTTTTTTGGTCCACCTTAAGGCTGCAGGAGAGCCAGCATGATGTAGTGGTTTGAGTGTTGAACTAGGACACCAAGAGACCGGGGTTCAAATCCCCACTTGACCACAGAAACATACCGGGTAATCCTGGGCAAGTGTCAATCTCTCAGTCTCACAGGGAGACCATGGGAAACCCCCTCTGAACCAATCTTGCCAAGAAAAGCCTGTGAAAGGTTTGTTTGCCTTGGGGCCACCATAAGTCAGATATGACTTGAAGGCGCACAGCAAAACCAACAAGGCTGTAAACTGGCAGTCTTTTGAGGCACTAGCTGTGGAAAGAGTAGCGTCAAGAGTGCCCTTGGTGGCTTGGGACAGCCCATGGCAGTGATTCCCTTTGAGGTAGGTGGCATAAGTCTGCTCAAGTTGCAGCTACCCAGGAAGCTTGCTGTGTGTGACCTTGGGCCAGTTATACCTTCTGCATGGCCTACCTCACAGGTGGATGTGAGATAGAAGGGGGTACACAGAGCATATCACCTTGAGGAAGGGTGAGATCTAGACTGGTGCCAAGGGAGTGTCGAAGAGCCTTATCATGGCAATACTTACATTACCCCTGCAGGGTGGGCCAGTCAATTTTTTAAAGTCCCCCTATTTGTTAGTGCAGGACTGAGGCTGTGTCAGAAAACAGCTCATCTAAACACCAGCTAAGAATCGAGCTGCTCAGTCAGTGAAGTTATCGGCAGGTGGTCTGGTATAAATAGTAAATGTAAGTGACTTGGTGGCAGCAGGAAATGAACCGTAGGCCCCAGGATTTTGTGGCAAGACTTGGAGCTGTGCTGCAGACTTGAAATGGATTGGGACTGGTATGGGGTTGTGGCTTGAACCAGTGGGAATTTTACCTGCTTGAATTTTACATTCAGAAGTCAAAAGTCTGCTTCTCCCTGCTGTCTTTGTTCAGATGTACTGGACGAGAACCAGAGCAAGCTGAGCGAAGACCTGATGGAGTTCCGGAGAGATGCCTCCATGCTCAATGTGAGTGTCACCACTTTCAGAGGCATTTCCTTCCCAAGTCCAAAGCGGGTGGGCCGGTGTCACAGTAGGGAAGGAATTCCTCCCCACCCCCATCTATGCCAGGGCCTTGGCTCCATTTCCTGTGCCACTTGGGGTGGCCCACTCTGCAGAGGCTTTCCCTCCATTTGCAACATATTGCTGTCTGCACACTATAGACCTGGGGTTGGCAACTAGGGCCTTCCAGATGTTTTTGGGTAGCAGTTCCAACCAGCCATAGCCAGTGGTGACAAATTATGGGATCTGCAGTCCAAAATGGAGTGGAATGCCACATTTGCCCACCCTGATGCAGAGCGATGGAGACTCTTGCCTGCTGCCTGGGTGGGATTAATTTGTGTTCAAATTAGTACCCATTGAATAACCAATGTCAGGGGCCACAGACTCAAGATGACAACTAAAAGCACCTCAAGCACTTTTTGATGTGCAAAACAGTACAGGAACTGGAGAGCAGTGCTGCTCAAACTTGTGGTCTGTGGACCAGTGCCAGCCCCTGGGCAGTTTCCAACAAAAAAAGAAAGAGTTGCAGCCAATGGGCACAAATATGGTACCAGTTCCTGGCATACTGTGGGCAAGGAATGCTTCTCCCTCACATCAGATAGCTTAAGAAGCAGTGCCCTAGAGGATTAATATTGGAAGTCTGCAGTACAGCATATGCAGTCTTTTCCACCTCTGACATTATGGCTACCTCACAGTCAAGATTATGGCTGTTCTGCCTCTAATGTGCTTTAATTTGCCTCTTTAGGATGAGTTGTCCCATATCAATGCTCGGCTGAACATGGGGATCCTTGGCTGTGAGTATCTGGATGTTTCTCTCAGGAAACTGATATTGCAGAACATTTGAGGTTGCTGAATGTCTTCTGACAATGATAATGATAATAATAATATCAAAATGTTGACCTCTTCAAGGAATAGAAAGTGGGCAATGTAATACCACTTTGTAGAAAGGGACTACAAGAGCAGTTACACTAAATTAACCCAGTGGCCCACCTACTTCAGTATAATCTACACCAGGTGTTCTTCCAGATCTTGTTGCCTTATGGCTTGCATCATGGCTGAGCAGGGGCCATGTTGGCTGAGCCTGATGGGAGTTGGAGCTCTCCCCCCACAACTCTGGGACAGACACAGATTCTCCTGTCTCTGGTCACCTGTCACAGAGATCAGTTCTCTTAACCTTTCAAATAAAGATCTCTACAACTCCTACCTGGAGATGGCAGAGGTTGAACTGGGAACCTTTCACTGGTCTGCACCACCAGCATTTCCAGGGGAATTCACTACTCCAGGGGGTGTTAGACTTTAGCTTAGGGGGATATGAGATTTGACCAATTCCTTGCACATAGGTTTATTAACTAGCTAAATGGAGTGTTCTTGTTCCATGGCAGTGTGTTGCTGTGGAGCAGGGAGGAGGGCAGGACTGTTGACTTCACACCATGCCTGTGTGTCTCCCATAAAGATTTGGCCGCCACAGCCAGAAAAGAAAGCTGGACTTAATGGACCCCCTTGGTCTAGTCCAGCAATGCTGCATTCAGGTCAATGAAGAACTCAGAGGCATCCTCAATGCAATCTGCAGTTTTGGGAGTGGTGGTCTTGTTGAGAGACAGTCATATTGACGCAGCTAGTTTCAGGCTGCCTTGGGGCTGTGTAATTCAGTTTTTCCTAGAAGAGCCCTGACCCAACTCCTTTGTACGGTGCTGTCCTCACCCTGTCTTCTCCCCCTTTGCAGCATATGATCCCCAGCAAATCTTCAAGTGCAAAGGCACCTTTGTGGGGCACCAGGGCCCCGTCTGGTGTCTGTGCGTCTACTCCATCGGAGACTTGCTCTTCAGTGGCTCATCGGACAAAACTATTAAGGTAAGAGCCTGCGCCCGACCCTTCTCAGAGCTCCTGCCTGAGAGCTTAAGGCTGAGTCCTGGTGCCCCTGGCAGCCCTCAGAGGATGCTGGGGCCCAAATGGGAGGAAGATTCAGGTTTTTTTCAGGAAGGTAAAGAAGAGTTCAAGCCAGGAGACACTTTTGCAGGAAACCGTCTGGGTTTGTGTGAGGAGGATGGATTTATTCTCCCTCCAAGGAACTGTAGCCAGATTGCTGACAAGTTACAGGAAACGCACCAATCCACTGTTGCAACAGCTCCACTGGCTGACAGTTTATTTCTGGGCGCAATTCAATGTATGGTTAGGACCTTTAAAGCCCCATCCAGTTCAGATCCAGGTTATCTGAAAGACCACAGCCTCACTTATCTGCCTGCCCAGGCTTCTGCATAGGGCCTTCCCTCTGTCCCATGGCCTCATAGCTACATCTTGTACAAACATGGTGGGGGACAGGTCCTTCTCAGTGGCTGCTCCCAGGTTTTGGGGCTTCCCAGAGAAATGAGACTTTTATATTTTGGCAAGCCTTTGAAGACAGACTGCTCGAAGGCACTGGGCCTTGCAGAACTGTCATGTACTGCCTGTCTGTGTTTTGTTTATTTCTATTGTTTCTATTATTATTTTTAATAGCTCTGTTTTTAAAATTCTTTGAATTTTATGGATAGTTTAACAATATTTTTCATTTTTGTTTTTGGTTTATTTCTTCTAACTGTTGTAAGTTGGCTTGAGTCCCAGACTGCGGCAAAGGTGGAATTTTAATGATGATGATGATATTAATAATGCCTCCTCTTGGAGGTACAGTTGCAAAGCTTTCTGCAAGAGCCAAAGAAAGGCAAGACACTTGTCTCCTCTGCCACATAAATGGGTTCAGCCGTTTTCACCCTGAAGCTCATTCCCTGCCATCTGCCCTGATGAGAACTGCCTGTGGTTGCATTTCTTTGTTCCTTGCTCCCTGGGAAGATCTGCCCATTCATTTCCTTTCCTGGATGAGTTTGTTGCAGCCTGAAAGATGGGAAAGCAGGTGCACAGAGGACAGGCAAGCTGCTTCCTGCATTCCCAGCTCTGACCTTTCGGCCTGCTTCCCGTTTTACTTCCTGTCAGCATTTTGGTGCAATCACATGACAGTTCTGTTTCCTGTTAGGTGTGGGATACCTGTACCACGTACAAGTGCCAAAAGACCTTGGAAGGCCATGATGGAATTGTCCTGGCACTCTGCATCCAAGGGTGAGTCAGAGCATTCGGCATCTCCCCCATCGCCCCACTTTTCCACTGCTGCTGTGACTAGAATGGAAGGAGAGTGGTCCAGCTTTCATAGGGCTTCTTTCCATAACATGAGTTGTTATTCCCATTTCACAATTGGGTAAACTGGGCTTCAGGTAGCATCTAAGGTCTTTCCTTCCAGACAAATCCAGATCTAATCAGGCCTAAAACGATGTGCTGAGAAAACCTGAATTATGTGGGTAGCATGCAGAGAAAGCAGTTTTTTTTTTAAATGAAGAAACAACTAGTTTAAAAAAAAACATCTGAAGGCTTCCCTAGAAGCTAAATTTTACACCCCACACTGCATGGTGCATTTTTGCTTTACTCTGGATAAAAGTTCCCACACATGGCTATGCTAGTTACCTTGTCATTTCAGACAAAGTGACTTTGCTTTCAAGTTATAGCAAGGTTCCCTGCCTGGTTGCCTGGAGGGGGCCTTACATGTCGCAGGTGGCCAGGCTTAGACTGGTGTCCCAGAACTCCCACCTCACTAAGAGTCTTTTTCTCTTTCTCTTTGCCTAGGAACAAGTTGTACAGTGGCTCTGCTGACTGCACCATTATTGTAAGTAGTCATTAATCCCGAGGGTGGGGATAGTCTTTGGAAGGTCTTGACAACCCTTTTATATGGCCTCCCAACCACCATTTTTTTTATAATTTGTTTTTTTCAGGTCTGGGATATTCAAACCTTGCAGAAAGTGAACACTATCCGGGCACATGACAACCCTGTGTGCACGCTGGTCTCCTCGCACAACATGTTGTTCAGTGGCTCCTTAAAAGCCATCAAGGTAGAGTGGCAGAGAAGGAGAGGAGAACGTAGCTGCTGCAGCCCTTCGTCGGCTAGATAAAAATAGCCCCCTGCCCCCGGACAATGCTGTAGTCCCTCTGTTTCTTCCCAGTTTTGATTTCCTATCTACTCTGCAGGGTATAGAGGTGCAGTCCAGTGTGTTGGGTTATATTCTCACATGCTGAGTGAGAACATGGGACTCCTGCCTCAGAAGCTGGCATGGAAGATACAACCCAACATGTTGTCGACTGCTCCTCTACGCCCTCCAGAGAATGAATGTTCACAGTGAATACCAATACCTTGTGAGCCAGAGTAGCGTAGTGGTTTGGGCATTGAACTCTGGGAGGCCAGGTCTGAATCTGTGCTCGGCCACAGAGACCCACTGGGTGACCTTGGGCAAGTCACTCTCTCTCATCCTCAGAAGGAGGCAAGGACAAATCTCCTTGGATCTAAAGCTAGCCAAGAAAGCCCCACACTAGCATCACCACAAGTCAGAAGTGACTTGAAGGCACACAGCACAACAAACCCATACCTCCTTCATGCAAGATCAGGTCTCTTTTCTGTGGAGCTTGGCTCACTCCCTTGAGATGGCTAGAAGCAATTCCTGCATGCCCGTGAGAGGCTCTACTGTGGTCCGACCTATGGAGGGGTGGCAAAGGAGAGGGTTAGTATTGTCTCTGAAGAGAGGATGGCCATTGGGGTGTGCTTGTCTTTGCTAAAAAGATGATTCTTCTGGCCCTCAGGTCTGGGATATTGTGGGCACTGAGTTGAAGCTGAAAAGGAGCTGACAGGCCTCAATCACTGGGTCCGTGCCCTCGTGGCATCCCAGAATCACCTGTACAGCGGCTCCTACCAAACAATCAAGGTAGGTGCGCTTTCCCCTCACCGCCCAGTTATTGGCTCTTCTAGCCTTTGCATCCAACAGATAACTAATTAACTTGTAGATATTTGTCTTGAGTCCAGGAGTGACGATGTTTTTCTCTCCCCTCCTTATTTTTTTTAAACAACTTACTCTAGATCTGGGACATCCGGAACTTGGAGTGCGTGCACGTCCTCCAGACGTCAGGTGGGAGTGTCTACTCCATTGCGGTCACCAACCATCACATTGTTTGTGGCACCTACGAGAATCTCATTCATGTAAGGATGGGTGAGGCTCAAGTCACAGATGTGGAAGTTGTTGTGGGTGCTGCCTTTCCCGTTTGAATGGTGGAGGGGGAGCGGCAACTGTTAGCATCACCCAGTGGATGAAATGAGAGCCAGAGAATCATGGCAGTCAAGAACTTTGCTGTGGTCAAGAGGAATGGGAGGCTAATTCTGAGCTGTCTACTAGCTAGTGGGTTATTCCCTGTGCCTGCATTATTGGGCGGACTCCAAAATCCTCTTCCGTTTGCCCTCTCTCTCTCTTCCCCCCCCAGTTTATTTCATCCTGCTTTGCCACTCCAGAAGCATTTTGATTTCTCACTCTTCATTTTGCTACAATATGGATGCTACAATATGGTGATACATGCCTTGGTTACCTCCTGCTTGGATTACAGTGACATTCTGCTTGGGCTTCCTTTGAAGAGTGTTCAGAAATACCAGTTGGTACAATAAGCTGCAGCTGGAGTGTTAACTGGGACTAGTTAAAGGGATCATACAACTCCCCTCTTTCAACAGCTCCCAACAGCTGCCGGTTCATTTCCAGGCACAATTCAAAAGTGCTAGTTATGACCTATAAAGCCCTGTATGGCCCAGGTCCAAGCTATCTCACAGTTCGTTATGTCTCCATATGAATCTTTCCAGCTGCTAAAATCCACAAGAAAGGCCCTTCTCTCAGTCCCACTACCTGCACAGGTATGGTTGATGGGAATACCAGGGAGAGCCTTCTCAGTGGCTTCCCCTAAATTCTGGAACTCCCTCCATAGAGAGGCTAGAACCACCCTTTCTTTGTTCTCCTTCCACCAATAGGTGAATACTTTTCTAAAAAAAAAAAATTCAGACAGGCTTTTTGAATTGAATAAAAGGGTTGTAATAAGTGCTGTATTGTTTTAAGTTGCATTACTTAACTTTTGAAAATCTTTTAAAGATTAAAACATTAGAAAGATTACAATTAAAATCTTACAAAAAATCAACTTTAAAGCTGTATTATTAAAAACATGGATTTTGTAAAAAAAAAATTAAGTTGCATGCTTTTAATAATTCAGTTTTAATGCTGACTTTTTGTAAGTTTTTAATCGTAATCTTTTTAATGTGTAAGCCTTTTTGTGTCCCAGTCTTGGGGGGAAAATGGGATATAAATAAAGATGACGATAATAATAGCAGCAACAAAAGCAACAGTGATGATGATGCCATCTCCTTGTTTTTCTCTAACCTCAGCTGTTGGATTTTCACTTTTTTATTAGTCATTATTTAAAATGATGGCTTCTGAGGTGATAGAAATTTCAAAAAGCAAAGGAAAGGTTTAGAGATGAATAAGAGAGTCAGCAAAGACTGTGGTTGCCCTCTCAAAAGAGGTAGAAGGGGGCTGCCAAAGAGCCAGCCCCATAAAACGAATCTTCACAGTACTACTGCCTCATTCTTACTCCTTGTGCTTTGGCTACAGGTTTGGGACATTGAGTCGAAAGAGCAGGTGCGCACACTGACAGGACATGTGGGCACCGTGTATGCCCTGGCTGTCATCTCTACACCTGACCAAACCAAAGTCTTCAGTGCTTCATATGACCGGTCCTTGCGGGTATGTAAGATGCCACTAGCTCATGGGTTGGCTGTTCTAAGGGTGGCCATAAGAAGGAAATTGAGGTATCATTACTGGACATTTTGGTGTACATCACATCAGTGTAAGTACACATCAGTGTAAGGCAAAACTGTGTCTCAGAAGCTGGACAGGTTAGATTTCAGCAGCTGAGCAGTTGCTCTTTTTCTCAGCTCTCTGGAGCCCCCTAGGTTTCCGGCATGGATGACAGCAAGGAGAGGACTATGGATTCATAGTTTTTTGGGGGGGAGGTGGGGTTGTAACACACAATCTGTGGGATGAGTGTGCCCTCCTGGGCTCTTTTTACTGCCCCACAGGTCAAAATGAAAGAGAAATGGGTTTCTAGAAGTCTACAGTTGTCCCTCAAAGTAAGGTGCGGAACCTGCAACCTCTATGCTATACACCATAATGTTGTTCTAAAACCAGAAGTGGACTTTTAATCACTTCCGTCCTTAAATTCTAGCAGGGTGTGGCAGTGGAAGGGAAGTGCAGCCCACATGCTTTAGCTAGCTTCACAGACAAAGTCCAAATGCCTGTGTCTTTGTGTGTAGTGTATTTGAAAAGCAGTGGGGGGAAATTGTTAGTTCTGTTGTTTGAGCAAAATTTGGTTTGGTCCCCCTGGCTCGGACTAGGTAGGCTTATGAAATTTGGCATTTGTGGCAGCCTTGGGCACAGCTCAGCCTCTCTTTCTTATGTCCCGTCTCCAGGTATGGAGCATGGATAACATGATCTGCACGCAGACCCTGTTGCGGCACCAGGGCAGTGTCACCGCACTGGCCGTCTCCAGGGGTCGCTTGTTCTCCGGTGCCGTCGACAGCACGGTTAAGGTAAACCATAGGCGGGGACAGGAGACTGTGGAGTTTGGGGCAGGGAGGAGAAAGAGAAAATCCTGCCCTGTGCAGCTGGGTCTAAACCAGTGATGTAATTGTTCACCCAGTTTCTTTGCAAAGGAAGCAATGAGTAATTTTAGCAGTTTTCTTCCTGCTAAGAAAGTCCTCAAAAACACACACAGTTTTCAAAAGCTATTTGCCATTTTGCACCTGTGCAAAAAATTCACATGCAGTTGTTTTGAACGCAGAAACAGCTATTCTTTGCACAGAAAGCTGTTTTCTATATGAATCACCCGTGTGCAAATTTTGTGCAGGTTAAGTGTGTGTTGTAGCAGACCTGCTGGCAGGCTGTGTAGTGACTACTTTTGGGTCAAGTAGTGCCTGCGTACTCTTGTACCCCAGTTCACGTTTACCGAAGTAAAGCTCCCTGCAAGGTAGACAGGGGGCTCTGGTAGGTAATGGTTCTTCCATTTTGGTTCTGCTGACTCTTCTTCCTGCTGCAGGTTTGGACGTGCTAGTGGGTGCCACCACTTGCTCTTCGAACGCCAGACCACCAAATTCCGCTCCAGCGCCACACACTTGATGTACTGCTTTCCTTCTCTCCGAAGCCCTCCCACACCCCGCCAGCTGTGAGAGCGAGCTTCACGGCCCACATACCTCAGCACTGCCACCAGTTAGTTATCGCTGCAGGCCAAACGCTCACCCCCCACGCCCCGCAGGACTCTTTTGACTGATGAGAAAGCTGAGCATCCGGCTGTGGTTTCTTTGCCGGATCACCGTGTGAGGAGGGGAGTTCAGTCTCAATTCTGTCAGAGCTGCAGCGTTGGACACCAAAGGCTTTTTTCTCTGTGCCAGCGGATGAGACAAAGGGGAGCGTGTTGGTCTCAGAAAGCAGCTTTGGCGTAAAATGGGACCGGATCGGTCAGCACGAACTCCCACAGTGCACTTTGCAAACAGCAATGCCAGAGCCAAGTATGTGAGACGGGACCCCTTCTCGGTCCTGGTATTTAATTTATCTGCTAAGCTCTTTTGTTTGTGCCCACCACCAATGATAAAGAAAAGAATGGTTTTCCTCTCGTGTAACCAGGTACGATTTTTACATCACAAATACCCCTTTTCCCTTTCATGTCAGGTACCAGACAGCCATCCAGCCACCGGATCATGTCATGACAGCCCTCCATGGTAAAGACAGGGAGAGCCCACTGTTGTGTTTTTACTGACATTTTCTACTGTTTTTAAGATTGTGATATAGATTTGGATTATTTCTTCCTTGACAATAAAAATGGACCATTGTTTTAGGCAAGCATGACTTATTGACAGACCTGGAGAGAGTTTCACCAAAAAGGTAATGATGGCTCCTCAATTGGCCCATCCTACATCCCTGCCCACCTTAAATTTGTAGAGATGCCCATTAAATTTCAGGGTCCATCTGCATGTACTGACTGGTGTGCCACCATGGGTGGGCAAACTGTGACCCACATGTAGCCCCTGGGCCTTCCAGGGTCATTTTGCCCCCCCCTCGCCCTCTAGAGTGTTTGGAGGACATTGCCACCACATTTTGGGTGGGGAGAGAGGTGGGCCATATTAGGCCTGGGGAGACCTTTTTTTAAAATACTGGAAGAGATTTCCACTCACTTCCTATGTGTGAAAAAAAAAAAAAAAAAGAGGCGGGCCCCTAGATCTAAACAGGCCTGGCTGGTGGTGGTGGGGATGAAAAACATGTGGAAATGCCTCTTGTACCTGCTAGAGGGTGTTGGGGGCATTTGGGGATCATTTTTTGGCAGTGGAGGGGGTGTAGTCCTCCAGGGTCTCCAGGTGGGCTAATGTGGCCCACTGTAAACATTTGGATCTGTGACTAAGTCCTTGCAGGATTCTGCCTGCAAGGATCCCGGCCTTGACCCCGTTCTTTGCAGAATCCTGTCCAGTACCTCAGAACCAGCTGGCTGCTCAGATGCAGGGCAGCTGGAGCGGTTAAGAGCCAGCTATATAAGGGCCGGGGTTACTCTGCAGCCTTTGCTAGCTGTCAGGGTTGGTGGCTGCTATGGAGAAGGAAGACTGCCTGTGGCTTTTGGGAAAGAGAAAGGAGCAACGGTGACACAAAGGTGGCCTCTCTCTTGCCTCCCTATAAAGGGAGCCCCGTGAGTGCCCGTAAGCAGGGGAGACCATAGCCAACAGGAAGGAAAGGCACAGAGGTTAATACAGGAAGGCTAGGGCATTGCTCCCCACATAAACAAAGGTAGGACTGGTCAGCTTGCTTTTTCTGTCCAAGAGAGGCTCTTGCTAACCGCGCTGTAAAAACGGGCAAGGTGTGCCTCCCCAGATTACGACAATGCGGTGCAAAGATGCAGCCTGAATGCCCTGCTGTGACCAATGCTCAGCTGCCATCTCCAGCAGAACAGCAAAGGTGTCCACTCCCCAATCAAGGCCACAGCCAAAGCAAAGGACTTCAGCGGGCCCCTTCAATACGGACATTTATTAGTGAAAGCACCAACAGCCATCAATGCAACAACCGCACCCCCTCCCTGTCCTGGAAATGGCAGCCTAAACAGGCAGTGTGACAGCCGTGTGCCCAGCAGCCTGATTGCCTCGTGGAACTGCCCTTGAGGTGGGATTCTTGTATTTCTAACCTCAACAATAAAAAAACAAAAATATTCTTTTACAGTTGCTGTCATATGCGTGCAGTAGCAAGAACCAAGGGCTGCTTTCTCCTCTTCCCTTCCTTTTTTCCTTTAAATATTTATAGCCAGACACGTCTTTTTTTTTAAATAAGAGCAAAATTCTTTACAGTACCACAGAAGCCATCAAATAATAATAAAATAATAATAATAATAGTAATAATAATACAGGTGGGACACATGAAGCAAGAAAAGGAGGTTGGCAGCAAGATGCATAGCTCTGACAGGATGGGAATACAATACAGTTTCCATAACTTAATAATAAAAATATATATAATATATATAATATGTATATATCCAGCATTAGAATCTTGGAATATTTTTTTTAAAGATACATTTTGTTTCTCTTTACAACAGGTATCTTTACGTTGTCTCTTTATTTATTTATTTTAATTAAGAAATTTCAAAGTTGTGCCAGACACGTTTTGGAGATAGCAAAGACAGACCTATATCTGTACTCGAAAGAAGAGAGTGCATCCCCAGTCACGCAACGGCACTTAGGTCTGGAAAAACCACAGCGCAAGGGAACCAGGCGAGATTGTGGCCCAGACTTAAAAGCCGTTTTCTTAAAAACTGGGCTGACTCCCATTTTGTATGTCAAATATACAGCTGCGCATACACGGAAGTACTTCCACACACATGCATTTAAATGCAGACGTACACACGCGGGTACACACGCACGCACATACACACACCCCTCAACGTAAAAAAGAAAACGCACCGAAAGGAACACATATTTGTCAGAGATGAGACTCAACAAAAAAAGTTCATAAAACAAGGCACATCCTTTGATTTTTGTGAAAACCGTAAAAAGAAAATGAAAAACGAAAATAAAATATTCCCATATATAACAAAAAAAAAACACAACCTGACATGTCTCTGCACACTTTGAAAAATAAGAGAAACGGTACCTTTTTAAAAACATTGTGCTACTCTTTTAAATGATCTCACCACAAGACACACAGCTTATTATAAGTCTAATAGTCAAGCTAAACTCCAGTTCTTTCAGTCTCTTAAAACTGTTTTAATATACAATTGATAATATTTTAAAATCTTTTTTTTAATATATATTAAAGTCCTTTCCTTTTTTGTTAATTATCTCTAAGGATGGGGGGGGGGTAAATTCCATCTTAAATAATTTCTGTCAATAAATTAATACTCCTTTATATAGCTTATTCTTTTTTTTTCCCAATCCCTTTAGTTACCCTCCAAAAGAAAAGTGTTTGACTTTGCTTTCACACATAAGAACATTCATAAAACATGGCTGTTTGAAGAGGAGACCTCCAGACAGACAACATCAAATTGAACCAACAATACTTTTTTCTTTTTCAGCCTGGTCACTATTACAGTCAGTGTATATAACAAGCACTGGCAGCAACATTGAGAGGGTTAAAGGAGTTTGATGGTCTGAAGGATGACCAGAAGTTCTCCTGTGATTTTGGTCTGATAAGTTGGAATCCATGACTGGGCATTTCCCAAGCCAAGGTGGGCACGGACTCCTGCCTTCTTTTAATTTTTTCCCCTTAAATCTTTCTTTCTTTGTTCTGAATCTTTTTTGAAAAAAACAGGAAAAAAAGATGCAGAGAGAGAGAGAGGAGAACCAAACAAGAAGGCTTGAGGCTGAGGTGGTATTAAAAAATACAACTACAGTTTGGAAGAGATGGTGGAACCACAGAAGCTCACAATGTTCTCAGGCACAGGAATGGGATATTCGTCACTTGGCCTTGAACAGTAAGGAGAGTACAATTGTCCATGGAATCATCACCAACTTGGAGGTCCTGGAATTGCCTACGGTGGACAGAAGGGGAGGACCTTCTGGAAGAGGAAGTTCAAAGGACTTAGCAACCAAGATCTCGGGGAAATGGCAGTTTTCTTTCCCTTCCTCCCAGACAACTCCTGTTGCTAACGCCACCGTGATTGAAGGGAAGACGGAATACAAGGAAGTGACATTTAGAAGAGATTATCATTTTGCTGTGTTGGCAGCAAGAAGAGAAGCAGTGAGAGGAAGAGCAGGAGAGAACATTGTTTTTCTAGATTTTCCTTTACTAAAAACGTCTGAAATCCCATAGGGACACATGAGCTAAATGTAAACACTGCTACAGAGGATGATTGTGAAATAGCGGAGTAATACAAAACAAGGGGTGATGCTGTCAGAGTCAGCATCTGGGATGAAACTCTTGATGGGTCTCTGGCCCTCGCCCACGGCCAGGAAGATACAGAAAAACAGCAAGTAATTCCAACAAAAGTGCCGTGACGATATGATTCATGAAAGGCCCTTTGGGACACGGCTGCAGTTCTTGTGGAGGTGAAAGTCCATCCTAAGGAAGAAGCAGCATTCTCACAAGGTTCAGATAAAATGCAACAGGTTGCAGACACTTCAGAGACCACTCTAGGCTAGATATTAGGAAATGCACTTACCCCCTCCCCAAAAACCTCCTTTTAAGGGCTGATGATGAACTAATGACCTTGATATACCTGCCAAAGGTTTTAGAGCGCCCATGAGCAGCTTCAAGTCCAAAAGGACAACTCAGCGTTACGCTTGCCTGCTGGCACAAACTGAGGGCACACCTGGATTTTTTAGGAACCTGTGCATGAAAGCAAGTCAACATCAGTGCTGAAACGCTGTCTGGTATGACCTTTGCTTCTAGGGGAGCCACTACTTCCCATGGCAAAAATGTGACATCAAGGTCAAGGCATAGGGTTGTTCTTATAGGGGAAATTCACACTGCCAAGAAATGCTACAGGAAGGATGGACGGACGGATGGAAGGGGGGCAGCTGATGCTTCAGAAAAGCACAGACCATTCAGCTGGAGGATGAGAGAATGGGTCTTCTATTATTGGGAAAACCCCAGATTGTGCTCATTTAGGAATGGTACAGGCCCAGGAGAAGACAGCCAAGAAAGCTCAGAAGACTTTGTACACGTGAGTCAGAACAGCTACAGCACAAGCAGATCTGCTACTCCCATGGTGCTTTGACATTCAGACAATTCCTCTCCCTCCAGAAAGATTCGCAGTGTTTGAACATTCCTACTGCAACCAAAGAGAGGGAAAGGAAGAATTATTTGGTAGGATGCAGGGCAAGGACAATCCACCAGGCCATCATTACATTCTGCAGGCCTCCTCTCCGAAGAGTGACCATGCTGCCCTTGTGAACCCAACCTTCCATTGAAACCTCCTCCTCTGAACCCCCCATTGCAAAAGAGTACCTCAATCTTGCAAGAGCCACACAGAGCAAGATGCAATGTTCTACACTGCTGAGTCTGCTGTGACCATTTCCTCCCTCCCAAAAGCAAGCGCTCTTGGAAATTAAGGGTATTGCAAAATGGGTTTGCCACTAGATGGATGAGGTACATTCTTGGGAACAATTTTCATAGTTGCACACACTGAAGCCTGGCATGATTCCTTGGATGTACAGAAATCTCTAGAACACCACCTTTTTTTCTGGGGCAGGCATAACCCAAAACTGCAACACCCAAAGACCTACCGTTCCAGGATTCATCACCCCCTGCCCATATCTTTTCTTGAACTGATGGCTGGTAAGGCCACGCTGTGTCAAACCGGCAGGGTGAGTTCCCCCGGATCTAGTAGGACAAGAACTGCAGCTGACAGGGAAGTGGAGAGTCCAAGATTCAAAGCTTATCCCAGCTAACGGTTGCAATTCACTTGCTCTTGGCACAGACTGCTGACATTGCTGGGACAAACTGAAGTTTGCTTTTGGAATGTCAGGAATGCCAAGGGAGGAGAGCCAACATGGTGTAGTGGTTTGAGCATCGGACTACGATCCTGGAGACCAGGGTTCATGGAAACCCACTGGGTGACCTTGGGCACGTCACACGCTCTCAGCCCCAGAAAACCCCACGGTAGGGTTGCCATAAGTTGGAAGCAGCTTGAAGGCACACAATGACAGCAACAACAAAGGGAGGAGAGTTCCCATTCTGCTAAATCCCTGCTAGAATACAGAACCGCCCCTGAGCCTGGCCCAACACTGCTGCTTGACAATCATCAAAGGTTGCACAAAATCAATACCATTATGTATTGCCGCGTCTGTCCCCTGCATTCTGAACTCTGTCCCCATTCCTCATCCTCCCAGAAACCACTGCCACGGGCTACAGATAAGGAAGGCTGGAATTGTTCAATCAGGGACAAACTCTTTGGAAGCAAGTGCCTTGAAAGCAAAGAGAAAGTGCAACATAAGTCCCTCATGCTCAGAACTGCCCTTTGCTTAGAGAGATACAGAGATATAGATATAGATATATTTAGGGGGCAAAAAAGAAAGGAAAGGAATTGGGAATACGTGTTCTTCTATGGCAGCTGCAGAAGCCACCTGGGGATATTTACAGTGGAATTTTGGCCAGGATTTTCCTTTTTTTTTTTCCTTTTTCTTTTCAACACCGTTATCAATCATGCAAACGTACCAAGGCTTCTGCGTAGCCCTGCCAGGAATGATGCTTTCCAAGGCAAACGGACTGGGGAGGGGAGGAAAGGAAAGGAGCTTATATCTCGAATGGAATTCATTAACAGAACAAGAACGTCTCACAGTCACAGCTTCATCATCACCAGGAGCAGACGAACACCTTTGGGACAAAGAAACGAAGCATGCAGGTAGCCGAAAGCCGCCGGGGACTCCACGGCTTCCCTCGGGCATTCCCTGCCCCTCCTCTTCCGGCGTCTCCCAACGCGGGGCAGACGGGCACGGGGGCCGCCGCCCAGGAGAGGACAGCGGTGCCCAGCTGAGGAATAGGACCAACACAGAAGGCAAGAATTCTTCACCAAGACGAAATTTCAACCCCAACGGAAAACGAGAAGAACCAGAGAAAAGACTAATACTTATTTTTGTGCCACACATTTTGAATAACATATTTGGACTGTTAATACTTGTGGGGTAGGGAGAGGGAAACTCATTTGGAAACGGGGAAGAGGAGAGGAAATACTTTCCAAATTAAACGAGGGAGGGAGAAGCAAGTTTGACTTGAGTGGAGCATTTCTGTCTGCAAAGCTGAGCTGGGAGGAGAGTCTGAAGCTCACTTTCATCGCACAGATATGGAAGCTCCTGCCCGCAATCGGGTGCATGTTTGGCCTGTCAACTTCATTTTCAGGAAGGGAAAACTGAAGCATTCCCCAAGGTCAACAGGCATCCAGGTAGGGGAGGGAGAGAAAAAGAAAATACGAGAGAGCCTCTCTGTTTGTCATCATCGTAGTTGTTATTGTTCTCTGCTTCCGCAAAACTGCTTGCAAGGAAAACCTTTGCCAAGCATCTCAAGCTTGTTTCAGCACAATCCTGAGGTAATTCTTATCTTCATTGTGCAAACCTCAAAAGATGGAGGGGAAGGGAGACGGGAAGATCTTTCATGGAGATGATTGTGCCCTTGTGCCCTTGGCGGATCCTGAGGTTGGCTGGGGTTGTTGGCCAGCTCTCATTCCAACATGGCGTCCAGCTGGTCGGCCAGGTCGTCAAACATGCTGCCGATGTCGTCTAGGATGCTGACCGTGCTCTTGGATTCTGCAGCAGAGCTGAGGGACAAAGAGAAGAGCACCAGTGGGCTTGGGTCTTCCACTAGCCCTCCGCACCACCCTCTTTTTCTATCAGTTCTTTCCCTCTAGTTCCCATGTGGTGCATCTCAGCACAAGAAACACACACTCCCTCCGTCCCGTTAACCCTTCTCTCGATCTCCTTCCCCTTCCTCTGATGTCTCCCTTGGACTATTAGATATAAAGCAAGCCTTCCATTGATAAATCAACTGGGATTTCTGGCAACCCTACAAATGAGAGACCTCAAAAGTCACCCTACCATCAACCACCTTGCAGATTCAGGGCAGCCACTGCGGCTTCCTTGACTGAGTCTATCCATCTGTAATGGGGTCTTCCCCTTTCTCTACTGCCTTCTACCCCACCAAGCATTATTGCCTTTTCTAGTGATTCAGGCCTTCTCATGATATGTCCAAAATATGAGAGTCTCAGTTTAGTTATCTTGGCTTCCACCTTCCTGCATTAAATAAATATAATCCTGGGAGCCTGTTTGCGAATCCAGTGGTGTATGTTGGGCTTATGCCATCACAACACACTTTTTTGGTTGTTGTGGAAGTCAGAATTCTGGTATGACTAGGGAAAGGCCAAAATTCCCCCCAAAACGCACCCTGTAAGTGTTGCAGCCTCCTCAACAAGGCCATTTATGTGTGGTTGAGAGCACGAGTGGAGATGAGCGTATCCATCTTTTTCCCTGTAGCTGGACATGCTGCAAGGATGCCATTTAGAGGGAGATCTCTTCCTCGTCCTCCTCCTCCTCCGGACCCCTAGAGCTCCTTTGCAGACGCCAGGGAAAGAGCTGGATGCATCTCCGTGCATCCTCTTGCTCTCCAACAGCACAGAAATGGCCATGGTGGGGAAGCTGTGTTTCTACAGGGTGAGTTTTGGGAGGGCTCTGTGATCCACATTTCCCAATATGGGATCTTAGCCACAGCCATAAGAAGCATTACTAACAGTCTAAGATAATACTGCAACCACATACAAAACCCAGCCAGCCCTCCATCATTTGCTGACTCGCGCCCAACGCCTGGCTCCTTAGCAAGGAGTCAATCCTCCCCGTCCCAACCCGCTGCGCTCCTTACTCGGCCGTTTGCCCGTCCTCCTGTTTGATCTTCTCCTCCACTGCTTGCAGAGCCGCTGCAAGGGAAGCGCTGGTCTCCTCCAGCTTCTGGTGGACACTCTCTGTGCTGACACTCTCCACGGAAGGCCCGGCCATGGAGGAGCGAGGGGCTTGACCGGCACTGTCTGAGAGGGAGCCCCACCGGGGGACAAGGGCTTCGCCGGGCTGGAGCAGAGGGAGGGAGGTGTGCTCGAAGGCTTGATGGTGGGGACGAGCTGCTTGGCAGGTGATGGGGCAGGCGTGGAGCTGGCACTCACAGACTGGAGGACCGGGTGGACCTTGGGTTTAGGGGCAGTCGGGGGTGGTGTAGGCTTAGGAGAGATTGGTGGTGGAGTCCCATGAACACGCTTTACTTCTGTAACAGAGAAGAGCACTGTCACTGCTTCACCACTTTTGGGGAGAAGACCACTTCTGCTGCTGCATGAAGATCCCTAACATAGGGGCTTGAAGCCTTTTGATGACACACGCACGCATGTTTTCTTTCTATTCTGCATGGGGTGCAGCTGGCTTATTCTTGAGCCCCTCATGCCTTATCCAAAATCTCCCTCCCTGGCAGCCCTCAAAACCTGGGCAGAGTGAGCTATGCTGCTGTTTACTGGTGAATGTGGGGAAGAAAGAAGAAGGGAACTCAGAAGTGGAAGCTGTGGCTGGTCTCGTCTGCAAGGGGAGGAGAAAACAGGCAACACTCAACCAGGAGAGTGCCTTCATTTTTTCCTCCCACAGCCAAGATCAGCCACACTTCTTCCTCTCTGAGTCATCCCGCCCTTCTCCCTTTACCACCACCAACCCCCGGATTTAGCAACTGTGTGTGTGTGGGGTCACAATCGCATGCATAATGTTCAGCCCACTTGAGCCACAGTCTCAGTCCAGGTGTTGAGGATTTTCTGATCTCTTCTGACTCTCAAGAGTCTGACTGTTGAGAAAATCAACAAGGTGTCTGCAGTGATTCAGAACATCCTCCAAGAAACCTGGCTAACATAGAATCTCCCAAGTTCAAAACAGGTAAACCAGTGCCCCCCTCTAGTCCAATAACACCCCGCCCCCCAAGCTCCAAATGCCCAGCAAGGTGCCTTACCTGGACTGCCTGGGCCTGGAATTGGGGCCCTTTTGGAAGTTGGTGTGGGCGGCCCCGAGACTTTCTGGGTTAGGACAGGCTTGGGTGAAACCGGTGGTTTGACAGTCTTCTTGGGTTCACTTTCTGGAGGGGGCTGTGTTGTGGTATAGTCATATCTCTCTTGCTGCTCTGCAGGGGACAGAGCCTCCACACCACTCGTCTCGGAGGCCGGACGGCGCTTAACAGTGGCGGTGCCATTCTGGTAGACAGAGAGTGGGGCAGGCTCCTGTTCCTTGTCTTTCAACTTTGGCCTCCTCTTCACTGTGTCCGACTCGGTGAGGATGAACTTGACGCTGTCCTGTTGGCTCTGCTTTGCCCGGATTCTTCTCTTGAGTGTAGCACTGGCCTCCACCTTAGAGAGGTCACCATGTCGATGCGTGAGAGACAAGATCTCACCACCTTCTGCTTTGGTCACGCCCATCTGCCGGGGGCGCTGCTTGATCGTCAGGTTGCCCTCCTCGGCAAAGGGAATGTTCTCCCCGGAACTGCTCTGTGGAGCCCCTCCACCTTGTTCTGCCCTCAGACGCTCTACGGGGCCACCCTCTTTGGACGTGTCAGACTTTATACTGTCAGAACGTTCCCGACGAGCAGCGGCCACTAGCCCTGTGACAGGACCACTAATTGTGCGGCGACGGTTGACCACCTCACCATCTGGCCCAATGGCCTCCTTGTGCTTGACAGTGGCCAGGACAGTCGCTACACGGGAATGTTCTGGACTAGCTGAGTGCATGGCCACACCAGGCTGCAAGTAATAGCCATCGGAGCCCTTCCCGGCTCCAGGTGGCTTTTGGAGGGTAAGGCCTCTGGCCCCACCACCAATGGAGGACATTTCCAACATGGCAGCGATGCTTTTGACACTCCCAGCACTGCCTGTGTCCACAGTGCCCCCAAAATCGCTGGCCCGCCTCTGCTGCTGTTCTGGAGGGGGCTCTTGCCCCTCTTCTCCTTCCTTTGTGAAATCATCTGTCATGTTGGTGCTCGAAATGGCCGAACTGGAACGCTTGGGGGGCGGTGGTGGAGGCCCCTTCTTTTTTGGCCGTACGGCAAAGGATTGGCTGCGGTTGACATTCTTATCGCCCCCTGACTGTGCCCGCACCGAGTGGCTGCGCCCAACCCGTCGCTGCACTGTGGCGTACGGCCCGGCGTCGGGCACCAGTAGTTCATCCCGCTCCTGCTCGCTATCTGACACGGTGTAACGGTTCAGGCTGTGCGCCCTCTTCTTTGGCCGGCCTCCTTCCTCGTCCCCTTCCTGTGGAGGCAGGCACAACACCGGCACCGACACGGGCAACACCGGCACCGCCTGGGCCAAGGGTCCTGTGGCGTGAGCCTCTCCCTCCATGGGCTGCGGCATGACGTAAGCGAAGCCACGATGCGTGGGAGACTGAGGCAGTGAGCGAGGAGACATGGGACGGTCTGACTGTGGCAGCAACTGCGGTGTAGGCTTTACCTTGGCCGTGGCATGCGGTGTACTGAGAGCCTGCGGCGAGGAAGGCCGGGGCTTGGTGGGCGTCTGCGGGGGAGTGTAGTGGCCTGCAGACGGGGGAAAAGATTGCCGGGGTTTGCCAGGCACCGGCGGCACGCTGGCCCTCTTGACGCTGTGGCCGTGACGGAGGCTCCGCACCTCCTTGGGCAAGGTGGCCGGGCTCTCTTTTCCATCCTCCACCAGATACTCCTGGCTCTTGGACATGGCGCTGCTGGAAGGTTTAGGTCCATCTCCCAGCAGCTCTTGGGAGCTACTCATCTGCTTAGCTCTCCCGCTCAGGCTGTTCTCGTGGGTGAGACGGAGGGGGGACGGTAGGCAGCCCCTTCACGGAAGTGCCCCACATGGTTGCCCTGCTTTTCTGTCCCTTCCTCTCCAGTGCCGGTCATGGCCACTTGCAGCTCGTTGCTCAGCTCGCTGTCCTGGAAGGTGGTCATCTTGGGCGACTGGCACTCGGCCGTCTCCTGCTGAGACGACTCGATGGCCATCGTGTCCAGCGACTGGGGTGCCCCCTTCTTTTTCAGGGTGCCCGATTCGTACTTGATGTATTCAGCCTTCTGGATCTCTGCTAACTTCTTCACTGCCAACATCAGCTTCTTCTGATGACCTAAGAGAAGACATGGGGAAGGGAGCAGGGGTGGGGGTAGAAGGAAGGGCTCAATCTACTGGCACAAAAGCTTGTGGCCATTTTGAACCTTGGGATGGCCTTCAGGTTGCAGGATTTATCATCTTTTCTTGTTTTTATCTGACTGGTGGGCCACCAGGTATGTCTAAGAGAGGAGTGGGGACCTCTTAGCCACCCGGGAGTCCCTGGAGGGTTGTGTGCATGTGTGTGCACACTCACAAACACACATTGCAGCACCTGCTCCATTTTAGGCCCTGGAGAGGTCTTTTTTTTTTTAAACAGGAAGTCAGTTCCTGTTTATTTCCTGTTCCAGAAAAGCTTCTCTTGGGCCCAAACTGGCCCAGGGTACACCCAGAACATGGTGGAAACGTCCCAAAAATGCTCCAGGGGCATTTTGGGCAAAATAAATATGTTTTGAAAAATTTTGCAAAAATGTAAACATTTTGTTTGATGCCTGAGAGATTTTAAAATGTGGTGGAAATACCCCTTAAGGGCTTTTGGGGCCATTTTGGAGAATAAACACTTTTGACCCCTTGGGGGCCACAAATATGGGTCCTAGGGTCACATGTGGCCTACAGACTAGACTTCGCCCACCCCTGATCTAGGACAATACTCAGCTCAGTCATTTGGCTCCTATAGGAAGAATCCATTTTCCAGCCAAACATCCCCTGCCGTGAACCAGTTTGGACCAGTGCCCACCAGGCGCTGCCCTCAGTCTGGTTAAGTCAGGTCTGCTTGTGCAGCATTATTAAATTTTTGAAATACTTCCTTGTTCATTTTGCTTACACACAATTATAGGCTGCCTAGATCAGGCTCACCACAACGGCAAGAACAACAGATAACCACGCAGAACAAGATGCAGACCGAAAATACAGTGACCTAAAACCAGTTTCTCGAATTAGACCCAACTGAGTCACCCAGTCAACAGCGTCAACAACATCAGTGGGTCTAGCAGTTGGATTTAAGCCACCGCCGGCTGTCCGTGAAACAGATGGCAGGTTGGAGTACATGGGAACGGCTTGCAAAAATCCTAAAAATGGAAAGCGGTTAGAGCGTGTTGAGTTCTGGAGGCCGGCGTATCCCACGTAGGCTAGAACCCTGTTGGTGGCAGACACTGACCTCGCTGCTACCTGGGCTGTTGTGAAAAGAGGCGTCCTTTTGGGTGTGCAAGTCTACTACTGTTGTGCACTGGGGAAACAAGGAAGAGCTCCCACTATAAGCAGCGTTAAGTGGAATGAAGACTAGTGGAGACCGCACACGCCACCAGCTTGACACAGTGGGTACTACCATGCCTAAACTGTTGTTGTCAACTACCATCAAGTCAACGTAGAGTTGTGGCCACCCTATGAAGCTACAGATACCACTAGCGTATGAATTGCAAATTCTGCCGACAGGATGAAAGCACGGCAGGATGAAGGCACATCTTGACCATGAGAGACCTCCAAGTCCCCCTGCTATGAACTGCTCAGGGCTGGACTGCTCAGGGTGGGACCCATGGCATCTTTACTCACCTGTGAAATGGTCTCCCTCTTTTCCTACTGCCTTCTACCTTTCCAAGCGTTGTCGTCTTTTAGCCCTGTCTAAATGCTCTGCTTCAAATGAATGCAGAGTGGATGTCTCAGTCTCTACAGCTCCCTTCTAACCCAAGCTTCAGAAGAGAGCAAGACAGAAGGCCTCATTTGTGGTTTCTTTTGGGCTCAAGTTAATCATGTTCTGCAAAGGGATGGAGAACGGCCATCATCACATGGTCAGTTTAGCGGGATGGAGAACGGCCATCATCACACGGTCAGTTTAGCGCCTTGGCTCTGTTTAGACAAGGGTCCCCTCAAACTCTAGAGTTCCGCAAGAGGTGGCTAAGGGCTCCATAACAGATCATGACTGAAAGACATATACAATTCTGAGTTGTAGGGGTTTTTTTAAATTATTTTTCTGCAAGCATTCCCTGAGACCTGAAAATTATTGCAAGAGCTCCTGCAGGGTAAAAAGGTTCAGAAAAGTTGGTTTAGACTAAGACTTTCATGGAGGCTTCCTTTCCAACCTGAGCCCACCTTTCTGTTCTCTTCTCCCCCAGGTCCAGAGTGCACGTGCACACACACACACACCCATGTGTGTGGTTCCCCCAGCCTTCACCTCCTCACCCAGCTTAGTGATGCCGATCTCCTGTAAGTCCTCCCATGTGATGTCAGTGATGAAATCGATGTTCTCGTAGCCATTTTCCACCAAGACCTTGTAATATTGGCCCAGCCCAATCATGGAGAGCCAGAGTGCCAGGTTCGCCTGTGGAGGGAGCACGAGAACAAATGTGCATCTTCTGTGTTTAAGGACTTGCTTCCTGAAGTCACAGCTTACCTGACAAGCTAAGCCTGTGGATGCATGTCTTTCCCTGCTCCCTCTGGTTTGTGCTGGAGCAATCCCCTTCCCACAAATCTAAAGACTGCTGCCATACTCATAGCTTAGCGTGAAATTGCCCAAACACAGCCTTCTGGATAATTCAGAGTACATGGCTGGCACATTGGTCAGACCCGATTTCTAGCATTTTCTCCCCAGTCAAAACACAACTGCAGTGCCCACATCCATTGTGGACTGATTAAAAAAAAAATACTATTTTTGGAACCCAAATGTAGTCTTGGGGATATCGGGGAACATTTTCATCATGATTTTAGGCCCACCTGGGACATTTTAGGCCCAAGAGAGGCCATTTTTTTAACCATGGGAATTGAGCAGATGCCTAAAGGGCATTTGAGGCATTTTTATTTTTTGCAAAACCATTTTTTGACCCTTGGGGCCCATAAAAATGGTCCTGAGAAGGGGAGAATGGGAAGGGAAGCTTTGCACATGCCTTCTTTCTCCACATGTGGGGCTTCCCCTCCCAATTCATTTGCCTTTTGCCTGGCTGCAGAGAAGGACGGCACGCATGCCCAGCAATGAGGAGGGAGACAGGCAGGCAGCTTGCAAATAATCAATTCGCAAAGGTCAAACCCGCAAATGTGGAGGGAGGACTGTAGTAACTGAAATTTCCTCACTTCCCTGCCCCGTGGGAACAGCAACATAACGGACACAAAGGGTCCCTTGACAGGCACTTCCTTAATGCCAGACTGCACTCAGCAGGAAGCAAGAAACGGAAGCTTTTAATTAACATTGCAGAGGCCTTAGCGAGTGGGAGTAATTTCTGAGTAAAATGGATAGGAAGATCCTAACAATTAGGAAGGGTATAATGCTATATTAAGTGCTGAGGTGAACCAGCATGTTAATTCCCCTTCCACAGGGGTTCAGAAATAAAACTTCAGCAACATTTAAGAGGCCTGTTACATAAGCAACCCAAAAGCAAATGTTTTTGCTGCAACACTCTTAAATTCTGGGCTGGTGCAAGGAAGAAAGCAATCATTTTACAGTAGTAAGATTGGGAGAACAATCTCTCCATTTCAACACACTCAGTGCCTGCCAAGGAGGCCAGACTTACCGGCTTGTACTCTGGGAGCCATTCAGGAATATTTAGGTTGTTGATCTCTGAAGCGATCTTCTTTCTGTGTCCTGGTTTGGTGACCCCGATGGCTGTCAAGTCCTGCGGGAAACACAGCAGCCACTTTTGCTGGGTGCCACGGAAGCAGCAAGCAGAAATTGCAAAGAGAAAAACCACACCTAGAACAGGGGGGGGTTGGTGTGCGCTGAACCCTGTGCATTGCACACTCTTTCTTGTGCATTGTGCATTGAGGCGACAACAGCTGTGCACATGCATCCCTCTCCCTCTCTGCACTGCTGTGATATTCAGTATGGCGATTGCACAGTGCTAACGTAGCGTTAACTCCACTGACGGATGTTTACACTATGGTGAGACAAACGTAGTTTCTTGGCTGAGGTGTCCTGAAACCCATCGCCCACTTCTGTTCCCTCACCTCAGGCGTCATCCGGCTGATGGTTGGGATGTCATACCCAGCGTTGATGAAGTTGGAGGCGTAAAGCTGCAGCTGAAACTTGCAAAGCCATTGGTAGACGGCCTCTGAGCTCTGCAGGGAGAAGATGGAGCTGTTATTCTTTCTCTGTGTGTGCATATCCTGTCAGCTTATAGCAACCCAATGAATTTCCTAGGGTTTTCTTATGCATCCTCAGAGCCTACAGCACCTGGCATTGGTTGGAAGTTTCCAATCCTATTGCTAACCAGGGCTGACCCTGCTTAGTTTCTGAGATCAGACAGGATTTGGTGCCTTCAGGGTATTTCAGACCTCTAACGATCCCTATTTGTCCGTCCCGTCTTTAGAACACGGAGGGATAGCTATTTAAGTCAATGTCACCATTCTTTGGCCAACGTGTGCACAAAGCTCATGGCAGTATCCACGAGGTACAGCTGATAAATAGGAGTCTGGAAGAGTTAAGCAGAAGGCAGAAGTCCCCTGAACTCCAATTTAGTCCTCTACCTCTCTCAGAGTATGTTTTCAAAAGTAGTTCAGGCAAGTGGGCTACAGAACGCTCTCATAAAGAACTAAGCCCCCCCAACTGCAAATCCCAGGGAACCATGGCAATTAAAGTGGTTTGGAACTGCATAGTGTCAAGATGCTCCAGCTGGGTATCTTCTGTCCCAACTCAGGGAGAGAAGTTCCCCAAACTCACCTTCCCCTCCGACATGGGCTCCAGCTTCTTGAGCTGTTGCTGCTGCTGTTCGCCATACGGCTGGCTCTGGAAGGAGGAACCGCCAAGATTCGGGGTCCGGGAAGAACCTGGCACAAAGCAAGCAAGGTGAGGGGAAGGAACCTCCGGAACAACCAACAGCTTCCTGCAGCCCTTGGGATTCAGACTGTCACTCACAACGCTGCTTTTTCAGCATGATGCCCTTTTAACAGCTGAAATGGCTCCATCCTGCAGAATCCTGGGATTTATAATTTGGTGAATTGCTAAAACTTGCAATCCAGGTGAGAGGATTAGAGCACAGGATTCCAAATTCTGCAACAAATGACATGTCTCGGGAATTCACAGGTTGGAACCATGGCAGCTCAACTGCTATCACATGGTTGTAGCTGTGTACTGCAGGTGTGCCCAGATGCTTCCAAGCGCTTGAGCCAAAGGAAAGGCGATGTGAGAAAGGGGAAGGCTAAGTTTTGCTGCAGGTCTTGCCTGAGACTGGGTACACGGTGGAGGGGCAAAGCCCACAAGGACGTGCCTATGGCAATCTGGGACATTACCCTTGGGAGCAACCATCAAACTGAGTCCCACAGGCTCCCACACAAGATGGGATGCTTGTTTCCAAGTGGATGGTGTCATCCTTTAGTCCCAGGACCTAGGTGCAGGTGCTGACACAGGGACCTTCCCCGACAACCACAACACACAGACATGAACTCAACAATACCTGTTTCAGCCCAGCCTAGACAAAAAAAGAGGGGTCCTTACAGCAACAGGAAAGCTGCTGGCCTATAAATATCACAGACTTGGCAAAGAGAAGTCTGCTGCTGACAACTAACCTTTCTGATGGAAGCAACATGTTTGTCTTTTGACCCTGGCTCACATTCCTGAAGGACCTTGAACATCACTTTGTTCGCTGACTGCACGATCAGATTGACCTACCACCCTGGATTTATTGCTGACCTGGACTGCTGGAATGAGTGGATGGTAATTGCCTTGCTGATAAGCTTCTGTAAAGACAACTGTGGCTGCTACTATAGACTCTGTTTAAGGACTGTGAACCTAGGCTGGCTTCCTAAACAGGACAGGTGCCCCCAGAGAGGCAAAAAAAAAAAAGACCTACCCAGAAGCTAGTGGCTTCCATGTCAATGGGGCAGTGAATCTGCTCCATGTCTTAGCCTGAAATTTAAAGGAGTTATCTAAAGGGTGGAACTTCATCTCCCACCATAAATTCAGCACTTTGGAGAGCACCTTTAAAATCACAAGCCAAAACCTGGAGCCAGTTCTTCCCCCACAATGACCCAGGAGCTTCAATCCATCCTGAAAGGAATGGCCGGCACTCCTATGCCAATCCTGTGAATGCAGAAAATCACTCACAGCAGGACCTGGGTGGGACTTGACTAAGATGGCAGCCGAGGTCACCTTGAAGGCATGTTCTCACACAGACGTCACAGGCTGGCAACTGACCCTCTAACGGTTAAGCCACCCAGCATGCAAGATGTCCATCTGGATCAGGAAGAAACTGAGAACTTGCCAGGCCTCTGACGTCTTCACAGCCTTGAGCCGTTGAATGCAGACACATGGGGCGCTCTCTTTCCACCCAAAGATGCCCCTCTTTGAGGTCCAGGAGAGCTCACAGGTCAGCAAGCCACCCAGAAAGATGGAGTTGAACTAAGCAAACCTTGGGTACGGGCATCTTAACTGCAGGGCAGGGTGGTGGATGGGAGAGATTTGTACAGCTCCAAGAAAGAAATCGAGGCTGCCGTGTTCTCTCTCCACCCCCGGTCCCCAAACTCAGCATTTTAGCACTCCAGATCGAGACCTTTATGAGAACAGACACAGGCAGCATCGCCCCGATGAAGAGCGTGCCATCTGCCATTCTCTCTCCCTGCCGCCCCAACTTCTCTCACCTCCAACTCTCTCCCCAGCACCAGAGATCTCTCAAGGCTTTCTGCCAACAAGCCCCTCACTTCATCACTGGGGGGAAAGAAACATGGGTGCTGGGGTAGGGGTGGTGGTGGTGGGAGGTTTGCTTCCTTCTCAAGGCAACAAGGGGGTCCCCTTCAAGACCACAGTGCTCAGGCGAGACCCACAGTGGACCCCAAAAGAACTGAAATAAACATCTTGGAAAGGTTGAGACGCCCCAGACTCAGGCTCCAAAGGATGGGGGCAGAAGGAAAAAATACAGACGCTTTGATTTGGAGGGGAGAACGCAAGAGAAGACCAGCCAGCGATAAACAGATCTGTGCCTTCCGGAAGCCAGATGGTTCCCTTGACGGAGGGTGGAGGAGAGCCAGGTTGGTAAATTTGTGGGAGAAAGAGAGGTCCTCCTCTCTGTTGCTCCCCGGGGCGCAGGTCCCTCTCCCACCCCAATCCCCCACCCCCTCCCCGCCCCCAATTCTCCATACTAACCGAAGCAAGCGAAGGCATGGCAGCAGCAAAAAGGAAGGGTCATTTCAAGCTGGCAGGAATGTCCTCGGAGCAGGAGAAGCGGCTCGCCAAGGGAACAAGAAAAGCTCCGGCAGCGGGCGGGTGGGGGAGATGGGGGTGGGTTGGTCCCAAGGAAAGAGCCCGGCCGCCGAGCTTCCACGCACCTGCGGGCGTCTCCGCTGCTTTGGCAGGCCCGTCGCCCACGGCGGATTCTTGCACAGACGCCTTCTGGGAGAGGACGGTTGCCAGAAGCTGAGAAATGGTGGGGAGGGAAGAAACAGACTGTCAGTGAGGAAAAAGGCAGCGACAGCGGCGGGGGAGGCAGAGCCATGAAATGGGCACGCACAGAAACTTTCAAGGAAGAGGGCACTTGGAGTCCCCGGGGAATCTGTTGGCAAAGAGGCACGCTCAGGTGCGGCCAGGGGACGGGAAACCCAGCAGCCCTGCAGCCCTCTTTGGGCATTCAGGGCACGCCGCAGCCAGCCTGAAAAAGTTAAAAAGAGGCTTTTGGAACAGAGCGGAAGGCCGACCAGGGAGAAATAATGGGGTTTGGGGGAGGGGAAGAGCCTTCTCCTCCTCTTGGCCCACTTTTCCCAGGAACGGAACGAGACGCTGGTCACTTGCCAAGCTGACCAGTACAATGGGAGCAGCGCTGGCGCCGGCTGTGGGCACAAGGGGGCAGTGTGGCACAGGCAACATCGAGCATTGCCACGGTCTCGTCCTAAAAATGTTCCATCTTGTCCGATTTTGAAAGCTGAGCAGGTCTGGCCTGGTTAGTCCTTGAGTGGGAGACCGCCAGATGGAAATAACAGAGAGATCCAGACAAGGTGAAGCATAAGCAACCCCATGAATTTTTAGAAGGTCTTCTTTAGGCAAGATGGACAGAGAGTTGGGGAATTGAAACCAACCCAACCTGAATTGCAACCTACCAAGAGCTGGTCTTCCTTGGCAGTCCCCCATCCAGGTCCCAACCAGGCCTGGCCCTATTTAGCTTCCAGGGTCAGATGGGAACTGATACTTGCAGAATATTTGGGCCTTTGGTTCCTACGTTAACTGATTTGATTTTGCCTGTTTATCAGCTAGAAAAAAACCTGGAGAGAGCTGCACCTGCCAGTCAGGGCTGACTGCACTGGATTAGATGCACCAGGGAGTAAACAGCCTCCTTGATGCCCAATCCTGTCCAATTTTGCAGGCTAGGCAGAGTCAGGCCTGGTTAATCCTTGGATGGGAGCCCCCTAGGAAGGGAATATACCAGGGCTCTCCAGGGACAACTAGGACCAGAGTGCTGCTTGGGCCCTGGAAGAGAGCAAAGGCTGAATGCCAAGCGTTGAATCACAGCTTCCAGTGTTCCTGGGTAAAAGAACCAAGGATCTGCAAAGATCTTCTCCTAGGGCTGGGGAAGGATCCTGCTTGAAGCTGCAGAGACAAAGCTGACCATGCTGATCTAGAGGGACCAAAGAGGCCCTGACCCCATACAAGGCAGATTTGGAGGCCCCTACTTCTGTTCTTTCTGGGCCAATTGCCTACAGAGCCAAAGCCTTCCTTGGCAAGTACCTGGTTGTATTTTCTGTGCTGGGATTCCAGCTGGAAAGCCTGAGGGGTGGGCTAGCTAAATCCAAGATGCTGTGGTTGCCCTCAGTTCTGAGTACATTCAGAGGTACCTAAAACCGTGGGTAAAACCTGTCTAGATGGCATTAGCGTGGCTTACCTTGACACCTTCCGAGCCTGGGTGGAGGGCTGCGTGGCCACCACTTCCAGTGCTTTGGCCACTTCCTGAGCTCCGGCCACTGGCCACGCTTCCTGTACTGCCCACACTGCTGCGGTCTCCGCCTGCCAGGAGGGAGGGAAGGGAAGGTTAGTGGCCATGGGGAGCAGTGATAAGAGAAGTTTGACAGCGGAATTCACCGCTTCCACTGAGTGTGGTGGGGTCTCCTCCTCCTTTGGAGGTTCTTAAACAGAGGCTGGATGAGCATCTGTCAGGGGTGCTTTGATGGGATACTCCTGCATGGCAGAAAGGGGGCTGGACTGGATGGTCCTTGAGGTCTATGATCTATGCACTTGATCAGCCGCACGGGGAGAGGAGGTCCATTCCGGTGGTCAGGTTTGGCAGGGTCCGGCCAGAACAGTGTTAGCCCATTTCCGCCCTACACTGTTATAGTGCTATTATTCCACTTTCCACATCCCGTGGGATCCTGGGGTTTGCAGTTTAGGGTGGGGCCTTTAGGACTCTTAATCTTGGGCCTCAGTAAACTACAGACCCCAGAATTCCACAGGATGCTGAAAGTGGAATAACAGCACTACAACAGTGTAGTGAGGAAATGGGCTTAGTTAAGTATACTAAGCAGCTGATGGAGAATACTGGCCATTAATCATTGTTCCAAAGCCGTGGTTCTCAATTTTTAGTCCTACAGCTGCTTTGGACTTCCGTCCCATAATTCCTGACCATTAGCTATTCTAGCTGAGGCTTCAGGGAGTCAGAGTCTGAAGCACCTGGAAGATCCCAAGTTGAGAATCACTGTTCTAAAAGAAAATACTCCATAATCCATTTTTTAATTTTTTTCCAGGACAAAAAAAGTGCTTTGGGTAGCAATGGAAGGGAAAGGACTTTCCCCACATTTTTTCCATTCTCCCTGGGCTTTCATATCTCTAATGCTTCTATTGAACCAAACCTCTCTCTGCCCCTTGAGGGGGACCCAGCCTCACACCACAGGATAAACTGCCTTAGAGCCTCACTTCAGCCAAACTGCAACTGCAAAGCAGAGGGGTCCAGTTTGTGCACCCAGGGCAACCCCTGGGCCTGAGCCACACTCACCCCAGATGGCCCCAAAGAGGCTGAGCCAGAGCCCATCCACCTGTCAGTCCCCCTTCTTACCTGCATAGGGTTTACGCAGCACCCAAATCTCTTCGGCTGGGGCTGGTGTGGTCGCCGATCCACCTGGTGACGGGGACAAATGGGACGGGCTGGCGTCGGACCCTCGGGAACCTTTGGGGGCAAAGGACAACCATTGCCACCCCAGCAAAGAGAGAACACAGAGACCAGATGAGAAAGGAATGGGGTGTGACTGTGTGTGTATGAGAGTGCGTTGGGAAGATTGCACCAAGAGTGGCAGCCTCTGTTCCCAGTAACCACCTGCTCTTCCAAGGTGGCTTCTATGCCAGCGGGAGCAGTGAGTCTTCTAGATTTTAGTCTGAACTTTAAAGGAGCCACCAACAAACTGCAACAACCACAAAAAGTGAGCTGTGATGCCCTGACTTATGCTATCGTAATTGACCAGTAAGCTGCCAGCTGAAACCTTTTTCTGGCACATCCATGTTGAAACTGCATAAGGGTGCAATGCACAGGATCCGGCCCCCTGGCCATTCTGCACACCTGGGGCATCAGTTGTCCTCAGGTTCTCCTCAGTATAAATACCCAGGGAAGAAGGGGGTACCAGGGTCAGGGGGATCAGGATCAGGGGGTCAGAGGACAACAGGATACAGGAGGGAGTGAAATGAAGTTGTGGCACACAGATGTTACAGTGGTTCTAGGAAGGACAAGGAGAGGCTTACATTATAAGGGTGGCCAAGTGAAGGAGAAGGCTGGGCTCCTGTGCCTTTCCACAATTGGGTGGAAGAAGGAACTTCAGCCTCTTAGTTGCCCCACAAACTCCACTGGCCCAAAGGTCTTCCTGCACAGAACAGTGAAAAGGCGCAGAGCCCCTGTCTGCTCCTTCTCGTGGCCAGCCCAGCTCACGCCCAGCCACACTCAGACCCATTTGCCTCTCCTTGATCAGGTCACACAATGCCCCTTCTTCAATCCCCCTCTCTGTCGGGCTCCATCCCAGGGGCAGCTGGCTGATTCCATGTCAGTGGGGTGGTGAGTCCATTCCGAGTCATATCCCAGACTTGAAAAGGAGCTCTCTTAAGTGTTGCACACAGGACAGCTTTGCGTCCAAATAATTCAGCTTAGAGGTTTCAAAACCTTTATTCAGGAACACTGGGAAGACAACTGCACACTTTGGCATTGCAAAGCTGTGCAGCTGCGTCTTCTGTGTTCCTGAATAAAGCTTTTGAAACCCACTAAGCCTGCTCTTTGAACATGAAGATAGCCTTACATCACACTAAGGTGCTGAACCCTATTTCTAAATAAGTTCAGCACCTTGGAGAGCTCCTGGAAAGCCAGCCAAAACCTGGCATGGATTCACTGGCCCACTGACATGGGAGCTAACCGCTACCACTGTTCCATCCCTTGAGACATCTGCCTCCTTTGAACTTCCCTGTCTTGTCGCTCTCTTGCCTTTACTCCTCTTGGGTGAGGCCCTGGACCACCTCAAACACTCCTCAGCCTTCCCAATGTTCTCAAGTTCCGGCTCCCAACCATTCAGCAAGGCTGGCTGGGACTGGTGGGTCCTGGTGTCCAAGATCCCATGGAGGGTCACTGATTTCCCCACCCTTGCCTGGCACGGTTTCTCTCTCCCAATCACCCCTCTTGCGGCACCTTTCTCGAATACTTGCCGGCATGTAGACGAGGAGGGAAAATGGAGGAATGGGATGCATGTGTAAGGGCAAATAAGCCAACATAAAGCTAGAAGTGCAACAAAACATGTTAAATAACAAAACCACAAAAGCGTAACTCAAAATGAAGCGTGCGGTGGACAGACTACCTGGGTTGGCGGCCGGCCTTTCCACGGCCCCGTGGGGGAGCCGGCGGTAGCCGAAGGAACTGAAAAGAGGCTGATGGGGGTTCGGTGGAGGTGGAGGCAGGGAATGACGGGAGAAGGAGGAGGGCATGGCGGAGGAGGAGGAGGAGGAGGAGAAGCAGGAATGGCCGTTGGGCACCGAGACCCCGCCAGCCGGGAGGGAGATGGCTTGAACCTGCCCTGCGTCCCACGAACCTGACAAAGGGAAAGAGAACAAGAAGAGGCAACGTGAAGCAGCTCCCCCAGAACGGGAGGAACGGAGGGGGAGAATTCTTTAAGGGCCAACCCTGGATTTTAAGTCTACACTTCAAAAGAGCTGTCCAAGGTGCTGAACCCAAAACTGAGAGCCCAGACAGCTCCTTTGAAGTATGGACTGAACCCCAAAACAGATTCACCGCCCCGCTGTGACATGGGAGCCAACGGTCACAGTTGTGTCCAGCAATGTTGAAACCGAGGCTGAAGACCAGTGACTGAGAAGAGAATGAGACACTTTTCCCCTGCTGCTGTGCCCTCCTGATCGCCTGGGATTACAGTGACCATCATCCCCAGCCAGAACACCCATATTGCTTCTACTGTGGACTCAATGAGGAACCCCTCAGCCAGTGTCTCCCTCTCAGCCTCCATCTTGCTGACGGCAGAAGGGGGCTATAATAAGCCTGCCCCCAGCTCACAGGTTTGTTTTCAAAAACTGGGACATCTTGTACAGGAAGGCACGTACTTTGGATATTAAATGGCTTCGAACAGGAAAAACATGCTATCATTTTTTTTAAGAGCTGAAGGAGGAGAGAAGCATTTCTGTCTGTGAGAAGCACATAACCAATGCTTTCTCCTTTCTTTTGGTCAGATCTTCTGGTCTTTAAGCAAAACTTGTCGGTCTCCAGGTCAGAGATTTAATTAATTAATTAATGCCCCACCTTTCTTCTCACGGGGACCCCAGTAGTCTTTACAACAAATTGAAACAAAGTACAGCTTAAATCTTAGAGAAAAGTTTAAGAACAAATAAAGCCATTGGCTGGAAGATGTTATACTTTTGTAAGTGGACTTGCTTCTGCAGGAATTAGAGCTTGGCGGTTCTGTAATGCTCGTATCCAGTAAGGGGCTGCCCCTATGTTACTACACAGGGGAGCCAGCAAAGTGTCCGATGAACAATGGGATGGATGCACAACTGGACTGATGCTTATTGGTCCCACTGAGCATGGATAAGCATTGGCAGAGCCTGATGTGCATTGGCACATTCTTGCTGGCATCCCATTAATGCATCTTTGCAATTCACTAACAGGACATCTTAGCATCTCTGCTACATCACTAAGTCTACGTAAAGTTACTTAACCATGATAGAGGATTCCAGCCATTCCATCAAAAGCACAAAGTTAAAACAGTTTCAAACACAACTGAAACCTAGTTTTTTAAAAACAATAGAGAAAAAGCTATTGTTATGGTACCTGCACAGCTGTTTTGTCTCCACCCTTGGATAAGAAAACAGAGGCAGGCAACGGGAGGTGCAGCGTCCCCCTGCTCACCCTTTGGTGTGGCTGCTTCGTGCGAGAGACATTCGATTCCCACACTTCCCTCTCCCACATCCCCCTAGAAAGCTGATCTGCCTCCAAAGTCAATTGAAGGTTTCAGTATTGATCACACCTTCAAAGCTTTAGAGTTGGATTTTAACTGAATTTCAATAGCATAAACTACGTGCTATTTTCCTTTCCGGGTGAGCAGCCATAAAGAAAGGTGTAGGCTGGAGAGCGACAATCAATACCAGGGGGTGTGGGGAGTTTAATCACGAAGCATCCAACCTTGTCCAAGTGGAACATGAATATCAACAAGCCAGGCTGCCAAACCTTCGACCCCACTTTGCACGAATCTAATTCTGATGCTGGTAGGCAACTTGTTGGCATGTTGTTGGCATGTTGTAAGAACAGAACTCATGTGGTGCTGGGATCCTCTGCAATCAGCAAAAGCGAATGGCTTTGGCTCCCTGCAGTGCAAGATTTACAGAGGTTCTGCACTACACAATTACTGCACTATGATTCCACCTTAATTACCATGGCTGCTTCCTACAGAATCCTGGGGTTTGTAGTCTCAGGGGGTACTGGAGCTCTCTGGCTGAGACTGCTAAATATCACTCCCTAAACTGCAAATCCCACAAGTCCATAGAATAGTTAAAGTGGAATCATAGTGCGATAGTTATGTAGTGCAGAAAGGCCCTTAGAACTTGTTCCCCCTTACCTTAGGGCACAAGAAAAATAGCTTGGCCCAAATAATGCAACAGCTACCTTATCTTGTAAGTGAAAATGTCCCACACTAGAAAAACAAACACAGCAACCACCACATATCCAACGGGAGTTAATGGCAGGAGGGAGGGATGAAATACACAGAAGCGAGGTTGCAACTCTGCTTCACATGGCCAGCCCTAGTTCACAGTGGGCAGTGGTTCCCATATCAGTGAGGCAAGTAGTGTATCTGTTCCTAATCTTAGTCCAAACTGTAAAGGAGCTAAACAAGAGGCAATTTGTGGCTTGTGGGTCTCATGTCAGTGGGGCAGTGAATCCACTCTGGGTTTTGGTGGGCTTTCAAGGAGTTCTCACAGGTGCTGAACTTTGGAGAGCTCCCACGAAAACCTGAAATGGATCCAGCACCCCACTGACCTGGGAGCCCCCGGCTTCCACTGGAGCAAAGACAGCTAAAATGGGAAACAGTTATAGACAGAAAAGATAATGGGCCCAGACCTGAGAACTGCAGAGGGAATCAGGGGAGGTGGAAACATCATTTAAAAAGGGAAGACTTGCCTGTGCGTTTGCTGATCGCCTCCACGAGGCTCGATGGGAAGTAGCCGACGCGGTCATTCCCAGTCCGGTTATCATGGATACAGCCTTTCCATCGGCCGTCTGCATGCTGCTCCAAAACCTGGAGGGAGGGCAGAGCAGGGGTGGGTGGGGAGAAGATGGCAGACCACAAGGCCACCATGAGACAGCCTTGACAGATGACATACGTGCCCATCCATGGGACGTCCAAGGGAGCTAGACAGCCAGCTAATCCTGAGTCTGTGCTTTGTCTCCTAAATTGCAAGGCCCCAAGCCCACCCCCCAAAGTTGGCAAGCCTCCCACTTGTAACATCTTGGGTCTTCAGAGGCAACCACTGAGAAGGGGGTCATTTACTCTGGCCTGCTTAGAAGTGGATTGCTGCTACTGGGGCCTTTGGGGAGAGGCAGTTCATCTGTTGGTTTTGGACAGGAAGCGGGTACCCTGGCTGGAGGTGGGGCTGCAGGGGCTGAGGAACATGACAAAAACCTCACAGGTGTGGAGGGCAAACTTTGCCTTCAGGCTTAAAGTCACTAGACTCTTGCTCTAGAGTTGCACCCGGAAGCCCGGGCTGCTCAGCCGCTTCCCACGGCCTTTGTCCGTTGCAAACTCTGCCTCTGCATTGCATGGTCACCGAGGCTCTGACAGCATTTGTTTTCTTTGAGATTTAATCTTGATTAATTTCAGCAGAGGATGCAAACAAACCAATCTGTTACCACAGAAAAGGAGTGGGGGGAGGAACTAAACCAACTGGACCCAAATAATTCACATGCATCACTAGAACTAACACTAAACTAGACTAGACTAAAACATAATAACACAACCCATTACTAAAAGACTCTTCTCTTAAACTGACCATGTCCTAACCACACTCACTAACATACAAAGGAATTCTGGGGGGAAAAAACCCATAGCAACTATAATGAAAACGAAAAATCAATTAATATCCCATGTCTTATTCTACCACTACAGACCTAAGTACATTCAATTTACTAGAATTATTAATTGTAACCACAGATAATTATATCGTTAGATATCTCATTGCTCAAGAAAAATCATAAACAGTTTCCAGTCTTTACAAAAAATCTTCAATTTATCTTTTAAAATCACATCAAATTTTGCAACTTGGACAAAGTGTGCAACTCTAACAACCTGTTTTTCCATTGTCAGTGCATTGGTTTATGGCATTTATTTTCTGAATGTGGGGACAAAAGGGGGCTTGATTCTGACCCTCCAATTCCATCCCATTGCTTCAGAACAAACCACCGGATGCTGCTGTGCTTATATTTTAATGTTTGCTTCATGAAATCCAATAGCTTGGATTTGTCAGGAAGGCTCAAGGGCTTTGTGCAGAAGCTCTGAGACCGAGGACTGAGATGGAGGCCCAGCCTGGCAAGCGAAAGGAGGCAACGCGGTTGGGTGCTCACCACCCAGAGCCAAATTCTGCTACAGAAGTAAGAGGCAGCGGGCAATATTCCTTGGGCCAGCTGCGTCATCACTTCTTGACACACAGGGGTGAGGGACAAAGGATCTGGTCCAGGTTCCACTCTGAACTTTAAGAGAGCTCTCCAAGGTGCTGAACTCTCCCTTCCCCAAAATAGGTTTTAAAACCTTGGATAGCTCCTTAAAGTTGAGAATAAAAACCAGAGTGGATTCATTGCTCCCACTGACATCTAAGAAATCATCTTCCAATGATCTTCCATTAGGAAGAACTTTCTGATAGTAAAAGCCGTTTGACAATACAGCTGCCGCAACGGAGTGTGGTGGAGTCTCCTTCTTTGGAGGTTTTTAAAGAGGGGCTGGATGGGCCTCTGTCAAAGGGGGGCTTGGATTATGTCCTCCTGCATGGCAAGAGGGGGGGTGGACCAGGCAGCCCCTGGGGTCTCTTCCAACTCTAGGGTTCCATGATTCTACGTATGCATAAAGTTGTCCAACAAAGACTGCGTTGTGCCCATTAATTTCAACATACTATTTCCAATTTCTGGGCAAAGTTTGCAGGGGAAGACAGGCCTCCTCTGCTGTTTTGGGACAGTTCTCCCGCCCTCTGTCATACAGGCAAAGCTCCTGGTAGGGCCAGCCCGAGAGAGACGGAAGAGGCAACTGAAGTGACTCACCGTAATGATGTCCCCGGCTTTCACATTGAGGCTGGTCAGGTCATAGTTGTTGCAGTAATCCTTCACAGCCCTGACCTGCAGAGCGGCTGAAGCATCTAAGCAGAAAGAGGAAGCGGAGGAAGCACTTGGCCAGATGCTAAAGAAAGGCGTCCCAGGGCCCTTGCCTAGACAAAGGCAATGCTGCTGGACTGCATCCATGCTACGCAGTTAGGGGAGACTGGTACCACGTTTCACCATCAGGACCAAAAATCCAAACTGCACCTTCCCCCTCCCCTGGACTGATTTAAACAGAGCTTCAAAAAGGGAGTATGGGAAAGTAAATTTTGGACAATAGTACCCAGAATTCCCAAATGAGCATGAGGGGTTCTGGGAGATATAGTCCAAAAAACTAAGTCTCTCCAAGCTCTAGGAAGACCTCCTGCAGGTCTGTGACTGGTTCCTCCCAAAGAAGCTTTGCTGAAAAGGACAGGGCAAGAACGGGTTGAGTATCCCTTAGAAAAAATGCTTAGAACCAGAGTTCTTTCACCAGTCATTATTTTTCAGATTTTGGAATACATGTATTTGCATATACATAAAAATACTATACAGAGATCTAAATTTAAACATTTAAACTTCCCAGTTCTGAGACATCAGGAGAAACGGTGGTAAAAAGCAGCTAAGGGTGCAAACTATGTCCCAAGAACAAGGGGAAAAATAAAGCCAGCCAAGAAAAACTCTATATAGATAAGCAGAGATAGCTCCGCACAGCTGTCAAAGCGTGACAAGCTGCAGAGAACACCTTTAGCAGCAAATGCACTAAGCCAGGAACACCCCCCCACTCAGCTTGTAATCTTCCAATGTGGAGGTTCTTTATTCTTTCTTACAAAATATATACAATATTTACAAAGTCCAGATGGTGATCCAGCATATCTAGCTTGCTCTCTCCAACAACATACATCAGGCAACCTGTACAGTTGTTGACTGGGATTGTGCTACCTTTATAGAGTCACCTAGCCAATCCTGGCCAACCCTTGCATTGTCTGCACCTGGTGCTCATCAGCCTGACTCAGCACAGGAGTCACCTTCCTTTCCACAGGTGCACTTAACCATTAAAGCAATTAAAGCAACATGACATTTACACTTACATCACAAAGTATTTTTCTTGAGGTTTGGTCCAACCCTCTCTGACAAACTATACATTTGGCAATCCTTGACTGAACCCTCCTCTCTGCCATGAACCCCACTAGGTGGCCTTTAGGAAGCTGCTATTCCCTTAAGCCTCAGTTAGTCCCATCTGCAAAATGGGGATAATAACACAGGGACCGTTGTGACAATTATTCGGCCAATGAATGCAACGCAATCTGAGCTCTTGGAAAAAGCAAATACTAAATTAGTCTCAGTTGAGCCAACTCTGTGGTTTGGCTTTAAAAACACTAGGGGGAGACAGAGCACCACGGAAGTGTTACTAACCATTGTTATTTTCGACATTCATGTCGTTTTTTTGTCATTGAAAGGGCTTCATGCACTTCCCAGCATCCTGCTGGTCAAGGGTGGGAGTCCTGCATGCCCCCAGATGTTGATAGACTGCATTTCCAGCATGCCTTACCCTTGGCTATGGTGGCTAAGGATGATGGGAGCTGCAGTACACCCACATCTGTAGGGCTGCATGATTCCCAGACCCATTACTGATAGTCACAAGTTTGATATCCCCAATAATTCAACTTTTTAAATGGACTTTCACTGCAGGTGCAGCTATGAGATGGGAAGGCAAGGAAGGCACTGCCACCCAAAATAAGAATTCTACACCCCTATTGAAATGTTCTTTCAGCTTATAAATTTCTACCATTGCAGTACAAGCTTAATATCCTCAATGCTCCTATTCCAAAACACTTGAAAAGCGGAACCCAGTCTTCCTCCTGTAGGGAGCATGGGGGAATTATGGAGGCTGGTTTGGCGCTGCAGGCACTGCTTGCAAAATCTCTCAGTCAGCTTGCTACCCTTTTTCTCCCCTCTCAGCTTGTTTGGGACCCACACATGTGCTTCTTGCAAAGTGAGCTGAGGCAGGGGGAAAGCACTAAGCCAGCTGAGAGACTTTGCAAGCAGCACATACATGGTGCCAAGCGAACATGCATAATTCCCTCATGTTCTCTCCAGGAAGAAGGCAAGAGGAAAAGAACTGATGAAAGAGAGGAACCCGTACTGAAAAAGCAATATAAAATCTCATAATGTATATGCAAATATTCCAAAATCCAAAAAAAAATCTGAAATCAGAATTCCTATTTGGGGCGGAGGACAATGTCCTCATTTCACACACAATCATGATTTACACTTCTATTAATCCCATGAATTCAATGAATCTGTTTGAACTAGTACTAACAGCAGGATTCAGACCACATTTTCCAGTACTTTGTTCAACAGTTTAAACAACAAAACAATGGAATAAGTGATCTCAGCCCTGCAAAATACACAGGGATTATTCCCATTTTGCAGAACAACAACTGACTTGGCTAACATAACCCACCAAATCCCTTCCATTTGCATGCACCTGATTTTGAGAGGACTTTCTGGCAGGCTCCACTGCTCCAAATGAGGCTGCCCCCCTGCCCAAAAAAAAACAACCCTGCTACTCTCTGGGAGGCTCTCACCCTCTGCTTACCTCGGAGCATCTGTTTGATCTCCTTGCTGGCTTGGGTGGCTGTAAACTGGTTGACAATGTCCAGCGCCGTCTGGCTGTAGGTGTTCCGGATGTGAGCATTAATCCCACTCTGCAAAACACACAGAGAAGGAGAGAATAGGGCCAGGGAAAGTGGATAATAACCCCATACAATTTAGGATTGAGGAGATCTGAAGGACCGTCTTCTCCCTGAGAACAAGGACATCAGGTTGACTTTGCTCTCCCTGCCATGCAAAATGTTGCCACACAATGCCAATCCGTAGGCTGCTTCAGTTTGGGGGGAAAGGTGGGATCTAAATAAAGATCCTCATCGTCTTTGTCATCTCCATCGTCAACAAACTTGACGAAACGTGGAGATTAAATGGCTGCAAACAGAACCATGAGAGTGCCGTCGCAAAAAAGCAACGGTACCCAGAAGGTGACACGTTATCCAAGAACATTTATCTCAGATTGTTGGATAGAATCTAAATCACCAACAACCCCTAATTCCTGTAAACTGTGAAACTGAGAATGATGATGAAGAAAAAGGAGGAAGAAGAGATGATGATGATGATGATGATGGTGGTGGTGATGATGATGATGATGATGAAGGGGGACTCAGATGGGATGGGGCCCCACCAGCGAAACCTCAGAGGCTTCCTTTCCTCGCCGGCACCTTGGTGAAAGAGGCTCCTACCTGTCCGAGCCACGGACCACCCGTGCGGTGGGACGAACAGCCGGTGGGGCGAGGGGGGTACTTACGTCCAGGAGCAGCCGCACCACCTCCGTCTTGCCACACAGAGCCGCTTCGTGCAAGGCAGTGCCAGCCTTGGTTTGCCGGTTGATGTCAATCCCGGCCTGGAGCAGGAGGCTGCCGGCAGGGAAAGGAGAAGGCAGGAAGAAAGGAAAACATGAAACAGGAGGGCAAAGCCGAGCATTAAGGTCCCCCCTTGCTGAGCCCGTGCTACAGAAAGTCTCTAGGAGTGGGAGAAATTAAACCGGCGTCACAGGAAACACACGGGAATCTGCCCTCAGGCAGAGCTGGGGAAGTTATTTTTTTTAAAAACGAATCCACCCTTGTTCCTCACTGTCAGGTTTACAAAGCAGTTCCCTGCTGCTACTCCTTTGCAAAGTTTTTAAAGGTAGCTTTTCGTTTTGCTGTAGGCTTTCTTTTTCCAAAAAACAATTTCATGGCTGATGAAATGGCACGAAACTCAAACAATTTTTGACAAGCGGATTCTAAAAACACTCTTAAAATTCCCCCTGAAAGTCACTTTTTAAAAGTAATGGGAAAACGTGACTTGTCACACAAGCAGGGTAGCTCTGACCCCAATCGTGACACTTCTGTTAGAAATGTCGCTGTGTTACAACAGTCTGTTGGAACCAGGGGCCAAAGAATTGGTGTTACAGCCACACTCTTTCCACCTCTGAAGCCATTTCCGCACTAGAGTGTTATAGCGCGATGATTCCACTTTCAACATCCTATGGAATCCTGGGGTTTGCAGTTTTGGGAGGGGTTGGCAAATGGCCTGACTTGCAGTGAAAATCTTGCCACTGCTAAACACCAGGAGAATACTATGCAACAGAGCCTGCAAAACTGACTTTTGGGGACCAAGACCCCCCAAATCCTTGCTTTGCACCTTACCATAACAGACGCACTTGCACGACTGGCTGATACATCTCAGAGCATGCTTGGGATTGCTTGGGACAATTTGTTCCCAAAGTTGCTCTGTATGTATGTGTGTGTGGAGGGAGGGGGGTAATGGCTCATTCCCCCTGGGGCCACGGCCTCAAATTCTCAGGAAGCTGCATAGATTTCAACATCCTGTGTTCTGGTCACAAATCCTTTCTATGCTTAGGGCTCCACCCGGCCACACCGATCCTGCCGGTCAGTTTGGCCGCAATTACAGCAAAAGTTGGAAGTCTTTTAGGAAGCCCTGGGTGGCAACAGTGGTGAAGGAGGAAGGGGCTGACCTGAAACAGTGCAAGATCTGGTCTGCGAGAGAGATGAGGAGCTGGAGGAAGCTGTTTTTATGTGAGATACAGGCGGAGAACAGCTCTCCTGGCAATAGAAACCCAACCTAGAAAGACCTCTTCCTTGTTCCTGGACTTTCAGACAGCAAGTTCTACTTATTTCTTCAAATTCTTTTCTTAGAAGTGCTACTGAGGACTAGAAATACGCCTGTTTTTGTTGCTGGGGGCTTTCAAATCCTTTCTGTCTTATGGTGACCCTAAAGCAACCCTATTGGGGGATTTTCTTAGCAAGGTTTGCTCAGAGGGGGGTTGCATTTGCCTTCCTCTCAGGCTGAGAGACTTGCCCCAAATGAGCAAAATGTGGCTTTGGGAGGTTCAAAAGGGTCCCCAGTGCAGCTCATAGCTTTGTCTGATCACAAATGAAAAACAGACGCCAGGTACGCACGGCCAGCTGCACCCTCTGAAGACACTGGGACAAGGAGGGGTCTCATTGGCCCTAAAGGGTATTTCAAGGAGTGGGGGCTACAGTAGGCCCCCAAATAGCCATTCTGAGCACTTCTGCTATCGGGAAAGGAGAGCAAGGCATTGTCCATGGGGACACAGTCACTGCAATGGGATCTAAGGCCACTGTAGAACAAAATTTAGGGGGTGATGCATTGCTGCTCTTAATGCATAAGCAGCTGCCAGGGAAGAGAGAGGAAGCAGAGCAACAGGAGGGGGGAAAGGGGGTGCTTTGCCCCCCACAGCATCTTCCTACAGCAAGACAACATCTAGACACGCTGCCAAACCTATCGGGATCTGCGCCAGTGCGGAAGAGAGGCCGCCCGGCAGACACCGACATGCCGCCAGAGCCAAAGATTAGCGTCAGCTCGATCTCGTGCTGAGATGCAAGCCCTGGATTAGCAGAAGTGAATGGGCTAAGTGAATTCTGTGCCGGGAGGCGGGGGCTGCCCTGGCAGCGGGGGTGGCAGCCTGCTGGGGCACGGGAACCCTCCCCATCCCTCCCTGACTGCCCGGCAATCCTCATTGTTGGGTCGCTGGCGTTCTCTCCCTTCCTCTCTCCCTCCGAGATGAGAAGTGGACACGGGGCGGCTGCTCAGGGATTTGGAATTTCAGCCACTAATGTACGGTTGAGGGCGGAGGGAGGGAAGCAAAGCCCAGGCGAAAGGAAAGCGCCATTGTCAAGATGTCAAGAGGAAAGCATGCCCCACGGAGCACGAGAGAGTCTGACTCCAGCAGGAAAGCAGGGAGCCTGCGGAGAAATCCCTTCACCTCCAGGGTGGGCAAAGGTTATTATTTTTTTAATTAAAAAACTACAGGGAATAACAGCAACAATTATTACCATTGCAAACTGTGAAATTCTCTTTTGAATAACTTGCCCGTTCTGCATAGTAGTTATTGTTTTCGTTGTGTGCTCTCAAGTGGTTTCTGACTCAAAGGCGAACCTAGCACAAGGTTATTTTTGCCAGGTTCATTCAGAGGGGGTTTGCCTTTGCTCTCCCTTTGAGGCTGAGAAGGTGTGACTTCCTCAGGGTCACCCTGTGGGTCTCTATGGCCAAGAGGGGATTGGAACCCTGGTTCCTACAGTCCCAATCCAACGTTCAAATCACCATATCATGCTGGCTAAAAAATGGACACTCCCCTTTTCTAGCACCTAACTAGTACCTTTTCTAATACCTTTCCAAGGTACTCTTTTAAAAAAGAAGAGAATAAAAGTGTGTTGCCATTGCTGTTGTTGTTGCCACTCCCTGTTTTTAAAAAATGTCCTCTCCCGGGCCTAAAATGACCCCGGGGGCTCCAAAATGTGCCAAAAGGTCCCCATGCCCCCAAGAGGACATTTGTGGGCAAAACATTTTTTAAAATTTTTGACCCTATATGTGGCCCATGGGCTGCACTTTTCCCACCCTTGTCCGAAGGACTGCAACAGCCAGCCCACTGGACCGCCCTTCCCCTTTCTTCTCCCTCCAGAGGCAAGGGAGCCGGAACGCACCGGATGATGTCGATGTGCCCGTTCTTGGCCGCCAGGTGCAAGGGGCTGGTGCCGTTGGGGTCGGTGATGTCCCCGGGCTTGGGTTCCAACAAGGCCGCACACATGTTGCTGTTGAGAAGCAGCTGCACCACCTGCAGAGCCAAACGAGAGAACGGCAGAGGGGCGTCGTGAAGAGGATGAAGATGCAGAAGGACCTCCTGGGCATTACGCTCCCAGACCAAGCTGAAAGGCACCCCAAGTTCTCCCACTTTCCCTCAGCTGAGCCTTGGGAAAGCTGAACTTTTGAACTGCAAGACCAGAATTTGAACAAATGCTCCCTCAGATACCAAAAAAAGGGTAGGATCATAGCATCATAAGATCTGGGAGAGACCACAAGGGCCATCGATTCTAACCCACTGCTGTGCAGGAATACACCAAGCATAAGAGGAGAAATTTCAGGCTAGCTTTGGGGAAACCTGCAATTCCCCTCGCACATCACGCAGGTTCAGCCAAGCTGTGGTCCATCCCTTGCGGACTTTTAAAAACAGTGCTGAAGTGATCCCACAAAATAAGTACAGCAGTGACCCTCCCACACACCCATTATAATTCAAGGAAGACTTTAACAAGAATGCCATGCCTCTGACCCACGCGTCTCAGCCCAACTTTCCATGATGGCAAGTCGACCAAACTTACCCCAACACGGCCAAACTCACAGGCCAGATCTAGCGGCGTTTTCCCAGAGTTGTCCAGGATGCAGGGATTGGATTGATGCTGAAGGAGCATCTCCGACTGGAGGATGGAGAGAGACAAAAGAGAAGGGCCAGGCTCAGCAGATTCTGTTGATAACGTCTACCGTGGTGGCCCATGTGCCAAAGTTCACAGGCCAAGAGCCGTAGCTGCCATGTGTCAAAACTGTCATCCCACACCTTGGATTCCTCTGCGTTTTTCCAAATCTAACTGATGTACTTCTAACTGGAGTAGACCCATTGAATCAAGTTCTGAATCAACACATAGGAAAACAGAACTGATGCCATGGGTCTGCTTCAGTCAGGACTAGCGACAAGATACAGGCCATTATACACCCTCCTTGGCTTGGAAGGAGAGTTGGGGTTCATTGGGCAGTGCACACATGCAGTTAAGACCACCCCGAAGGTACCCCACCCAACTTACCACGTCGTAGTGCCCATGCTGAGCTGCCAGGTGCAAAGGGATCTGTCCCTCGTCGGACTGGATGTTCACTGATGACCCAGCCTTCAGGACCAGCTTCATCGGCTCCTTCTTCCCCTGCCAGGCGGCATAATGCAAAGGACGCATCCCTGCAGGAAAAGGGCACGCATTCAGAAGAAAAGAGAGAACTGTTCTGAGTGCCATTGCAGACAATCCGCTTCATTCCAGGGGGCTGGGGGTCGTATGACTCACTGCAAAAGGAGGGAAGGGCCTCAAAAATGGGGAAGGGATGTTGGATGTGTCTGCAGGTGGCTTGGAGCAAACCATGGTTTGTCTGAGTGCAGGAAACTGTGGTTTGCACAAACCAAGGTTAGTCATAACACAAACCAGGAAAAGAAAAACAAGATGTATCGATAGAAAGACAGAGAGATAGATAGACAGACAGACAGATAGATAGACAGTAATAGGAATGCAGATAGAGAGGAAACACAAATTTTCTAATCATCTCTATCCACATACAGTAGCCCCGGGGCTACCCCATGGCCACACCACACTTGCCTTTGTTATCCTTGATGTCCACGGCTGCCTGGGCCTCCAGTAGCAGCGAGATGAGCTCTGTGTTGCCATTGAGGGCAGCATGATGCAAGGCGGAGAACCTGTGAGGAGAGGGTGAAAAGCAGAAGTGTCACCTTAGCCACTCCCATGATTGATTTCAGTGCCCTGAATCTGCTCCAGTGGAAGAGACCTAAGTCCTCCTTTGCTAGCCAGGCCAGCCTTGGCCACAAAAGCAGCCCCCTCTGAGCATTTCCCTCATTCCCTCACAGGGTTTTTTTCATTTTTATCCTGCTGCTCCGTTACTCTAACAGGATCTCTGATTCCTAGCATTGCATTTCTAGTGCAATCATTTTACAAATGCCTGCACTGCTGTTTTGTTTGTATCCTAACCCCACTTCTGGTGCCCTTTGGCATAATATGCACCCCTGCAATGATGACAAACAATCATCCCCCCATTTTTAAAAATGGGAGGAACAGTAATGGCTATAGTTGCTCTGAGCCCAAATGCTGTAAAGGACTACAGAGTGGCCCCACAGGGCTAGATGTTTAATAGCAACTGTGGCCTGGTGGCAGCAGCTTCCATGTCATAGAGGCTTTGAATCCACTCCAGGCTTTAGTTCAAACTTCAAAAGAACAATTCAGTGTTCTGCTCAGTGCTCTGTTCCCAAAATACGGAGTAGAATTATGGAGACTGGATTTATAGTCCCACTTACACTGGAGCCATCAGCTGTCACTGGCTCTTCTGCACTGTCAGCCATTACCAGTCTTTCAAATGTAGCAGCCATCACTGGCCTTTCTAAGCTGTTGGTTGCCAGTGACTTTTCTGGACCATCGGCCATCACTGACATTTTGAGGCTTCCAATAATCACCGGCCCTTCTAACCCACCCAACTGGCTGGGGGATACTGGGAACTGGGATCCAAAAGAAGACACTTTTTCTGAGCTCTCTCCTGACATCCCAGCTTATTATGGGCAGGGGAGTTTGCTCTCACAGCAGCCTTTAACAGGGAAAGAGACCACCCCGAATTTTAAAATTAGGGGCTCTTTTCATACTTGCTTCCAAATGGCTCAACCCTGCTGCTGCTCCCCGACTGATCCCCTGTCCGCACCATGCCTTGGGCAAACATGTGAGGAGAGGAAAGGTGTAAGAGGAGGGGGTTGGGGGGCTGCATGGTACATAAATCAGGTCTTGGAGGCAGCATGTTTGGGAAGATGCACACACGCAGACCCTGCCTGGTCTCCAAACATTTCCATAAAAGCCCCGAACAGGCCTTGGGAGATATAAACCAGAGGAGAGGAGAGAGCTTAACTGCTCTGGAATGCCCCAATTTAGAACAGGAGCAGGAGCGTGGGAGGCGGCTGCTTCCCACACATGCCATCCCTCTCCCCCAGGACAGCAATGGGGCCGGACCGAGCAACCCCTGGGACGCCTTCCAGGAAAAGGACTCAGAAACCTGAATTTTAGCATTTCTAGGGACTTCTGTTCCTACAGGCAATATGGAATCTGTGGGAAACACCCGGGAGGGGGTGGCTCAGGAAGGCTCCAAGCAAGGATAAAGGTGGTGTCTAGTTGTGCATTCAAAACAAGGTCCCCAGGACTACACGGGGCCTCAAAAGGCTCGTTTTGAGGTCCTCAAGACATCCAGACACTCTGGAATATTTTTTTGTGTGTGTCTGGCTATGTAAAGCTGGAGAGTGTCTCCTGGAAATCTCCAGGTTGGGCAATTCAACCTTTAAGCAATTCCAGATGGTTTACAGGTTTATGTCTTCTTCTTTTTTTCCAGAAGGCAGATTTTGGAGGTCTGTGCAACCCCCAGAGGGTCCCAGAGGCAGACACTGCATGGCAGGAGTGCCAAAGTGGACCAGCCTGATTTCAGAGATAGAAACAAATTTAATATTTTTAAAACATATATGTGTGTGTGTGCGTGCATATACATAAACATGTACCTGAAATGCAAGAATGGTTTTAAAAGCACATTATGTGTGAGCGCACACACACACACATCCCTGCTCCTGGGGGTGGGGAAGCCTCACTCTGAAATTTTGGGGAGGGCAGAAGAGTCTTTAAAGACAAATGGAAATAGACTTCTCAGTCTGGCCCACAGCACAAGTCATGGGGTCTTGTGTTGGAGGGTCTTCCACATTCTCCTTTGGCATCCCACCTACCATCTCTTTCTATCTCTTATTGCAAGAGTCAAAGCCTGTTTCCTAAGGCTGGAGCCTCCCATGTGGTTGGGATCCTTCTTTCCCCTCCCATAAATCCCTCCCTGCCACTTATTTCTCAAGCCCCCCCCCCGACCCTGAATGGGGTTGGATCTCAGTTTCTTGGCTGGGTGGGCAAAAGTTTCCCCCGACCAACCTCCAGAACATTCAGTGACATTGTGGCAGTGCCTAGGTTTCACGGGCACGTATGCTTGGAATGTGGGGAACGGGGCCTTTTCGGCGGGTGCTCCATGGCTTTGGAACCCCCCCCCCTTAGGCAGCTGGGCTGGGACCCTCCTTGCTGCCTTTCCACCGAGAAATGACCACTTTTCTGTTCCTGTTTAGGAATGGACTGCAAGGGCTTTTAATGGTGCGCTCTTTCACTGACTTTCACCTTTGCTCTTTTACAAGGATTTTTTTAAATCGTTTCAGCTCTACAGATAGTTTAATTCCACTTTAACAGGAACTTTTGGAGATCCTTCCACACAGGTCTTTGGACACACCGGTATCTGCATTTGCTCTAATCTCCATAAGCCACCCTGAGTCCCAGTTTTCGGGAAAATCCAGACGATAGCAAAGCAATAATATTTTCAAGTCGTGAGAGGCCATCTTGCATCCAGATTGCTTTCCGGTCCGTAAGCCACCCCGAGTCCCAGTTTTTGGGAAAATCCAGACGATAGCAAAGCAATACTACTTTCAAGTCATGAGAGGCCATCTTGCATCCAGATTGCTTTCCGGTCTTTCTCTCCATCTTGCCTCCCAAGCAACCACGTAGCCTTCCCTCCTCCTTCCCCCACAGCCTTGCTACAGACACCCCCCAAATGCTTGCGACCCTCAGGTGGGAGGCAAGGCCCCCATCCATGACTCCAAATCTTTCAGCAAGGCTTCATTTGCTCCACGGCTCCTCTGCCCAGGCCGGTGCCAGCTGAGCCGCCCGCGTGGGCCAGCCCGAAAGAGGAGACGGCACCTGCCAAAGGCAAGAGGACAGAATCCTCTTCTGTTTAGTCAAAGGAGAGGAGGGGGAAAGAGAGAGAGAGAGACAGACAGACAGACAGAGAGAGAGAGAGAGGCAGCTAGAAAGCAGCAAAGAGATGTTGGCTCCTAGCCGGCAATCATTAGCGGCAGCCAGTGGACAAGGATCAGAGAGGGAGAGAAAGCAAGCGGAGAGCTCCTCTCCCTTCCCACCACGGTGGATTCAGTCGGCAGCGCCCGCTGCTTGATAACCTACTTGGAGATTTGGAAAGGGAAGAAGAAGAAGGAGGAGAGAAAGCAAAGGCCAGCCCTCGCCGTCTGGTTATTTCTCTATTAGCAAAAGCGGCTTCCCTTCATCTCCAAGACAAAAACGGAGAGGACGGGTCTGGAGCAGATGGAAGAGGGGAGCTTTTTAAGCCTCAGACCATCTCCTCTCCTGAGGAGAGGAAACTGAAAAGTTACTCAATAGCAAGAGGGCAGAGGAAGGGACGGGAGTGCTCTGAAAGGCCGACCATTTTTCCCTTCTTCTCTTAAAGGCTCAGAGGCAGGGAAAGAATTTCTTCTTAAAAATATTTTGAAGCAGCCACTACTATTGTCTTGTGGCAGTGTGTTCCACGACTTAATTACCCAGGATGTGACAAATCACTGAACTGTAGCATCAAATTGGGAGGGACTCTTAAAATCATCTAGTCCAGCCCCCCTTTGAGGCCCCTCCCTAAACTGCAAACCCCAAGATTCCATAGGATGTTGAAAATGGAATAATACCACTATAACAGTCTAGTGTGGAAATGGCCAAAGGTGCTTCCATTTCACTGTCCTAATCTCCCCACCTCCTCAGTGGTGGGGACGGACCTCAGTTTCAATGGATGATGATGATGATAATAATAAAATTTATTTGTATCCCACCTCTCCACATGGATCGAAGCGGTGAACAGCATGAAATACATTATACATTAAAAGACATTAAAAGACATTAAAAACATACCCAATCTTCCCCACCCACCAACCCAGCTAAAACTAACCTCCTAAAACACATAACAATTAACAATTCATCAACTATTAAAACGACCTCTGTCTGAGTTCCAGCCCACAAGTCCTACAGCCCCCAACATATATTTTTTTCAAATTATCGAATTTGGGGGCAATTTTTTGCCCCCCTACTATACAAAATGGCCCTGTAAATGACACAAAAATATCCTCACCCCAACCCCACAAACCCCGAACTATCCTCCTGTCTCTGTTTTCTTCTGCAAAACCTCCCAAAATGGTGGTGTAGAAAGTTTGCCCCATCCCTCATGCAGTTGCCCCCCAAGCCTTACAGAGACACCAATTTTGACTAGGCTAAAAAAAGCCTCCCTCCACCATGCGGCTTCCTGCCCCCACACACACACAACACACAACACACAACACACACGGTTACTTGCTGATCTACAGACATTATCTACTTACCCATCAGTGTCTTGGAAATTAACATTCACTCTCTTGGCCGATCCCAGGAGCTCTGTGGAAGCAGGGGCGGGGGGGGCAGGGAAAAAGGGAAAAAAGGGAAATGAGAGAAGCAGCAGAAACAAACCAAGAGTTAGGATTTTTCAGCCCAAATCCTACTGGTTAGTCCCAGCTACAGTAAATGGTGAGGAATGGTTGTTCCCATGTCAGCAGGACGACGAATCCATGCCAGGTTTTGACAAGTTTGAAAAGAGCTCTCCAAGGTCCTGAGCCTCATCAGGAAGAGAGTTCAGCACCCTGGAGAGCACCTTCTCTGCCTGGAATGAGCCTGGAGAAGACTCGCCGCTCCACTGACGTGCAAGCCATTGCTCGCCACCTCCCTGAATCCATAGCATTGACATATGTGTTGATTTCCCATTCACCAATTGAGTTGAAGGGTCTCCTCTGAGCAAGATTTGCTAACAAGATCTAGGCTGCTGTCGTCAGAGCAGGAGAAACATTTCAGACCTAAAAATGCCACTATCCACATTTAGACATGTGGGACTTAAAATGCTTCATGCATCTGGATCAGTAGGAGAAAACCAGACCAATTTCAGTGTCACTCTTGGGCACATTCTCCTACAGCATCTCTTCCACCCCCACTTCCACTTTAATCTGCAACTTGGGGGGGGAATCTGCACCAAACAAAATCACATTTAAATATAGAATCACAGAATCCTAGCATTGGAAGGGGCCCCAAAGGCCATCATGTCCAGCCCAATCCTCAGTGCCGGATCTCCAGCACCAGAAACAACAACAGGCTGTTTTGGAAGACATGCAGAGAAAAAGACCTCACAGCCTCTCTAGATCACTGGTTCCATTATCAAATTGCCTGGGGAGGCACTGGAGCCCACTGGCTGAAAATTTTAAGAACCCCCCCCCCAAAAAAAACCAACTGCAATTCCCAGGAATCCATAGTATGTTGCCAGGGCAGTTAAAGAGCAGTCACGTTGCTGTAACTGAGCAGTGCGGCTATTCCTGGGAAGTAAGAACCCCGTGGGACTTTCTGGGGCCCATTTGCAGATGCGGTCAGGGCCTCTTTGCTCCCTTCCTGCCGAGCAGAGCAGAGCCATTGAATTTCACATTTGCTGCTTCCCCAAGAGCAAGAGGAGGAATAAAGCTCCAATAACAAGGTTAAAAATGGAGAGCAACCATCCGTCTTCCTGACAGCAGATGCACAATGAGAGAGGAAGGAGCCTAGCTTGTTAAGGAGATCTGGAGTGGAGGGGCAGTGGTGGGGACTGGAATAAGCAAGGGGGAGACACACAAAATGGGGTGCAGGAGAGGACTCTTCGCTCCACAAGCTCTAACTCTGCTTTGATTCTCATCACTTCCTTTGCAAAACGTTCCATTACGGTGCCAACACATGAAAGGGAGACAATGGAGGGCCTTTTAAAAAGGAGAAAGAAAAGAGTGGCTGCAAATGGTTAGAGTTGGCAACAGAGCTGCTGAAGGCAGGCAGGCAGACTGCATTGCAAATTAACCAACAGTGGCTTGTGGCTTCTGTGTTTTGTGTGTGTGTATGTGTGTGTGTGTGTGTGTGTGTGTAAGAGAGAGAGGGAGAGAATCTGCTCTAATTTTACTTTAAGACTTTAAAGGTTCTCTCCAAAGCGCTGAACCTCTTTTGGGGACAGAATTCAGTGCCTTGAAGAGAGCCTCTAAAGTTCTGACTAAAACACAGAACAGATTTGCCACTGCCTCACTGATATGGAAGCTATTAGCTACCACTGGTGGTAAACCCCACTTCACTGCAGCTGCGGAACCAGGGGACTGACCTATAGTGTGTTTTAGCAATATCAAGTGTGCTTTAATCTGGAAACTGTCTTGAGTCCCGGATTTGAAACAAAGGAGGGCTATAAATAAAGATTTTAGTCAATATCCTACAGCACAATCTATATTTAGCAACTGGATGAATGTGTAGCTGTTTTTCAGAAATGCAACCAAATCCTGCTAGGGAATTACAAAGATGCAAGAGCACTCCAATGTGCATCAGGCACTTCCAGTGCGTATTGCATGCTCCTGTTTTGCTCAGTGTCAGGCTGGCTTTGCTCTCAATACCAGGTAGTGCTTTGCTGTTTGATGCCATGGAATGCTTGGAAGGGGATGATGGGAAGTGAACAAGAAAACAGTGCATTGGGAGTGAAGGAATGTTATTTTAATGAACTCTGGAAAGAGAGAGAACCAACACAGGTGCAAGACCAGGCCATGAGCAGGCAGAAGTTGAGACTGGGAAAACAGTTGTCTCAATTAGCTATCGAATAAGGGGCTTGTGTGCACAAATTGTGTGCACAAATTGTGTGCACAAATTGGTTGCCTCTTATAAGGCAATGCAGATCCAATAGATTCTGCAGTCTTGACAATGGCCAGAATGTGCTGCCATTGCTCTAGGCCTGCACGATCTACCAAATGCTTCGTTAAGCTTATTTAATGAATTAACCTCTCCTGGCCCAACTCCCCACAACCTCACGGAAACATCATTCACCCAGGCTCTGAAGGCCAGCAGAAGGGGTCTTCTTTTCTCCCCTTGCAGCTGATGCCCACTAAACTAGGTTAGGCAGGACATTCTGACCACGGCAATAGAGCCAAAACCCTGACAAAGTAGCAGTTGTGAATATGGAACAGTTAGCTAGAATTAGTCACCCACAACTGTTCTGTATTCATGATCCTAACTCCCTCCTTTACGGAGCATCAGCTGCATGGAGAGAAGGCGGTCCATTCTGCCAGCAAGCGGAGCTTAGCAGGAATGATGTCTCCATTAGGTTTGGGGTGGGGGGCTATGCTGGGAGAAGTTACTCAGATAAGCACAGCCAGCCCTCCACATTTGCAGGTTTCACTTTTGCAGATCTGATTATTCACGGATTATTTGCTGTCCCCTCTGCTGCCCTCCTGTGCCATTTTTAATGGGGACTGCGAGCCTCGTGAGGCTGAGAAACTGAGAACGAGGCTGGTAAGTCCTTACTAAAAATGGTGTGGGGCAGCCGTGGAGATGGCAGTAAGCCCCCCCCAGCCCCCCACTTCTGCCTTAGGAAGGAACCCTGATGCCCCAAAGGAATCCATGGTGGGTTGAATATGCTGATCATACTTTTTTTGTGTGTTAAATACGGTTTGGGAGGGCCTAGAGGTAGTCTTGGTTTCTCCATTTTCACAGGGGTCCTGTGCCCCAAACCCTAGCGAATGTGGAGGGAGGACTGTATACTTAACTAAGTAGCTGATAGAGAACACAGGGCAGTGGAATTATGCAAATATACTCAGCTCAGAGGAAACCACAACGATTGATAATGACAACCACATCTCTTAAAGAAATGTAGGAACTCTGCAAACATACTCAGTTCATATAAAGGTACACAAGCTGGAAGAATCTCACAAGCTCCACCCCCCCAGCCTCCCACACACATCTGGGGTTGGAGGCACAACACTTCTGGCAGGGCTGCCAACATGGGGGCTGCTCCTCTTTGGAGGTCAACCGAGGTCCCACAATCGGAGTGATGTGGCTGCCCTGGGCGCCTCCCTCCCTCCCTCCCTCCCTGAGCACCCTCTCCCAAGATGCGCCTCTCTGCCTTTCAGCAGTGGCGGTGGCGGCACAGAAGCCTGCTTTGATCTTATCACACTGAGCATGACGACGTGATGACATTAAGGAAGCAGCCAAAGACAGGGTGGGGGAAAGGGGGTGGAAGAATTGCAGGAGGGGGAGGTGAAATGAGGTGACGCGAGGGAACCCCTCCCTCGCAGCACCCAGATGGCCTCAGGCACACTGTGTGGACTTGGGCATCAATTCCTGTACTACACAACCAGAGCTTTGGAAACGTGGCTCATTTTGGAACCAAATTCCCAGAATCTGAGACTATTGGTCCAAAATGAGCCATTTTCCCCAAGCCCTGGAACTGGATGCTGGGGAAAAACTGCTATCCAAAATAAACCAGCATTTATTAGTTGTTGTTGGGGTCTTTTTTAATTAGCCTATAATTTTTTTTCCATATTGATTTTATGGATTCAAATAACTTCTGGAATATCTTTCAAGACAGAGTCACCCAAATATACTCTAGTGTCAGTGTCTACGGGCGGAGCACCACACAACCTGCAGGCAAAATTGCAATGCGGCGCACCACAGGCCAAGGAGTAGGTGCCATTGTGCAATGCACAAGGCGCAAGACAAAATGTGCAACTGCAATTTGCTACCTCGCCTTACCAGCAACTCTGCTTCCGCTGCTGTCAGAAGAATAGGGCTGGAAGTCAGCGTAGGACTTAATGTTTTCATAAAGGGACTCATGCCAGAGAGAAGTAGACCTGAGTTGTTTTGTAATGTTTATATTCACCTGGAGACCACCACCTTGACCATAAATGGACAGGGGTCCATTGCGCAAGAGATGGAAGGGACCCCAAGGTCCATTCCTGCCATGCAGGACAACACAACCTCTCCAACCAAGGAGAGTCCAAGGAAGTCTATTGCACTGTCGAACGGTTCTTATAATCAATAAGTTGTTCTTAATGTTTGGGTGGAAACTCTCTTCTTGTTATTTGAATCCTAGAATCCTAGGATTGGAAGGGGCCTCATGGGCCAGAGAGTCCAGCTGCCCGACCAGTGCAGGATCTCCAGCTAGAACATCCCCAGCAGCAGATAGCCATCCAGCCTTTTTTTGAAGATATCCAGAGAAGGAGCCCAAATACCTCTCTAGGGAATTAGTTCCACGGTTACAGTCAAGAAGTTCCTTGTCATACCCAACCCCAATCTTCAAATCATTAGCTCAGGACCGACCTATTGCTTGTTTCAGTCTCTGGAGCAGCAAAACAGAAGCTCAATACAGTGCTTAGGTTTTGGCCCTTGGAACTGTTTTGATGTAATCTTTTTACTGGTCTATGACCATAAAAAACAATATCTATCTATCTATCTGTCTATCTGAAGCTCAATCTATCTTCCACATGCTTCCCTTCAGATATGTAAAGATGGCTATCACACCACCTCCCAAACTTCCTTTCTCCAAGCTAAATATATTCAGTCCTCCAGTAAGACTGTCACACTACACGGTTATAGTGCTATTATTCCACTTTAATTGCCATGGCCATATTACATGGAACCATGGGATTTGCAGTTTAGGGAAAGGTATTCGGAATTTTCAGCCAGAGAGCTCCAGCACCTCGCTGAACTTCAAACCCCAGAATTCCACAGGGTGCAGCCAAGGCAGATAAAGTGGAATAATAGCACTATAACAGTGTAGTGTGAATGGGTCCTAAGTCACTCCTCCTAAGGTTTGGTTTCCAGATCTTTCACCATCTTGGCTGTTCTTCTCCAAGACCTTCCATCTTGGATTGGGATGCCCAGAAGTGGGCACAAGATTCGGGGTGAAGTCTGATGAGAGCTGAGGACGTGGAACGCCTGCTCTGTACCCACAGGCTTTCCCAGGGTCAAACGTCCAGGACAAGTCCTTCCGCACCTCTCTTCCAGGCCCTCTCCTATTCAACCATCCACCAGCCCTTACAATTTTTGGAAGTCCTCCCCCTGCGCTATCTTTGCTGCATGGGCCACAATTTGCCATGGATGCCAAGCCTAAAAATAGCCTCCCCCCACACCTGTGAGCAATCAGAAGCATTACAATTATTCACTGTCAGCCTTGGAGATCTGGCAAACCAACCTGAGGCAGAAAAATAACAAGCCAGAAACGTCGAGGAAATCTCCTTTCTCTACACCTTGTGCGCCTTTATCGGCTCATAATCTAACAAGGGGAATGCCTAATAAACATTAATGCTTGTGAGGAAGTGTGTCTGTGTGCGGAGGAGGCAGGAAAAAGACGTTCACAGTCTTTTTTTAAAAAAAAATTGCAAGAAGAAAAGAAGAACAGACGATGAGCAAGCAAGTAATAGATTATTATTCAGTACGTGTGATTCCCTACAAGCAGCTACTAATTATCCAGCATTTAAAAGCCCAAAGTGGTTCTTTTTTTTAAAAAAAAAAAAACATACGCACACAACCAAACCAGGGATGTCAGCTCCCTGGAGAGATGCCCACCCTGTTCCCCACGGTTTTTTGTTTCAAGCGGCATTGTTGTTGGCAACGAGGAGACCACAAAACTGAGTGGTCACGGGTGGGCATGAGGGAGCGTGCCGGGCACACAGCTGGTTTCACAGGACTGGGTGGGTCAGCACAGCCGTGGCCACGTTGGCAGGGGAAAACCTGCTCTGGGTTTTAGTCTGAACTGTAATGCTGCCGTACAAAGTGTCAAGCTCATTTTGAGGAGGGGTTCTGATCAGCACCTTGGAGACCTCCTTTAAAGTTCAGAGTAAAACCCAGAACTGGAAGCTGACAGCCACCCCTGGTTATTAAGACATCCGTTCGTGGGTGTACGTTTGCTCCGTGCAAAGTCAACAACTGGTGATTTTACTACACTTTTTTATTCACCTCACTTTTTAAAAATTGAAACATTTCAAGTACAAGTAAAATCAGTACAAACAAGTTAAAATGATTTAAATAGATTCCAAACTTATTAAACACAAAAAAGAAAAAATGTATTAGATGCGAATAAAACAGGTTTAAAAGATAAAAAGCTTGGAAACCATGCACGTTAGCATTTTGAGGTAAATCAGCAAGGCTGAGAGGTTTTAATACCCTGCTGTGTTTTCACTGGGTGCCTAAATGCAATCAGTGTTGGCACCAGTCGGGCCTTCCAAGGGGGGGCATTCCCCAATTGGGGTGCCCAGCTGAGAAGGCCCCACTCCCATGACCTCACCCAGTGCAATGTCCCCAGAAGGCAGCTCCCAGCAGACCTCAATCCTTGGGCAGCCACATAGAGAGAGCATTCAGTCCAACATACCTTCCCAGGTGTGGACAAAGTGCAGCACACGTGCTGTTTACGGTCCCCCAAGAGCCTAATTACCGTGCCCCAATCTCAATCCCCCCCCAATAGGAAATCTCCTCTCCTCTTGAGCCCCACAGGCAGAAAACTTCTGAACTACTTTGTTCTCACATGCAAGAACGATGGTAGATGAAGATTTGCATCCTGAATCTTTCCATGTAACCACTGAAGAAATCAATTGGACCCTCCAGTTCAGTGCAAAAACCCTCTCATGCCACGATAGTGCAGCCTTGGGCACTTTTGAGATAAGGACCAGCAAACCCTCCTCGCCCCCGTGTCTGGCAATCCCCCCACACCAGATCCTAACCAGGGTCTGCGGTCCCTCATCCAGCGGATTCCTTTCTCGGGTAGCTTTGCAAAAGCAGTGATTCAGACAAGACGAACCTCCTCCCTCCGTGAAGAGATTGTGCTCCATCAGGGAAAGACTGTTGACTCAGACGCTGCCAAGCTGTGGAGTCAAAGCTCAATGCCAAGGAGAGAAACGAGAACAGGACAAGAGTGGCCAAGAAGCCCATTTTGAGCATATGCTCGACGCAATTAGCCTCCTGTGGTATGTATGCTGACGACACATATGTCATGCTGATAGACACATTGGCTGGAGATGCCTTCCAAAGACAAAACTGAAGAGCACAGAACAGAGTCCACAGAGAAAAGGGAGAGACAAGTCTCCAAGTGCTCCGCAGAAGACCTTTATTACTTGAAAGCCCTTGGGTTTGTTTCAAATAGTGAATGAAGATCACCTACAGAGCACTTTTTATTTATTTTTATTTATTTATTTGCATCCCGCCTCTCCATATGGATCGAGGCGGCGAACAACTTACAAATAGCATGTATTTTGAACATTTCTATACGTGCCCCCAACAAGCTGGGTACTCATTTTACTGACCTGCGAAAGGATGGAAGGCTGAGTCAACCTTGGAGCCGGGCAGGATCGAACTCACAACCTTGTGGCTTGCAGTACTGGCGTTTAACCACTGCGCCACCACAGCTCCTTGAAGACTTGTCTTTTTTTTCACCAGGCTGAAAATGTCCAACTCCCTCAACCTTTCCTTTTGCTTTTTTGTTTTCCTTACCTCTGATCATCCTTGTTACCCTCCTCTGAAGTTGCTCCAACTTTGCTCAATCCTTCTTAAAATGAGGCACCCAGAACACTGGACCCCAGATGAGGCCTCACCAGCGCAGAATATGGTGGGACTCTGACTTTCCTTAACTTGGAAACGATGGTTCTATTAAGAGTGGTCACAACAGAACCCAACAAGCAAGTATTGCCCGAATGTGAGCTTGCATCACACCACCCTAAGGCCATTAATGGCAAATTCCAGGGGGCATTTGCAGGTCCTTTCCAACCATACAGTTTTGTGATCTTATTCTTGAATTGACTGAGCAGCTGGGCTGGAATTCTTGCCTAAACTATCTCCTCGCCTCTGTTTTTTTGCTTCCCCACCCACCCACATTAAAAGGGCTCAGGGAAATACGCTAAACAAACATTCTCCCACTCATGCGGTGAAATAATTGTCAGCACTCAAAGCTTGATGAGAGGCCTGGCTGATTGGTTTCCTTTGCACAGCTAAAAACACCCTGGGTTTTCAAGTGGTTAACAAAACCAGCTATTAACTAAGCAGGCTGCCCTCTCCAAATGCGTCAGGGCTGCCAGGTTAAGAGTGCAGGAGTGCCAAGAACGCACCTGGCACGTGCATGCAACATGCCACAGCCCAAGGGTGGGGGATGCAGGAGGGGCCAGGAGACCCCCTCACAGGCTTGTTGATTTTGGAGGAGGACAGGGTCCACTGGGATCCAGTGAATCCACTCTGGGTTTTAGTCTGAACTTAAAGGAACAGTCTAAGGTACTAAATCTATTTTGGAGATTCCAGTCCTTAGATAAAGCTCCTTTAAGTTCAGACTAAAACTCAAAGCAGTTCCACTGCCCTGCTGGTGTGGACACCACCAGCCGCTCTCTGCAGGCCCCCACCTCCTATGATTTGGGGTTCTCAAAGACCTTCTTGCAGCAGGAAAGAAATGGCTTGAATTATTTGCCGGTACCTCCAAGAAGAAACTTAGTGAAGAATCACATCTTTGCTCTAAAATCAGAGGACAGCTGGTGCATACCACGTGATATAGTGGTATACAATTACTTTCTCTCTCTCTCTCTTTCTAAAAAATTATAGCTATAGTTATGGCTATACCTATAGGAATCTATAATGTATGATATTAAAAAAGCAAACTGACAGTAGGTCTCCCAAGTTTGTCCTGGATGTCAAAAGGATGGAGTTAATTACTGAAATGTATATGCATTTGTTGCTGTGATTAACAACAAATCCAAAAAGAAAAAATATAAAGAACACAAAACATTTTGGTGTCTGCCTTCTTCGGTTGCTAATGGTTCTCCAGTGGATGATGGCATTATTCTCTAAGCTGAGGCCATGTGGATGTTAGGGTCCAAGTCTAGGAATGTAGAATTTCTCCCTTTTGTCCAAAATTCCCGAAAGAGGAGTGGGTCCCTTGGTACCCAACAGGGCCAGTGGACATCCTTGGCCACTGATTGTTGCTCCCACTTTCTGGTCAGAACTGCACATTGACAGAGGTCTGTGGGTTGTTTCCCCACGTGCTGCAGACAACGTCTTCTACCTCTGCATTCAGTCACATCGACAAGACTGCAGACAGGTGGTGGGTGATGTGCCGTTTAATATAGCAGGTCCTGCCTGTCACCGGGCTGCTCCTCAAAGTGACAGTCTGCTTATGGTACCTTCATGCAATGCAACGCTTTGAATCACCAGGGTGCGATCCTGGATCGCTGTTCCCGACAGCCACCCTGGCACGGCTGTCCTGCCATAGAAAATGGCTTCCCACATCTCTCATGCCTGTGTTTGTTCGTGGATGGAGTGGATGGAGGAGTAGAAAGAAGGAAGGGAGGAAGAGGCAGGACTTGGAGGAGGGCTGCTCCGCGAAGGCGTAGCTTCCCTTTGCAAGCCCTGCACGGAGGCTTCCTCTTCAAAGCAGGGCCTGCGTGAGTGTGCGCGCGTGTACACACATGCACAAAAGGGGGGGAGGGCAAGAGGAGGAGGAGGCAGGCAGCCATCTGCTGCCCACAGAGAGACAGCCGACAAACCGTCTGCTGTGGGCAAACACTCGCCGGCAGGATGGGAGACCTGTCTGGAAGGGCCTTTCTTATCACAAGCGCAGAGATGGGGAGGGGGGGCAGAAGCAACAGCTGTGCCTTGGAAGTGGCACCTTTCTCCCCCCATAGGAGGGATACCAGGATGTCCGTGGTGCCAAGCCGAGAGGGGAGGAAAATGCACAGGAAAACATGCCAAGTGATGGTGCCGAGAAATCTACCATCACCCATCCAGGGGCCAACCTTGCTGGCCCCTCTCTCGCACCCAGACCCGTGGCATGCTGGGCAATGCCATGCCTTGCCCCAGGGAGGGCCACCTTGGCAGGGAATGGTGCCCAAACCCTGCAGCCCTTTCTTCTTACCACTACAGACCACCCTGGACCCAAATATCTTTCTTTAGCATGCCTTTAACCTCTGACAAAGACTAGAATTATCTCCAGATAGCACAGAAGAGCCTGATGTTATCCTATACATGGCACTTAAAACAGCCTGTCACATCCCCCTGTGCCAAGCACGATCCAAATCCTCTTACGCATTTCTTTCGCCTTTACCAAATCAAACCCCCCATCTCCAGGTCAGTGTTATCAGAATCATAGAATCCTAGAGTTGGAAGAGACCCCAGGGGCCATCCAGTCCAACCCCCTGCTATGCAGGAACACGCATCAAAGCAATAGATGGCCATCCAGCCTCTGCTTAAAAGCCTCCAAAGAAGAAGACTCCACTACACTCCATTGAGGCAGCCTAGTCCACTGCTGGACAGCTCTGACCATCAGGAAGTTCTTCCTGAGGTTCAAGTGGAATCTCCTTTCCTGAAGCTTGAATCCATTGCTCCTTGTCCTGGTCTCTGGAGCAGCAGAGAACAAGCCCTCTCCTTCCTCAACATGGCATCCCCTTCATATTCACAACTGGCCCTTTCTGTTTTATCAGGGATGTGAAGGAGAGTGATGTATCCATTTTGGATTGTAATCTGAACTTTAAAGGAGTTGTCTGAGGTGCTGAAGTCTACTCCCCTCCATTAGGTTCAACCTTTGCATTCACTTCCTTAAAATTCAGACTAAAACCAGAAGCGAATTCCTCACCCCACTAATGCAGAAGGCATCAGGCACCTCCAGGGATGGCAATTCCCATTGCTCTGAAAGCTACAGATGTGGGGAGGATGGTACCGCCGAGATTATCACTATCAGCGTTGTTGGGTTTTTGAGATGCATAATGCATCTTTCTCCGCTTTCCAAAGGCTTTCAAAGAGACTCACAAATGTGTAATTCAAATTTAAAACATTCAGAGAGAGAGGGAGTGAAAGGGAGAATACTGTTGTGAGATTTCTGGGCGCACAAAGAGCTACAGTCACCCTTTGTTCACACACTCTCCAGGCCCCCTCCTCTTTGAAAGCATCTGAGCATAAGTAGAGTGCACCCCTCTCACTGCTGCACACCACACACATACACACACACACACACACACACAGTGGTGTTTCCAGCAGTGGACTATGCCTCCGGAAACTAGGGTTTGAATCCCTGCTTGGCCATGGAAATCCACTGGGTGACCTTAGGTGAGTCACACTCTCTCAGCCTCAGAGGAAGGCAAAGGCAAACCCCCTCTGAACAAATCTGGCCAGGAAAATGCTACAATAGATTTGCCTTAGGGTTGCCATGAGTCAGAAATGATTTGCAGGCCCACAAGACCAACAACAAACACACACGTTAAAAAGCCATGGCAGGTCACCCCTGTGCCAACCCTAGCAATCACTGGCCTACCTTTTAAGGCTGTCGTAAGGTCTGCCAAGGCAAGTTAGGGGGAACGGCGGACCTCCTTTCCCTCCATCCTCCTCCCGCGCTACTGGTAACCTGCTTCTATTTTGGTTGGCAGACACGCTCCATGTGTTTTTCCTCCCCGAAGAAGACTGTTTTCATGACGGGAACTGAAGGAAAGGGGAGGGTGCCTCGGGTGACAGCAAACACTGAGAATTGGCAGAAAATAACGGCTTCCCCTTCTGTTCGGGTTGCCTGCGAAAGGAAACGGGGGCCGGGAGCTCTGGGATCAGCCGCAGAGAAGGAGCAATGATCGTATTTTCCACCCATGGCAAAAGAAGAAGAGGAGGAGGAGGAGGAGAGAGGCCTCGCTGGAGAGACGGGTCGCCTTGGCTGCCATCATTCCTCGGCCGAGGATCCCAAAGGGAACCCCAGTGTGACAGTCGGGGTCAAAGGGTCCCCCTAGGGATTTCTGGCTCCATTTCCTTCCTTCCGGAGAGCCTCACTGGGGAAGGACCACATGGCCAACCCAGCAAGAAAAGAAGGCAAGGAATACCTAGAAATAGTTTTGTCTGTTCCTTCCTCTGAAATAGAGCCCACAGCCCCTGGGATTTGTTTGCGGTCTCCCATCCAAGTACCAACCAGGGCTTAGCATCCAAGTTCAGATGGGATCTGGTGCCTTTAGGGTATTCCCGACTGGAGGTTTTTAAACAGAGGCTGGATGGCCATTTGCTTGGGGTGCTTTGGGGGTGAGTTCCTGCATGGCAGAACGGGGTTGGATTCAATGGTCTCTTCCAGCTCTCTGATTCTGTGACCTCTTGGTTTGCCTGTTGGAGAGGAATAATCTGTGTAGTGGTTACAGCACTGGGTCTGAGACTTGGAGGATCAAGCACTCAGCAAGCCATGAGACTCCCCCAGGTGTCATTTCAGCCTGGCCTACCCTGCAGGGATGCTGTAAGGAAATGGTAGAAGGGAAGAGAAGGAGAGACATGCATGCCATGGGGGGATCCCAAAGCTCCCCCAAAGCACCAGATCTCTAATTAGCATATTTTTGGACAGTCCCTAAGATCCATCCTGCCACAACTGAGTACCAATGGCACCCCGCAGCATGTTCCATGGGGTACCGGGGATGACTGGAGAGAAAGAGACGGAGCCCACTGCCAAGGCAGGTGTCTGGAAAGGCATGGCTTCATACACTTTTCTGTTTGAGTGCTGCACCCTTTTTCATCCATGCTCCTAAACTAAGGCTTTATATTGTTTTATTTCCATGGAGAGCTTAATATTATTCCAGTCTTAACTTTTTGCATGTTTTTAGCTGCATGGAGTTCCACTTGTATCGCCTTCTGTATCTCCACTTTTTGGAGATAAAGAAAGTGACGATTGATTGATTCAGGTCCAAGGTCCCTGCCGCTCCTCCCTTTAAGGCCAGGCGTATCTGGGTTACTTGGGCTTCCCCACCTTCCCTTCCACGCCCCCCACTCTTGTCCTGACAAAGCCATCCACCCCAAAGTGCATGCTATCGTTCTGTATCAAAGACTCGCTTGCAAATAATGGGCCTCCCGGCAGTTTTGGCTTGCTGCTGGAGAACGGGTCTGTTTGCAATGGTTGGGGGAAATGCAGGTCTCTCCTTTGGCGGAGCAGCGCGGAATCTTTAATGGGTCTTTAGAAAATGTTGTCCTTTCTCTTTTCTTTGGAAGCCTTCACGAAAGTGGTGGTGGGGAGCTCCTTCTGCCTTCTGGGCTGAGTTAAAGCAAGAAAATAAGGGCAGGGGGAAGGGATGCTGCAGGCATAGGGGTGAGGGGCTCCAAATTGCAATTCTGATCTTTTTTTCTGGTCCTGGAAGTACTGGGAAGACGGCTTCCTATGCCATCAGAAGGTGGGTAACATCAGCAGGTACAGGGGCTATTTCTCTGTCCCAGGACTCAGCGGAACCTACAGAAGCTGCCAAAAATGCCTCCACCTCACCCCTTTAAAGGAAAAACAAACTGGAAATAAGCAGAAATCCCCTTCCAGTTTTGGGAAATGGGCCTCCTGTGTGTAAGAGGGCAGAGGGATGCTATCTCAGCCTCCTCTGAATAAATCTTGAGAGCCAGCAGGGGATAACGTAGGAGTGCCGGACTAGGACTCTGCAAGACCAGGGTTCGAATCCCCATTCAGCCCTGGAAAGCCACTGGGCGACCCCGAGCAAGTCGCATCCTCTCAGCCACAGAAGGAGACAAGGGCAAACCTCCTTGGAATAAATCGTGTCAAGAAAATCCCTGTGATAAAGTTCTGGTAATTCAGAATTGAAAAGTGCCTAAAAAACTTAAAGGCAGCAGATCTTATGTGCTCTTTGATGCTAAGCAGGGTCAGCCCTGGTTAGTACTTGGATGGGAGATGACCAGTGAATCCCCACAGGCTGTATTTCAGCAGAAGGAATGGGCAAATCCACCTCCGAGTATTGCATGCCTAAGAAAACCCCCTAGGAAATTCATGGGGTCACCATAGGTTGACAGGTAACCTGAAGGCACATATCCATATGTGGCTGATTGCAGTTCCCATCATTCTTCTCCATCCACTGTGCAGGCCAAGGAACTGATGGAATTGGAGTCCAGCCACACCCTAAAGGTACCAGATCGCATCTGATGTTGGAAGCTAAGTAGGGTCAGCCTTGGTTAGGACTTGGATGGGAGAGCAACAAAGAATACCAGATGCTTTTTGTGTTTCATCCATGTTTTATACATGTTTCTTCTTCCTTTGGCCAATGTTTATTGTTTATTGCATACTGTAAAATTTGCTTCTGTCATGGATGATGTTATGTATTATGTTACAACCATAAGATACATATGTAAACATTTCAAGAATGGGTTTCCTTTGATAAAAATAATTTATAAAAAAAGAAAAGACAAGACAATAGGAAATTCACGGGGTTACCATAAAACGACAGGCAACATGAAGGCTCTTACAGAGTCAACTGGTAAGCCCCTAACAACAATAAAAAATAAGATAACAATAAATAAGCCAAGCAGAAAGGCTCCAGGGCTGTTTCCAAGATTTTGGGAGGGCAGTCACATTTCTTATAGCGGAGCCCCACGATCCCTCCCCCATTAGCCTGGCTGCGCAGCTGCTGGATTTGGACACAAGAGATTTCCAAGAAAAGCAGCTCCCTCAGAAATTCCACTGGTTCTTTGAGAGACAGAGAGAGGGGGAAATGTCCTAACAGGGAGGACTGTCCAGGCAGGCCGTAGCAGCAGCAAATGGAGAAGTTAATCAGAGAGGGTTTATGGCTGCAGAGCGCAGAGCTGAGCAGCCTGCAGGGGGAAATAAAACGTCTCCAAGATATAGGCCGGCCGCAGCCGCAGATGCTGGAAGGAGGTGCTGCACGGGCTCTGCTGCCAGGGCCAGGCGTGGAGCCAAGATCCGGGACGGGAGAGCTGCAGAAACAGCCGGGCCGGGCCTGCTTCTTGGCTCTCTCGTACCAAGGGCTGCTGAGCAGCAAAGGCTACTGTACAGGGAAATGCTGCTCTCCTGCTCCTTTGAAGGGAGGCTGGGCCCCTGGCCCCAAGGGCGAAGGAGTCCTCTGGGGCAGGGCAAGCAGGAAGGGGAGCCTCAACATCTGGGGCAAGGGGGCTCCAGAAAGGCAAGGAGGGGTCGGGGGTGATTTGCAAGGCCAGAAGCAAAGCAGAGCAAGCAAGCATCAAACTCAGCACGGTGGGGCTCACACCCAGGGATGCAATCTTCATTTGTCTCATTTTGGGTGCAAGGATAGCCTGTGTCTGTCTGTCTGTCCACACATGCCTTTAAGTCACCTGTCAACTTATGGGCAGTCCATGAATTTCATAGAGTTTTCTTGAGGAGGAATACTCAGAGGTGGCTTTGAAATAGAGCCTCCAGCACCAGGTCTTCCCTCAGCCTGACTTCATAGGTTTTGCTCTCCATCCCTCTTCCCATCATTGTTCAGTTCCCCAAACTTGTCTCTGTCCTTCTTAAAACCAGGTGCCCAGAACTGAACGCAGGACTCCAGGTGAGGTCTGACCAGGGCAGAATACAGCAGGAATATTAATTCCCTTGACTTGGAAGCCTTGGTTCTGTTAATAGCCTTGCAGGTGCCTGCATCTAATAGTCCCTCTGCCGCCTGGACCCCTGCTGCTCCCCAAATTGTTCGGATCCCCTCTGTCACTTGCTTCCTCCTTCTGCTCACTCATTCATATTGCGCTTAGCATCTGGAAACAGCATGAAAAAGTTCAGTATTTTACAAAACAGAATTTTGAAGGAAGAGAAGGAAAAGGAAGAAGAGAATGAGAGGAGCTGCGAATCCCTGCTCCTGGAAACACACAGGAGTGAATTTTTAAAATCTGGCTTATTTTAAAAAGCTTCCTAATGACTTCACCTAAACACACACATACATACTTTTATATAGGTTTATCTTCAACTTTTTAAGCTGGACCAGTGGTTCTTAACTTGTGGTCTGTGAGACCTGGAGGGCTGTGTTGTCCTGACAGAGGGTCTGCTAAGGCTTGAAGAAATGTTATGAGCTTTTAAAGTTAAAATAGAAAGGGAGAAGGAAGGAAGGAAGGAGGGAAGGGATTATATGGAATCATTCCAATAAAAATATTATAATAGCAGCTTGTGCATTCACTTATTTCTCCCTTCTCTCCAAATCTGAAGACTGTTGATGAGCAACTTCAAAAAATAATTTTCGATGCATTTCAGTGTTTTAAATCTTAAATTTATTCTTGGTGGACCACAGCAACAAAAGATATTTAAAGGAGATCCATGTTAAAGGAAAGGTTAAGACCTGTTGAACTAGACAATGGATTAAAATGGTTTTTTTAATGTTTATTTTTTTTGTGTGTGTTGCTTTAAATCTTATTATCCTACTGCTCTATATTGGAAAAAGGGGGGAGCAACTGTGTGTTTGACTCTGGGGGAAATAGGCCCCCAGTACCCCTTTGCATATGGCCCATTGCTAAGAGGTAGAAAAACCAGACAGGGTCTTCTCTTTGGTAGCCCCGGGCCCCAACTCTCCCTCTGAAGAAATCAAGGAGGGCTGCTCTTTGTTTGCTTTTCGGTAGCCCATTTAACCTTCCCCGCTCCCTGCTGCTTTTGAGCCATTTCAAGCGCAGTGGTCCATCTCTCTCTGCTTTTAAAAGATCCCCTCCCTTCCTGTTCTTTTTGCCGTGGGCAACCTTTTCCAGTTCCTCTACCGTTTCAAGGTTTTCAATTATACACCACTGTGGGGATGGGAAGAGAGGCTTTAGAATGGAAAATAGAAATAATTTTTATAAATAAATAAAAAACCAGGGCCCCACTCCCCGGCCAAACTCTAATTAAGCCGGCAAAAGGAATATCAGGAGTCCATGAATCCCAGGTGTCTCTTCATCAGGTTTGCTTTGGCTCTGCCTCCCCGTAATTAGTTGGCCGGTCTTGGCTGACCAGCACGGCTTGTACGGATGCTGCCTTTGTGCCTGATTATTAGAGCCAAATGGGGAACGGACTCCCACCAAGGCACACGAGAGCACCATTTTCCTCTCTCTCTCTTTCTTCTTCCTGCTCAGCACTCCGGTGACCCTTGAATAACGCCAAAGGCTCGGCTCTCCGGAGTGATGGGACGTGACTCATCCTCCTCACATCCGTCAACGCCGCTGCCGTCCTCCCCCTGTGGCCCCACCGCTAAGGACGAGACGTGAAGGCCACAAAGTGGAAAGAGGGACGTGGACGGGGGTTGGCGGCTGCAAGGGGAAGACACAGTGGGTTTGTTCTCGGCAGGGTGGCGTGGCAAAAGCGTGCCATGTTGAACAAAGAAGGCCCGGGCAGAGCGGGCAGGGCTGTCAGGATGCCAAGGGATGGAGCCTGGCAAGACAGGACAAGGGAATCCTCATGCGTGAAGGAAGGATTCCATCTGCCAGCAACGTATTAGCGTTCACAGAATCACAGCATCAGAAGAGACCATCCAGTCCAACCTCCTGCTACGTAGGAATACTCAGCCAAAGCATTCCTGAAAGACCCCCAGCCAAACTCTGTCTAAAGACCTCCAAGGAAGAAGGATATGCGATGAAGGGGGATGATGGGAATTGAAGTCCAACAACATCGGGAGAGCTGCAACTTTCCCACTGCTGGTTTAAGAACATAAGAAGCCAAGCCCTGAGGCTAGGTCAGACCCAAGGCTGATCCAGCCCAGCACTCCTTCACACAGTAGCCAGCCAATTACCACCTGGGAATCAAAGAATTACAGAGTTGGAAGGGGCCGTCCAATTCCATGCCGTGCAGAAATATACAACTACATTACTTCTCAAAGATGCCCATCCAAGCTCTGCTTCATCCTTCAAAGAAGTCCACTCGCTGCCAAAAAAACTCTCATATAGTCAAGAAGTTCTTCTTAATGTTTAGATGGAATCCCTTTTCTTGTCATTGGAATCTATGGATTCATGTCCTGGTCTCTGGAGTATCAGAAAATAAGCTTGCTCCACCTTCTGCGGGTATTTAAAGAGGGCTAACCCCATATCAGCTCTCAGGCCACTCTTTTCCAAACTAAACATACCCAGCTCCCTAAGTTGTTCCTCATAAGGGCTTGGGTTTCCAGACCTTTTTCTTTCTGTTGCTATCTCCAAACAGGACAACCAGAATAGCTAGCAGTCTCTGCCCCGGGAGGCATGCAAAATATACCATTCCAACACTGGCAAACCCAAGCAAACGCTTGTAGCCTTCCTTCCAACCCTTTCAAGTGTGACCATGAATTTCCCCACTTTGCGTTCCCAAGGTTGTTCAGACCGTGTCAGCCAAGAGACGACACTCTGGATCACAAAATGCCCAGTTTGAGTTTCACACCAGAGGTGAATTTGCTTGAAAAAGCCAGCTCTCTCTGTCTCAACCCCCTATTTGGTGACAACTCTGACCTGCTTGGCAGGGTTGTTGTGGATAAAAATCATAAGGTTACATATTTCAAGAGCTTTCAGGGCTGTCCAGGTTAGTGGAAGAAATAAGTTATTTATCAGAAGGAGTGTTTGTAAAATAATGTCAAAAGGAGATCTGTCCCTCAATTTGCAGAGTGCCCAGCCTAGGCAGAAGTGGACAGGGCTCGGGAAGAACTCATAAGGGATATACAGGGGTTTGCTTGCAAGAAACCAAAGCTGGGACCACAGGTACGCATGCAAGTCCTGTTCCCAACATCCCTGTGCATCTGGCCACCTGGGTGGACATTTGTCTGTCATCCCTGCAGAAGATTCTCTATGCACGCTTGGCTAAACACGCTGCGTTCCCAGAACTGGGAAATGCGATAAGGCCAAGTTGCATGAAGATGGTCGCTGCCTTTCCACCCAGGAGCTGCCGTGGATCCCCAAACCGGTGCTTGGATGCCTGGCAGAGGGGGCAGGAGGCAGAGGAGCCCTGGCTGGGAGCGGCCTTCCAAACAGGCCGTCCAGAAGCCGGAGGAACAGAACGCAGGGAGCCTCGTCCTGACGGGTGGCGCCCGATTGATGGTTTTGGCACATCTGGGGGGCTGGCAGCCTTCCCACCTCACTGTTCTGGCAGGAGAGAGCTGAACAAGGGGAGGAGGGTCAGGGGAAAAGGGGGGGAAGAGGCAGAAGATCTGGGGGCCGGCTGTTGGGTCGGCCAAACGAAAATACAGACTCTGGGGCTGACAAGATGAGCGTTCCCAGAACAAGCAGGACTGGGAGGCCAAGAAGGAAACGGTGCCTCTTCTGTCCGCTCCCTCCCTCCAGGCTCGCTTGCCTTTTGGCCAAAATCGGCCCCTGGGGGCAGCACGAGCCATGCCTGCTGGGGAGGGGAGGAGGCAGGCTCACTCCTTTCCAAGCCCAGAAAACAGACATCATGACATAAATCCATCTGCTCCCAGCCAGATGCTGGACTGAGGTTTCCTTTCTGCTGGGGGCTGAGCAGAAACTGGGCTTATGCCAGTCTGGGTGGGGCAGAACAGGAGGCCGCAAAGGTGCCAAACAGGGCAACTATATGCCCTTTGGGGGGAAGTGGCAGAATCCCAGGGCCAGAATCCCAGCCGGAACAAAGAGGTGGAGGACAGGGTTGGTTACCTGTGGCCATCAGCCATACCTTTGGGTATCTCTTTGGGTTTTCCTGGCAGGTTTTATTCAAAAGAGGTTTGCAACCATTGCCTTCCTCTGAGGCTGAGAGACTGTGTCTCGCCCAAGGTCACTCAGTGGGTTTCCATGGCCAAGTGGAGATTCTCCTAGAGCCCTAGACCACAATTTCAAATCACAACACCACGCTGGCTCTCCTCTCTCTAGGTTTATTCCAGTTTCTGTACGGTTTTCTTGGCAATATGTACACAGAGGGGGTTTGCCACTGCCTTGTTGGAGGCAGAGAGAGTGTGACCTGCCCAAGGTCACTCAGTGGGTTTCTGTGGTTCAGCAGGGATTTAAACCCTGGTCTCTTGGCATCCTAGTACAACCCTCAAACCACTACATTATGCTGGTTCTAAAGATTTCTTTGAAGGAGGTTTGTCCATGCCTTCCTCTGAGGCTGAGAGAGTGTGACAAAGCTGAACCCGATTCAGACTCTGGTCTCCTGGAATTTTAGACCAACCCTCAAACCACTAAACTACGCTGCTCCAAGGGCAATCACAGTATCACCCGGAGTCCTGTGTCCACTTCTGGACACCACAGTCTTAAGAAGGACTTTGTCCCTCTGGAAGATGTCCAGAGGAAGGCAACAAAGACGCCGAAGGGTCTGGAAAGCATTTTTAGCCTGGAGGAGGGAAAACAGCAACCTCCAAACCTCTAAACGGCTGCAGTCCCATGGAAGGAGGAGTGAGCTTGTCTTCTGGTCCAGAATGGAGCCAAAAGTTTCAAAAGGCAAGGAAAAGAGGTTCTGACTAGCGATTAAGAACAATTCCCAGATGGTAAGAGCTGTTCAACAGCGGAACAGGCTCCCTCGTAAGGAAGCCAAAGTTCCTCGGCGTGCCGGAGGCAGCATCCCAAAGTAGCTGGTTTTGCTGACAGAAACTGCCTCTAGACTGATTTGGACCGATCACTGGGAGCCCGCAAGGCTGGAGCGAGACGTCATTGTTGGACTGGTGGCTAGCAAAGGCCTGGCGGATGGCTCGCTGGCCCAGAGCGGAGCTGCTTGAGCTGCAGAGGGGCTACTAGCGCTGCTGCACCGGAGGCCAGCAAACCACCCAAAGCCTGAAGAAGACTGAGACCAGACTGTGCTGGGTAAGAGGGGTAAACAGGCTCTCCTGCAGGCTGATGGAAGGGCAGCAAAACGGCCAGTCAGAACGCTTGTTACTGCATTTTTATTGTCAGGGCGAGGGAAGAAATGTTTGAGGGGTTTTTCTGCCTGCTCTTCTAAAATAAGTTGGAAGGCTCTGGTACCATGTACCTTCATTTTGGGGCGGGAGGGTGTCCTCAGGCAGCAAACTGTCTTGGGTCAGGCATAACCACAAGCCATGGTGTCTCCAGGCTTCTTCCCTCACTGCGGGCATTAGAAGTCCTTTGCAAAATTGCTCATTCTTGACAAAGCAAACTGTCCCCCCCACCAGTGGGAGCTGGTGACTCTGGTCTTCTTAAGGCAGCCTATCTGTTCTGGGCTATAGTCCAAACTTTAAAGGAACTATCCAAGTGGCTGAATCTATTGGTGGGGCTTGGGGATCAGCACCTTGGGCAGCCCCTTGACACCTCAGACTAAAACACTGAGCAGATTCACTGCTCCACTGGCATCGGCTACCACTGGCTTTCTCAGTCTAAATCTCTTGCCTCCAACGGCTTGCAAAAGTTAAAACACAGATACAGATTTAAATTTCAAAAACACCACTAAAATGTGCAGAAGCTAAGACATAATTAAATGAAAGCCCATTTTAAAAAAAAAAACAACAAACTTAGACAATGCAGCAAATTATTAAATGCCATTTTCCCTTGAGCAATCAGTCCTCAAAGCCTTGACACACAAAAGGGTAACAAGGAGGATGTCAGCCTAATTTCCTTAGGAAGGGAGTTCCAGAGGTTCAGAGCAGCCACTGGAAAGTCCCTGTCTGCTATGTTCCCCCCAGATGTTCATGAAGGGGGGGGGATAGAGAGAGTGCAAAACATGGTCATCAAATATTGGAGAATACAGTCCTTCAGATAGCCTGGATCCAAGAACTACAGGGCTTTACAGATCACAATTATCACTTTGTATTAGTGTTGCAAGAAACTACAGTTGCCCCTCTACATTCACTAGGGATAGGGGTACGGACCCCGTAAAAGTGTAAAAATCACAAAATGTGTGTGTGTCTGTGTCTGTGGGAAAGAGGTCAGCGGGAGAGTGGACACCCAGGGTCCAAACCAGGTCAGGGAAAGGAGAGGAAAAGGGGATAAGTCAGCATGGTGGCCCTAGACTTCCCCTCTTTCTTCCCCGTCTCTTTCCTTGGAACAGAGATATCCGGCCGCAAGCCACCCTTAGCTGGCCAGGCAGTGGCTGGGAGAGGAAGAGGAGGGCCAGAGGGGGATTTTTAAAGGGCTGGGAGGCCTGATCAGAGCCACTGAGAAGGGAGATTCACCCCCCCCCAAAGAAGTGCCTGAGATGGGGAGGCAAGGGTTGGAGAAACTCACAAATAATCAAGTCTGCGAAAGTCAAACCTGCAAACATGGAGGGCCAACTGTAGTGTCTTGTGCCTTTAAAGAGTAATATTCATGCACACACACAGTGAGCAAATTTGAGCAAACCAGGCAATCCATCCAACGCACAAGTATAGCACTGGCTATACTTGTTTTTGACACAGTTTCCACCCAAAATTGTTCTCCTCAACAGCCACAGAAACTCTTTCTGTTGGTCCTGAGGGAGAGGAGGAAAAAAACTGTGCGTTCCTCTTCTCATGCACTATAGAAGGAGTTACCCCCCTGAACTTCACATCTCCGGGTAGAGCCACGTCGGGGGAAATCTGTTCCCATCCACACAGCTGCACGACACAGGATTCCTGGCTGTCCCGCAAAGGAGTCTGGGAAGCCTTTCTCCCCCTGCCCGCGACTGCGCGCAAAGGTCCGGGACCCTGGCTGGCAGCTGCCTCGGTGGCAGGGTTCCAGGGGCACAGTGCTAAATTGGGAAAATCGCTCCAAGGGTAGCATAATCCTTCCCACCCACGTGGACATTACACAGTACTCCTCCTTTGCCGCTCCGTGCCAGTCAAGAGAGACGTTACGCACACAGGACACACCAAGCTGCCCTTACGCTCAGACGGACCCTCATCTAGCTCAGCACCGTCAGCAGGGCTGGGCAGTTGCAAATGTCCAGAGTTTCTGCAAGGACGCTTGTCTTGGCCCTCCATCCCTCCAGCTAGCCGGGCTTAGTTTCTGGAGTCAGATGAGACCAGGGCCTTTTCCGCACAACACTCTTACAACGCGATTATTCCACTTTCAACTTCCTAGGGAATCCTGGGGTTCGCAGCTTCGAGAGGGGCCGGCCGGATTCCCTAGGAGGTTGAAAGTGGAATAATCGCGCTGTAAGAGTGTCGTAAGGAAAAGGCCCAGGAATACACAAATGGACTCTTAATGATGTCTGTTGCTGCTGTGGTTGTGTGCCTCCAAGTCATTTCCAAGGCCATTTCCACCCTACGCTGTTCTAGTGCTATTATTCCACTTTCAACACCCCATGGAATCCTGGGATTTGCAGTTTAGAATTCTCAATAAACTACAACCCCCAAAATTCCACAGGAGGTTGAAAGGGAAATAATAGCACTAGAACAGTGCAGTGCGGAAAGAGGGCAGTGCGGAAATGTCCCGAGTCATTTCCAACCCTTCAAGCAAGATTTGTTCAGAGGGGCTTTGCCTCTGCCGTTCTCTGAGGCTGAGGGAGTGGGACTTTCCATGGCTGAGCAAGGCATCTGAACCCTGGTTTCCAGAGTCCAGTGCTCAAACCACTACTGGCTCTCACATACATATATTTCGAGGGAGCGCCTGTCCAAACCTGATTTGCTCTTGTCCAAACATGGCTTGCAGCATCAGCTCAGCCAATGCAAGCTGCCTCTTTTCGTCTCCACCACTGCAGCTACATGGATGTGCGTGTGTTTGGGGAGGGGGCGACACGCCCCTCTCGCCCCTCTCGGTCTGCCTGTGTCCAGCGGCCCCAGAATTGCCCTTGATCGTTTCCAGATGCAGACGGAAGCGGCCTGGCCCGGTGCCATCTCCCTCCGCTGCTTCAAAGGGCTCGGGAAGAGACTTTCGTCCGGTTCACGCTTGGCACAGTTCGGCACCTGCCCTCTCCGGCAGGCTCGCCGTTGCCCGGCTCTTTTGTTTGGAGCCGTTCTGCAATCTTGCCTCATCTCTGCATTTCCAAAATGGAAAATAACGAAGGGAACAGATGTTTCTTTCCCAGAGGGTGACATCAGAGAGAGCGGGCGCAACGGCGGGTGAAGGAGGAGCTGGAGTCGGGGCCTGGGAGGTGGGTTCGAATCATCGCTCTGCAGAGCTCTGGCTGGCAAAGGCGATTGCCTTGGCAGAGGGTGGGTGGCAGAGCAGAGCTCTCTCTTCAGATTGCCTGTTGCCTTATGGTGACCCCAAGGATTTCACAGGGTTTTCCTAAGCAAAGAAGGCACCGAAGTGGTTTTGCCAGTTCCTTCCTCTGAAATGTAGCCTCCAGCACCTGGTCTTTGTCGGTGGTCTCCCATCCAAGGGCTGACACTGCTTAGCGTCCAGTTTCAGACAGGATCTGGTATTGAGGCAGTCCTCTCCAAGTCACTCATTATTTCTTTATTCAATTTACAGTCATCCCTCCACATTCACTGGGGTTAGGGGCACAGGACCCCCATGAAAGCAACAAAACAACAACCATGAATAACTCTAGGCCTCCGAAACCATATTTCACAGACAAAAAAAGCAGGATCACTATATTCAACCCACCATAGATTCCTTGGAGGCCTCAGGGTTCCTTCCCAAGGCAGAAGTGCGGGGCTGGTGGGGTCTCCTGCCCCCTCTGCTGCTGCCCCATACCATTTGCAACAGAGACTTATCACCCTCCTTCGCAGTTTCTCAGCCTCACGAGGCTTGCAGTCCCTATTAAAAATGGCCCCGGGAAGCAGCAGAGGGGACAGGAAATAATCTACAAACAATCAAATCCACAAAAGTGAAATCTGCAAATGTGGAGGGCTGACTGTATATCCCATTTGCATCTTATGTTAAATGTTTATGGCCTGCATCCCCATCCCAGCTATTCCTCTCCCACCCGACTGATTTCAATCAACCTCCATCACAAACGACAGCCAAAGCAGCAGGTGAGCAGGGTGGAACATGGCCAGGGCCGTCCAGCCATATTGATCATCAACCATCCCCAGTTCTGCAGCCTTTTTTCCCCTCTGTTCCCCAAATGGGATCCTGCTTTGGCAGCAATATAGATCGACCTGTAATGTATTAGCCAATTATCTCCTCAAAGCTTTCCAGTGCTTGCAAAAGGCACCTTCAGGAATTCCTGGCACAGTGAGGAGATCTGCAAATTGTTCACAGCCTGGAGAGCAAAGTGAGGAGAAGGGAAGCCGGCAGAGAGAGGGGGGATGAGAGGACCACGTCTGAATATTAACCCCAGGAGGCTAGATGACTACATTTTATTTTATTTTAGGGCTCTTTCAGACTACACAATTACAGCACTTTGGTGCAATTTCAACTGTCATGTCTCCAGCCTATGGAATCCTGGGATTTGTGGTTCAGAAGGGAACTTAGGTATGTCTGCCAGAGAGTTCTACTGCCTTGCCAAAGAACAAACCTCAGGTTTCCATAGGACAGAACAATAGCAGTTAAAAGTGAAATCATGATGCTAAAAAATCGTGCAATGTAGATAAGAAACTTTCTCAGCACGGATGAGAAAACCTGCAAGAATTTTTTTATATCTCCAGCACGGAGACAATGCACTTGGGTTTACTCATCCTGGTTGGAAAGGATGCCCTGAAACCACAAGACAACCATTGGGGAGGGAATTGGTTCTCCGCCGTGAGATTGTCATTACATTTGGGGACATGGTTTTCCCATTCTGAGATGGCTCAGAACATATTAAAAATCATATATTACGACAGAATGCAACCCACAAAAATCATCATAGGCACACCAGACGATAAAAACTCAGCAGGGTACAACAATATTAAAAATATACATATAAACTGGGGAGTGGGAGGTGGTTAAGGAAATGAGTACCACCACTTTGAGCTGCAATTAAAGTCCATGCTTAGCATTTATGGAGAATGCACAGGGAATGTGCACTGTCCTCTGGGAAGGGGAAGCGACAGCGGAGTTGTGTGTCTGGAGAGCCTGCCGCTGCAGGGACGTTTCCAAATCGTGGTGCCTTCGAAAGGGAGGATGCTGTGGACTTTCCTTCCTTGCTTCCTCACACAGGGAAGCTCCATCCAGACATGGAGGTGTCCAGACAGAGCCTCCCCATGCGAAGAGGCAGGAGAGGCGAGCTCACAACATCACAACTCCTCCTGACATCCTTTTGTGGGTTTCTGCTTTCCAGGATGGTGCGCGCTCTCTCCTGTCATCGAAGCCTGACCTACATTCCTCTCTCCTCTTCAAACAAAGGCTCTGCAGACACAAAGGGGCCCTGACGGTACCGGATTTGTTTCTGGGTCTTGCCCTATTGTGAGCCTTATTATCCAACATGTTTCTGGGTGGAGGAGAAGAGGGGGGAAGGAGAATGGGTAAGTCCTGCTGCAAAAGCACCGCTTTGAGCAACCGTGCCTTTTGCTTTCTGCCAGAGACGGAAGTGGGAATTAAAAGAGACGCTGGAGACAGCTGCTACTCTGCCCAAGTCTCTGCATCGGGGAGAGGTGGGCCTGCTTCTGGTTTTAGTCTGAACTCTAAAGGAAGCATCCACAGTGTGGAACCCTAGAAGTTCAGTGTTGCATTTCTATTTTCATTGTAATTATTTCATTTACATCCTGCCTTCTTCCCAAGATGGGACCCAAAGCAACTTGCAATACAAGTTAAAAACAAAAAAGCTAAAACCATACACATTGCAAAGGTCTACAAAGCCTTAAAAATCAATCCAATTGAAACATTACTTTAAAAACACACTAAATATGCAGTCAGCCCTCCACCATGCCAGTTAACCCCCATTTCCATGACCTGGTTTGGACTCTGGGTGCCCCTTCTTTCCAACATGCCTTGCCCCTCTTTCTGCAGTTTTTGAATACTATTTGCCATTTGGAAACTTATTCTGTGTTATTTAAAAAAATCATAACTGTTTCCTACAGAAAACAGCATTTTCTGGCACAAATGCTATTTTTCTGCACAGGAGACTTGTTTTCCGCGCAGAACCGACACAGAGAAAAGGAAAGAAGTTTCTTGCACAGAAAAGTTTTGTTAGAGTTCTAAGATCTTCGGGGGGGTCCATCTTTCTGTCCCACCACCTTTCTAGGCACATGTAGTGGGAATAAGGGAGACAGAGCCTTCTTGGTGGTGGCTCCTGGATTGTATAAATCCCACCCTAAGGAGGCCAGAATGGCTCTGTCCTTGCTCTCCTCCCACCAGAAGGTCAAAACATTCTTATGATGCCAGGCTTCTGGAAACCAAATTGGTTGGGATTCTATTTGTGCACCGCGCTGTTTTGCAATATGTACGGAGCCTTTGGAGTCAGTGCAATGTAGCAGTTTCAGCACTGAATTGGATACTGGGAGAACAGGGTTCAAATCTCTGCTTGGCTATGGAAACCCACTGGCTGACCTTGGAAAAGTCACACTCTCTCAGCCTCCAGGGAAGGTAAGGGCAAACCTTCTCTGATGAAATTTGGCTACGAAACCCCTGTGACAGGTTCACCTTCGGAACTGCCAGAAGTTGGAAACAACTTGGAGGCACACAACAATATAACTTTAATGGATTTTGATGGTTTTAACTTCATAAATTGTTTCACTGTCTCTTAAGTGACATTTGTATTTATACAGGCGGCATTAACAAAGCTTTTTAATAGTTCTAATCTGTACTGATTTAAACATGTTGCTAGCCACTTTGAGTCTATTATTCTTATTATTTTTTCTCTGCAGACAATGCTGTCTTCTATGTGGAACTGTGTGCATTTTTTGCACAAAGCCTTGAACCGTGAAGATTCTCTCCCATCTAGCTTGCTCTTTATCAGGCTTTCCTAACTCTTGAGGGATTCATTTTTTCCCCAGTAACTTTGAAAAAAGTTATTGGGGGGCAGAGTGGTCCTCTTCCCTCCGGGGGTCCCTGTTGACAGTTTGCTCACGCCATCCCTTGGAACCACCAACAGCCCTGGGTGTCTCCTTAGTAACGCCAGCTCAAAGGCCGTCTCTGTTGACTGAACAAGACCGGAGCTGGCAACCTCCTTTTCCAAAACACCACATCGGAGAGACGGCACACACGCCCCCGGCTCTGCAGAGCATCTCCCAACCACCGTGCAACCCTGAGTCACACAGCCTGGAAGGACTTTCCATTCCGGATTCAGCTTGCAACAGAAAGCCACTTGCACTACTCAGACAGCAGGGTGTGCGTGAGTGCATGTGTGAAACCAAAGTTAAGTAGAGCAATGGGTCCTTTTGATCTCACTTACACCTCTTGTCTTTCTAGTGTCTCCCTGTGATCCTCTGAACTGGCTCTGATCTACGTCCTTCCCTTCCTAAAGTACACACAGATTCCTTTGTCAGCATCCAGAAATGATCTACTGCCAATGACTGCAAGGGAAGAGCTCGAAATCCTTGCAAAACCCTGAAACAAGTGCATTTATAAAAAAAAAAACCAACACTTCCGCCTATTCCCCCCTCCAAAGCCCCTGATCTCCAATATTTTCATAGCCTGACTCACAACTTTGCAAGCTGGCCGGGCTGCCCGAACAGGTGCTGTGATGCAAGATGGCATCCAAGTGAGCTCTCCTTTACTGTGAGGAAAGTGCCAAGGGGGTGCCAACTACAAGAATAGGGGAGAAAGACCCTGCTGTCATCCAGAATTAACAGCTCTAAAAGAACAGGACAGGTCCAAAAATCTGCTGACTCTCCTGAGGCCCCGATCTGGCCCTTCTGGGCTTCTCCAAATGGCCACACATGCCTCCTCATACATGGCCATTTGATGCTTTCCCATATAGAATTTTCTCCGCTCTAAAAGTCCAAAATGATTCCTCCAAAATTTAGTGACCGGTAAAAGGAATGCCAAGCTAAACTCTGCTGCTATTTTTGGCTCCTCCTTTTTTTCTTTGGCTCTGCCCACCTCTGGAATGGGGACCCTGGGGTACCCCCTCCTTGGCCTTTAGCCTTAAGAAGGTCATCTTGCAGGAACTACAGATCCCAGGGTGCTCTGATGAGAAGAGAGGGGATTACTCACTTATTTCTTTTATATGCTGCTTTTCTCCTGGTGTGGGACCCAGGGCAGCTAATAACTAGCCTGAAACAAGGTAAAACTAAAAGTCTGATAATCTTTAAAAAAAAGTTAAAATACAATTAAACAACTTGTACTAAAATGCCATTAAATTTTAAAGAGTGTAGAAGTTTGCAATAAAACTAAAAATACGGCACTTGGACCCCCATAAAAATTGCTCCCTCCAGTGAATCAAATTCCTGTTTGACTAAAAAGATTCTCATTGTGTGGTGAACAGAGAAGAAGACAGCAGCCTAGCATCCCACAGAGGGAAATTCCACAGCCTGGGAGCAGCACCCCGGCAGGCCCTGTCCCCTGCTGCACCGTTCTGACACTCTTGGCATAGCGGAGGCTGGTGGCATTCATGCCAGTGGGAACGGTGACTCCACCCCAGGTTTCAGCCTGGACAATGAAGGGCACGATTCCAGTTTTCAGCACCTTGGGCAGCTCCTTTCAAGTCCCATCCTAATACTGGAGTGAATACAACCCTCCTAAACGGACAGGACAGCGTTCACTGTCCATTGCACCAAGAAACGTGGGTCGGACACTCAGCTTTCAAGGATTGGTCCCAAGGTCCAGAGACTGGCCTGGAAGAATCAAGATTTCAGCCTCCCCCCAGCCCCCAAGGTTCTCCTTGAGATTGTGTTCCCTACCCATAAATGAAACTATGAAAAAAAATCCAACAATGAAAGACCACAGTAAAGTGACCCTGCAAATGTAAATAATCACTATTTTATTATCATTATGACTACTACTTCTTACCTGACTCTCCCTATGGATCAAAACAGAAACAACAGCTAACTAAAATACAACAACAGACGGACAAATAACACCAGTGAAAAAAGACAATAAAAGTTTAAAATACATAGTTATCAGTTAAAAGAGCATACACCTTAAAAACAAGGGTTCAACTCCCCAGTCAGCCATGGTAACTTATGGGTGATCTTGGGCAAGTCACACTCTCTCAGCTTCAGAGGACGGCAAAGGCAAACCCCATCTGAACAAACCTTGCCAAGAGAACCTCATTACAGGTTCACCTTAGGGTTGCCAAAGGTCAGAAAAGAGTGGAAGACACACAACAGCAGCAACGCCTGGAAAATATGAAGTAAAGATGGGCCTTGGTCCCTGAACTGCTAGCTTTCTACGTGCAAGGAGTCTGGGGCAGGAAGCTCTCAAAGGCACAACTCCCCATTTCCAGGCATGAGGTGGCACAGTGTTGGAAAAAACTCCATCATGCTGAATATACAAACCGGCCCTCCAGCCCGGAGGCACCACCAATGGCACCGGGCCTAGAAATCTGTGCCTCACCACAGCAAGAGGTTCTTGGCTTCCAGAGAAGCGAATGAACGCACAATAACACCCCTGTTTTTCCTCCGGCTGACTAATGCCACCTCCCAGCCAGCATGGAACTTGGAATGGGGCAAAGAATTGCAGCCTTCCAGCTCAAAAGGGAAGACGCCCAAAGCAGAAAGATGGCTGGGAAAAGGAGGACCACAGAAGGAAGTTGCTTTAACCTCTCTAAGCTTAATGGGACAAAAGCACCCCTGCAGACCCAAGGGATTTTGCTGCCTGAGGCAGAGAAGCAAATGGCAGCCACCTGCAATCTAACCAAATCAAGATATACTCAGGGCCAAAACGCAGCCAATACAGCTAGGGGACTTGTACACTTCCAGCTCTCAGAGCCAACTGGCAAATATTCTGAATAAAGACTCACTTCACCCAGCCTCTAGCACAAAGCAGAGGGTTTATTAAATGGCAAACCTCTTTGCTCTGCTTTTAACTGCACAAAATTCCACCGCTTTCTGTTGTCCTCTTGCTTTCTGGTCCAAAATGCCCGTTCCCTGTCTGCAAGCCCTTGTAGAGGGATCGTTAAATCATGGGGTAACCCATGCCTGCTCCCCAATGCGCCCCATGCATGATGTCCATGGATTGCGGTCAGCCCCACAATCCTATCTGATAACGGCACTGTTATCCTGACGCCTCCGTCTTTCTTTCCTCTCCCAAATAAATACCGTTTCCTTGACTTTTTGAAGTTATATCCTGGCATCCTCCTGCTATGGGCCTCACACCACCACCCCTTCCCCAAACCTGACCAGTAACACAAACTGCCTCTTAATGGAAACTTCTTTGCTGTGGGTCTCCTCCTCTACCACCCTGCTTTGCAAGCAAGTCGCAATTGCTTTACTTCCACACCCCCACTTCAGGCTTCCCTGGATCTCATTAAAAGGTGTCTGCCGGAGGAGGACGGCGTTATTAAACCGATCAGATGGAAATGAGGGAGCCTAGGATTAACTGACAGACACAAGAGAAGAGAGACGTGGGGAGGGGGGGCTTCCTTCCCAGGGAGAGAACATGACAGGTTTGGAAACAGAGGCATGCACTTGCTTGGAGGGGAAATGCAGACTCATGGAGAGCCGCCTCTGGGAAAAGGAGGATGGGCGGCCAGACCCGATTTAGTGGAGAATTTCACATGCAAAACAAATGGAGGAAGCGGCCTGTTCTCTCCTCCTGAGTCACAGCATCCGTCCTTCCAGCCAGACTGGCAGCTGCTCTCAGTGGCGGCACACAGGAAATTTGGGGAGCTCCACCTGGAATGGTTAGCGTGCCAAGCAAGGGCATCACAAGAAAGCCAAGCTTCCTAGGCTTGGACTGAGCCATCTTTGGCCACGTCTATGCACCTCCTCAACAGGTCTCCCTCTGAGGAATACCCTTTACCCTCCAAAGGCAAACCAATGGTCCATCTCACTCAGTGTGGTCTACATTGTCTGTGGGCCAAATCTGGCCCTCCTGGCCAATTGTGTTCTTCTGGTGGGCCCACTCTGGCCCATCCTGCGTAGCCACATCTGGCTTCCAGACCAGGCTTCCTTGTGAACAGGGGTCCACCTCTTGGGGCTTCCCTGGCTGAGAAAGATCACCAATGCACCGCCCAAGTGGGTGGATTCTCTGGACTTTTTTCTCCACCAAAGCAACCAACCCTCTCTTTCTTTCTTGGGGGGACAGGGGATAAGCCCACAAAACAACTGCCTCCAACCTGATAATCTGCTTCTTTATGTTTTTGTTTTTTCCTTCTGCCTGCAAGCCAGAGCATCACTGACGTGGCTATGGGGTGGGGGTGCAAAACGACACCATTGCCCCCCCCAAAAAAATCTACCCTTCCCCAAATGAAATGTTCAGTCAGTCCCCAAATTGCTAGCATCGCAGTAGCTTAAAACCTCAGTTGAGCACTTAGAGATACAGGCTGGGCATCTGGAGGAAACGGAGAGGCAGAGGAAATACAAAAACAGCAAACCAGGTGAGGTGTGGACCGTTTTCGAGGTCTCCATCTCTACAACAATGCTAGAAATTGGGGGACTGAGATGGGGACTGGGTTCTCAGTTGTAGGGTCAAGGCCCTCCTTCTGCTGCCCCCCCCCACTGCTGCCCCCCTGCAGAGCATAGCAACCTGTCTCCTTTTGCAAACCTCACATAGGTTTGGATGGAACCAAACTGGAATGGCTCACCGTGGGCCCAGCCAGAAGCTTGGCTTGCCACACAAGCAGCTGTCTGGAAGCCCAGAAAGAGAAACCGGTATTAGGAAGCCAGGTGGGTGCCTTTCCCTTTTAGGCTGCCTTCTTGGCTATGCACATCAAAGAGGAAGAAAAACAAGCAAGATGGCGCACCAAGATAACCCAAATCTTGTAACACAGAGGGGAAGGAAAAGAAACCTGTCCAATTACATTGAAGAAACAAAAGGCCAGGAGTCTGGAATCCATTCAGATTGGGAAAGGGCCAGAGCAAGACGGCAAAATGGAGCAGGGGTTTTTCTCCAAATATCTACTAGGAATATAAAGGAGAGGGGAGCTCCATGGATTTCCTGGCCCATGCCAGGGCCTCCTGGACACACCTTGTTGAGACCCAAACGCTGGGCTAGAGCTGCCTTTGGTCCAAGCTGGTGGAGCACTTTTGACCTCCTGAAATTTAGCAAAGTGGAGCTTGCCTAATCAGAGGAAGTATACCTGAAAGCCTTCTAGGGATGAGAAGAATATTTGGAGGGGGAAAAATGGCACGCATGAACAGCAAAACAAGGACAAAAGGGGAGAGTGAATAAACCTAACTCACTGGCTACCCCAGTACGTTATAAAAATGCACAGATCTATAGGTCTGGCCAGCCAAAATGGGAATCGTAAGAAAAGCAGAGGTGGGTGGAAGAAAGTCATCCCTGAGTGCATTTTTGAAGATGCCTTTAGGTGGTCTCTGGAAGGCTGAATATGGTTTTGTTTAGTTCTGTGAGGCTAACTTGGCCAGGTTGTTTCATTTCTCAGATACATCTTGTTAATTTAAGATAAACAGTTTTTGGAAAGATGTCGGCTAGAAACCACTCCCTATACTTTCCATATTATTCCTGCCTCTGGTACCAAATTCCTACTAAAGCAGCCATGCCCCAGAGCACATCCAACATCCTCACCTGAAAAGTTTACCTGTATTGCATTTTAACACAAACTGTGAGCTGTTTCAGGTCCCATATTGGGAGAAAAGTGAGATATAAATTAATACAATATACCTTGTTGACAAGAAACAGGTGATTTGGAAAGGAAGACGGCACCCATTTGGCCACCCTGGGCATGAAATTCTTGGGAGTCAGAGAAATCTGGAAATCTCCGTAACCTGCATGTTCACACAGACATTGTTCAACCTCTCCTGCAGACTGTTTTAATGCTTTTGCAGTTTGTGGGATTCAATTAAAAAGCTGCACACCTTCTAAAGAAGATTTTCCAAACAGGATTAGACCAGAAACTGGTCTTGGTATTCAGCGCATTACGCCTTGTATTTAGCAACGCGTAATTCATGATTTCTGTGTCTTCTACACTGTGGATTTACTTCTGCGCACGAACTCTTAATCACCACCTTTCAGCGAACTGCAATTTATCCCTCCAGAGCCGCCTGGCAGACCCCCTCCCCTTCATTTCTTGTGAGCCAGTTCAGAGTACACATATTTTGTTCTTTAATTTGTACGCTTTGTAGCATTTCAGTCAATCTTCACCAATAGTCAACAGAGCAGCAAGATGTTAAAAGGTTGCATTAAATACCTACAACTTGGTAAAAATAAACATTAATGTGGGTGGCTGTGCCTTCAGGTAATCTGTCGACTTCTCCGTCGACCCATGAATTTCATAGGGTTTTCTTGGGCTAAGAATCCCCAGAAGTGGCTTCTTTCCTCTAAAATACAGCCTATAGCACCTGGTATTCATTGGCAGTCTCCCATCCAAGTACTAACTAGGGCTAACCCTGCTTAGCTTCCAAGAAAACACAGTTGCCCCTCCACATTTGTGGGTTCGACTTTCATGGCTTTGGTTACTTGTGAATTTCTCCAATCCCCACCCACGCACCTGAGATGCTGCTTTTCCATCTCAGAGGCTGCAATCGGGCCACGCAGCCCTTTAAAAACCCACCTCTAGTCCTCCTCCTTCAGCCGCTCTCTGGCCAGCTAAGGATAGCTTGCAGCCCAATTTCTCAGCACCGCAAACCCTCTCCTGATGCCCCCCATAAACCCAAGGAGATGGGCGAGAGAGAGGAGGCACAGGGTCACCACGCCAACCCGCCCTCTTTCCTCCTCCTTTCCCTGACCCTGGGGCCGTTCTCCCCACCACGCCTCTGCCCTGTTCCCAGAGACACATACATACACACATTTTGACGTCTGTGGTTTTCCCACTTTTGCAGGGGTCCTGCATCCCTAACCCTAGCAAACGTAGAGCGCTGACTGAACTGCTTATTTGCTGCTTTCTTTTTAATGCTCTTGCTTTTAACTGCTTTTAACCCTCCTGTTAGTTTAATTGCACATTCTATTTATGTACAATACAAACTTGGAAGCTGTATCCGTGTCAAGCTTTGTAAGCCACCTTGCGTCCTGGAGTGTGAAAAGGGCAGGATGATATCGTATCATCCTCATCATCATTACTACCACCACCACCACCGCCCATCACACCTTCAACAGCACCCAGTCAGCCAGCTGGCAGCCCTCCCAAGGACGGCACCTCTAGGAAACCCGGGAGCTCTGGTTGTTCCAGGGGATCAAAGCCAAGAAAACGGCCTTTGATGATGAGACCATCATGCCAAAGCCTGACAGAGGGGCAAGAAACAGCCTTGCGAGGTGTGCGCTGGCAGACCCCTCTGGAAGCATCTTCCCCTCGGTGAAAGGTTTTGCCTGCCTTTGCTCTGCCGAGCTGGGCCCTTTCTTTCTATGGATAAGCAGGCAGACAGACCTTTTGCAAGGAAAACCCACAAAACATCGCTCCTTAAGTCTCTTCTTTAATGTATACATTTATTTAGGAGAGCTTTATGTCCAAACAAAGTAACAAGAAATAATCAGCCAGGCGTAAGGGCAGGTCCTGCTGTAGCTATCATAGCTTAAGCTGATTTGGAGAGGTTTAAGGAGATTGAGGAGAGCTTTAAGACAATTAAAAGGGAGGAATCAACCGCCAACGCTCATGGCGAGTGCACTTTGGAGCAACGCTGTGGCAAAGGGCCCAGGGGTGACCGTCTCCTCCCCTTCCAGCCCCCTCTGCTAAAGACAGGGCTCCCCCAAACCCCCCTGTTCAGCATCTCATTCCCAGAAGTCAAGCAGGTACACATGGGAAGTCCAGAGCCAGGAAAGTTCCTTTTCTGGACTGCAATTCCCAGAATCCCCCCTCTCCACCAAACGGCATGGCCAGTGCTGATTCTGAGCACTGCAGTTGAAACAAATCTATTTTCTAATCTCTGCATAATAGATGAAGTCACAGGGCAGCCACGGCGACAAAACAGGCTGGTTAAAAACAACCTAAGGCCCAGCATCAGGGCATCACTTTAAAAGAAGCAAAGACTAACCACCAAGAGCAAGGGATAAAACAGTGCAAAGATCCCTTGAAGCACCGAAAAAGGACCCCTAAAACTCTGGGGACAGAACCGCCTTCTCCTGAGAGCAAAAAGATAATTCTGGAGAGGTGCCAGGCAAGCATGCCAGGAGAGGGCATTTCACAGACATGATGCCATCACCAAAAATACCCTTCATTACCTGGGACAAAACTCTTTAAAAAAAGAACTCTTTGTTTAGAAGAATGCATAAAATACATAAATGCAAGAGAACCGTCCAAAATCAAACACCGGGTAAACAAAATCAGAAACAACAGCAGGGTAAAAGCAGAGAATAACAGCTTTGAAGGGGAAGCACAGGGACATGCTTAAGATTCGCTGTGTTCGGCTGAGAGTATTGCCAAGAACTGAGTAAGGAGAGACCAGGAGGCGTACAAAGACGCGGCCTGTCCAGAAGACACGCGCCGCAAAACGCATATTTATTTTTCTCTGGATTTTACTTCCAGGAAATTTACCCAGCACTGCTCAGGTTGGTGTTGACAATTTTGCTCAGGATTCAAATGAAACAAACATGTGAGTGGGAGGACAGGCCATCCTGAAAACTTGTTTCACACCAAGCTCCATGCAAAATGCACCCAAAACACTATTTTTTTTTGGGGGGGGGAAGGTTGCCATTCAGTTCTGCACTTGCATGAAAATATTTGGCATGTCAAGTTAAGCGTAAATGATCAGGTTTGGTCCAAACTGGTTCATAAATGTACATCGTAAGAGCAAAGGAATCCATATTGTTTGATTGGGAGATGGGGGATGGACCTGAATCATTCTGTTAGTCCAAAGCAGAGGAGACCCATTGTATCCATGAGATTAATTAATTAATAACTGATCCTATGGTTCTCCTCTGGTCCAGATCAAGTCTAGAGACTCCATTGTTTTTGCATAACACAACAAACACACACATTAAATGTTGGAGCAGATTGACCTCAGGGTTGTATCTCACATGTTTTCACGGGTCTCAGGGTGGCTGAGAATAAAATCAGATTAAACAATAAAGAGGCGTAATAAAACATAATAAAAGCTACAGAAATAAAACAGGAATTGATGAAACAAGACACCAAAACAGCCAACGATCCAGAAAAGCAAATCAGATATCATTAAAAGCCAGCGAGGGAGAGCGAAGGGAGAAAGAATGGGCTGGGGTTCACATGAGTACAGGGGGCAGCCACCACTCTTGCAGATGGAGAGAGTTTCCTAGTGTTGGTGCATCAACTAAAAAGACCCTGTTATGGTAGCTACCCTCCTGGCTACAGAAGATGCATTTAAGTTTGTCTCAGCAGGATGTTGGACAGGAAGATTTATGCAAGAAAAAGATATTCTCCCCCCGCTTGTTCCCCAGAAATGCTGAAATGCCAGTGTCCTGTGGCAACCTGTGAATCAAACAATGGGCAGTTTCTTTAGCAACAGTGGTGCAGGTATTTCGCTAGCCACCCCACTCTAACTATCTGGCCCCAATCAGTCAGCAGGTATGGGGTCAGTCTGGATGAACTCAAGAGTCGACAGCTATATCAAGGTCTGCCCTTCTGGGCAGGATGAACTCAGGTTTTAAATTCTGGTCAAAGGACTCCCTTTCATACTCCTCTAGGGAAGGTAGGTTTTGAGGGAGTACAGAATACAAGGCACAAAATACAGCATAGTTTGTAGCATGCCAAAGCACAGGCATCACCAAACCTAGGTCCACAGTCTATGAATATGGCAAAGCCAACCTGGCAGTCCTTCTGCTTTGCCCCTTCCCCTTGCCCTGTTCTCCTCCTCCAAATCCCTGAAATCATGGTCACAAGGCAGAAAAAAGACAAAAGTCCCCTTCTCTTTTTCTCCCCAAACCATGCAAACCTCCTGCTGCATTCACCACTGTGCCCCCCTCGAAAAATGGGGGAAGCAGGGGAAACCATGCAAGAGAATCTCCAGGCAGAATGCCTCTCAGATGGAGAACAGCTTGCAAAAGACTTCCAGGATTCCCCCCACCCCCAAAAAATGTATGAACAATTTAATATTGACAGGTAGGCTTCGGAGACCAAAGCGGAGGCGTTCCCGGGCATCCCTTCTTTCACAGAACATTTGGTGCCAGAGGCAGCAGAAGCAGCAACACAGGAGAGATTAGGGAGAGATTGCAAGACAAAAACCGAAAAGAGGAGCGAGGCAAGATGATTTCAGCAACCTCTATATTAAAAAACAATAAGCACATTTGAAATAAAACAACCAGGTCAGGTAAGCCTTGCAGGAAAGTAAACTAAAAATTGGGAGCCTTCTAGAGACAATTTGAAACTTTCTTCCCAAATGTGTCTAGGGATGATTTTTGTTTCCTTGCTCCTTCTTCCACTTTTAGGCTTGTCCATGTGCTGGCCAAACGTACAGATCTCTGCCTTTTTAACCTGCTGGGGTGGCTGGAGAAGCAAGCTTGTCTCCTCTCCCCTCTCTGGCCATTTCCGCAGTAGACTGTTATAGTGCTACTATTCCACTTTAAGCCTCCGATGGAATCCTGGGGTTTGCAGTTTAGGGAGGGGCCTCAAAGGCAGAACACAGTGGCCCCTCCGTTTTCACAAGGGTTTGCACCTTTCACAGGGGTTTGTACTGCAGAACCCTTGCAAAAGGGGGAAAAAACACAAATAACCCACCACACTCTCTCTCCCATTCCCTTGCTTTTTACACGGGTGTGCATGCCTTCCTTTTCCACGCCCGGGCAAAAGACAAGGGAACGGTGAGGGGGCCATGCACACACCTTCCTTCTCCAAGCACTGTGCCATTCCCTCGCCTTTTGCCCGGGTGTGGAGAAGGAAGGCACACGCACCAAGGCCAAAAGCAAGGGAGTGGGAAGAGGAGAATTGGGGAAAAGGCACACATGGGCCTTGCAAATAAATTCACAAAGGTCAAACTCATGAATGTGGAGGGAGGACTGTAGAACCCTAGAGTGCAGCTTTTATTCCAACATTTACTGCTGCAACTCAACATCAAACATTTTTGTTTCTCTGGCCCTCCTTCTCCATCCTCTTAATGCTGATGCTGCTAAAAATCCTCCAGCTAGACGGAGGTCAAAGAAGAACAAGGGGAAGGGTAAACAAAAAAACTTTGTAAAAAGAAGTTTCTTTGTCAAAGGCCTTGTTAACTGAGGTATGCCTGTAGTATACTTCTGTTCTTCCTCCAAGGCTGCAGAAATAATTCTACTGCCTCCCCTTTTATCCTCACAACAAGCCTGTAAGGTAGGCTGTGTCAGGGGACAGAAGGAGAGACTGTCTCAAGTGGGCCTTTCCATCTGGGTTTTGCAAGTACTGGAATAAACACTCTTGACCACAACTTTGAAAATATGTTCTGGACTACAATTCCAGGCGGACTTTTAATTTGTCAAGCTGCTCTTTTATTAAAAAAAAATAGATGTTTATAGTTTTTTTTAATGTTTTATTGTTTTTCACTTTTTGCAAGCTGGCTTGGGTCCCCACTCTGGGATAAAGGTGGCATATAGATATAACAGACTCCCGAAATTCTGCAACGATGGGAGCTGTCACTTAAAAAAAATTGACATTTTCCAAAGTCTGGCCTCATCCACTGGGATTAAGTTGCAAACTCTTTGCAGACAGGGCACTAAAACCCTCCAAATTACTGGCTTCCACTCTCTCCTGTGAATTCCCAACTTTAATTATGCTGTTTGTGAAGAAGTCCTTTCTGCGGGCTGTTCCGAGTGCCAATCAGCTTAATTGGGTGACCCAAGTTCCAGATTCTGGCTGTTGTTAAATGAGGAGAAATGCCACACTGTACCAGTCATAATTTTACAAATCTCTGCGCTGCCCTTCCCCGAGCTCCTCCTCTCCCCCAAATCAAAAAAGGGAAAAAGAAAGAAAGAGAAAAGGCGTTATCCATTCCACGGAGGTGGTCAGAGAGGGCATTTCTAACTTTTTCCAGGCCTAGGAGGAGAGGCGGAAGGGCGAGAGAGAGCGACTTCATGCACACGGAAAACGCCTCTCCCGCATCCGCCATGCTTCCTGTGGGAAAGCGACCAAGGTGGCGCCAGTCACTGGAAACAACCTGCATTGCATTACAGTTTCAATGCTGGGTTAGGAGTGTGGGAGACCCGGGTTCGAATCCCTGCTCAGCCTCACAAGCCCATTGCGTGACCCTGGGAAAGTCCCACTCTCTCAGCCTCAGTGGAATCTGGAGAAATCTTGCCAAGAGAGCCTGTTTTTAGAGGCAGCATGGTAGTAAGTTTAGATGCTGGGCTAGGACTCACAGAGTTGAAATGCTGCTTCAGGCCTGGAAACCCCATGAGTCACCCTGGGCAAGTGACACTCTCTCAGCTTCAGAGGAAGGCCATGGCAAAGCTTCTCTGGAGAAATCTAGCCATAAGCCATAAATCAATAGGGTTGCCAAAACTGGGAGTCAACCTGAAGGTCCATGCCAAGAACGAGGAAGACACCAGACCTGTTCATTCCATGTGACCAAAATATACAACGTTCACAGAGCGTGAATGTCCAAGATGCAGCAATCCGCCCCCCGCCCTCGAGAAATAAAAAATCCATATTGGACTAACTTAATAGTGGGTGGACTCCATCAAGGATGCCAAAGCTCCCCTGGGTTTGCAAGACCTGAGTGTCCCTGTTAATAACAGAGGCTGTTGTATTAAGCAGAAGGTGGTGGGAAAAGAGGAAGACCACATTTCAGCTGGACTTGATCCAATTTTGCAATTTTGAGTTTGCAAGACCTGAGCTGGACAGTCAATAACTGTGGCACTTCAAGGTCTGTCTTTTAGAGGGTGGCCATAAGTGGAAGCTGATTTGATGGCAAAGAACAACAATAGATAAATGAGTGCTCCTGAGTGGAGAGAAGTTACCTGGAGCTGGAAATCATGCAGAGAAGCAACAGGCACACTCTTCTATAATGGGCCCTTTGGGTTCCTCCTAGCCCTGACAGACTCATTGACTAATTGATAACACATGGCACAGTTTAGGAACTCACTGCCTGCCTCCAAAACCTCCACATTTCCAACACTGTAGCTGGCAATGGATCCTGAATGCATTTTTAAAAATCAAGGTTAAGAAGATTTTAGGTATTCACACTATGGGATACAAACTTCCCCTGTGGGAAGGAACAGATTCCATCCCCCTGATGGAATCATCACCAAAACGAAGCGTGGGGAGAGACGTACAACCACAGAATACAAATTAGCAAGAATTGCAGTGCAAGTGGGCAAAAAACCCCAATAAAGTCTGGAGGATTTTATTAGAGGCAAAACCCTCCTCAAACCAGCCAGCAAGACCATCAATACTCAGAAGGCATTTACGTGCAGGAGGAAGTTTACCCAGCAACAATCAGCAGAGTGGGTTGATAGTTGTGCATAAATGAAACAAAAATGTGACCCAGAAATCCCTTTCGCACCCAACGTCGTGCAAAAGGGACCCAAACCGGCAATTGTCTGAAGAACGCTGAAGTTTACCAATTTGGTCCTGACTGCAGGTGAAAATTTTTCAAAGCAATGGGTGGCCCTGTCTGCTTCAGGTTCTTGCCTCTCTTTTCGAACAAAAACTGTCCTGGCTGACAACCTAAATCTAAAGCCCTTTCCGCACTAGGCTGTTATAGTGCGATGATTCCACTTTCAACCTCCTATGGAATCCTGGGGTTTGCAGTTTCGGGAGGGGCCGGCCGGCCCCTCCCGAAACTGCAAACCCCAGGATTCCATAGGAGGTTGAAAGTGGAATCATCGCACTATAACAGCCTAGTGCAGAAATGGCCTAAGTGTACACAAGATCTTTGATACCGGATGGGGTTTAAATTTGATTCCTTAATCAGCCATGGAAATCCATTGGGTGTTCTTGGGCACATTGCACACTCTCAGTCCCCAGACAATCCTGTGATAGGGTCACCATAAATTCAAAACGTTGCACACAGCAGCAACAACAACAAATATCTTACCAATCACAACCAACAACAAATATCAAGTCAAACTTGGTTTATGCATGTTCATTCCAGAGCAAAAAAACAAAAAACCTTCCCCCAGCAATGCAAAGTGTGTTTCCATTAGGTGATGGAACAGGCCTACAAACTTACCACGGTCCCCATTTTGGTGCCACTACAGCGCACCCCACAGGTGCACAATAAGATTCTCCCCTCCCATGACATTTTCCTTTGGTCCCCAAATTTTTAGTACTGCAGCAAGTGTGGAAAACCACTCACCCCTCAAATGCTTCTCTTTCCTGGGTCATTTGGTCCGAACCTTTCCTTGGAATGCCTCCAATGCTCAGCTGAAATTTTAAAGCTACAGGAGGAATTTGGGAGGTGAGGGGGAAATTCCATTTAAAGGGGCAGAATTTATTTTCATTTCTGTGATGCCTTTCTCCTGACACGAGACCCACGGGGCTTGCAAAGGTTTAGAACAAGATTAACTTTAAAAACTTGGTCATAAAAAAAGATTAAAACACAGTTAAAGAAACATTGGCCAAAATTCCATTAAATTTTTAGAAGTATAAAAAAGGATTCTATGGGGAGGGTCAATGCACTCATTCCCCCCTCCCCATTCCCAGCTATATCCCTTCCTGAGATCCTATAAGCTGGGGGCACAGCACATCGATTGTGCCCTTGTAGCTATGGGGGAATGCATCGTGATAGAAGAAAGGTTGGCAGGTGCTCTCACAAGGCTGTGCATAGTTTCTGGTTGTTTGCCTCGCGCATCATCCCAAAAAGCATGAGACAGCTGCGTTTACAGTAGAGTAAGGCACCACCACAAGGCAGTACAGTGTAGTGGTTTGAGCACTGCACTGCAGCTCTGGAGAGCAGACTCAGCCATGGCAACCCAACTAGGAGACGGTGGGCAGAAGTCACACTCTCTCAGCCTCAGATGGAAGCAAAGGCAAGCCTCTTGAGAGCCAGCATACAGTAACAGCATATTTATTGTCAAGCCAACGTCATGGTATGGTAGTCTAGGAGTCGAACAAGGAATCTGAGACTCTGGGGTTTAAATCTCCATTCACTGAGTGACCTTGGGCAAGTCACACTCTCTCAGCCTCAGAGGAAGGCAAGAGCAATCGGCCCTTTGAATCAGAGTGAGAAACTCTGTGATCTCTTTGTCTTCAGAGTTGCCATAAGAAAGAAACAACTTCACAGCACACAAGAAGAGGATGCCAACAGGTTGCTGGCCCCAGTAATCCAGCAGGTAACCCGACACGGAGACCCTTCTTAGCTACAGGACAGATTTGCACGCAGTGTCATAACATCTGGATTCCTGCCAAATTTCTAGTCTTCAAATGGTGATTTTCAAATTGGGTGGAAGCCAAGAGGGGAGCCCCATCTCTGCCCCGCTTACTAAGGGCAGACAAAAAATGCAGGCCGCAACTCGGAGACCAAGTTTAAATCATAAGATCAATTTTAAAAAGGATGCAAGGAAGGGGTTTCGCTGGCTGCTTCTGATTCACTCTCGGCAGCAGCGATGCAAGGGCTTGAAGGTGGTGGCTCCACACTACCCATTTATACCAGTCTGATACCACTTTAACCGGCATGCCCCCCCTCCAACAAAATTCCTGGGGGACCTAGAATTCTCTCCACTGGAGCTCTACCCCACTCCTCTGAATTGCAGCAGAGAATTCCCAATCCCCCCTCAAACTACGAAATCCCAGGGATGGAGCCATCGCACTTCAAATGGTATAAAGGTACTATAATTGCGTAGCGTGGTCAAAGCTCTGCAAGAATATGACTAGCAGGGTCCGTGTCTTTATTTGCCAGCAACCTGGAACTTTTCTCTGAGTTGAGCAGCAGCTGGAAGGGGAAAGGATCTTTCCGGCAAAGTTAATTTGTTATGTTCCTGTTGTAATCCAAAGTATTTGGGGGAGGCTTGGTTTTGAGCAAGCAAGAACCATTAGCTTTACAAAAGACCCGTTCCTGGGGAGCGATTAAAACAGCTAGAAACTGTGTTTATATGAGCAGTTTGATCAATGTAGCCAGCTCCATTTGTGGCCACTTTGTTGGAGTGATGGCCACGAGGAAGGCTCACCATTCAAAATTCACCTGTACACCTCTGAGCCTAAACCACCAGCGTGCCCAGTTCGGAGAGACATCAGGCTCATATTTTCATGGTCATCAAACCAAACTGGCCCAGCACAGACCCAATTAAGAGCAGAAGGCAGCTGGTGGGTTCAGTTGGGACTAAAACCCAGGACCTTTCTGCCCTACCCTGTTATAGTGCTAGTATTCCAGTTTCAACACCCTGTGGGATTCTGGAGTTTGCAGTTTCCTGAGGCCAAAGAGCTCCCTGGCTGAGAATTGTAAATGCCCCTCCCTAAACTGCAAACCCCAGGATCCCATAGGAGGTTGAAACTGCAATAATAGCGGTATAACAGGGTAGGGCAGAAAGGCCCCTAGTCTGAAGTTCAGACTAAAACCCAGAGTGGATGCTAAGAGCCCACTGGGAGTGGGTTCAGGATAGAGCACGAAATGCAAGCAAGAATCACACCTCTGGGAAAACACTTTGGAAGCATAGTTCTGTTTCTTTGACTAATTTCTCTTTTTTTGGTGGGAGAGGAGAATGACGAAGGGGCTCCAAGTTCCACATAATTCCCACATGTGGTCTGAGTCAAAGGCAACCAACTGGGCTGGGGGGAGACAGGGACCATTTCAGGCCCACATAACCCACAACATGAATGGAAGTGATGTACAATCACGTCCTGTTTGGGTTTCCAGGCAATAAAAGGCCGTTTTGCTTTGCAGGGACAAGGGCTTGGGAAGTTACAGAGACAGCAAAGGGACACCAAATACCACAAATAAAGTATGGTGTATACACTCTGGCTGAGAAATGGCTGACATTTTTCTGGGGGGTGGCCAGGGATCTTTGGCTCCTGGGCCTGCGGAACTGTGCACCAAAGTCCGTGTGCAGCCAAGGGACAGCCCGTTCCGTGTTCCTGGTCTCATTAGGCACGCTGTCAGCCACACTGCAGGCTGGCATTGCTCCACATGCCCACTGCCACTCGGATGCGCTCACAGGCGACATAAAGCATCTCATGCAGGGGAGCCCTAACAGCTCCCCCCACCAACTGACCACTCAAATGGGTCCCCGTGCCAGCCTCAGAATCCCTGGGGGAGAAAAACGCCCAAGATTCAGCAGGGAAAAGGAGCCGCGCGGAGGGGGCAAACCCACAGGTGAGATGGCCCCCGCACGCATGCACACTTTTGAACCTGTTCTAATTCAGAGACCGCATTTCTAGGCAGCCAAACTCCGCAGCGTATCTGCTCTAATCACGCCCAGATTGGAGAGGTGAGAAAGCATTTTGTCCAAAGGCCAGGAAAGCTGCAGACGCTCAGCAGTTCTGCCCGGGAATGGCGCTGCAACACCGGCAGGCACAAGGCATTCGCTTCAAAAGAGGCCAGGTGGCACCCCAGCAGACTCCCAGCCCCAACACACACACACACACACACACACACACCACATATAACAGTGCTACCCGGGCGTGTAACTTCTGCTACCAAGAAAACAACAATCTAAGGAAGGAAAGGCCAGAGTTGTTTTTCCTAAAAGGTCCGGTTCTGCTATGAGGCACAGGGAGGTGGATGTCCTGGCCAGCTGATTTTTAGATGCCGCAAAAAGGCAGTGTGCCCATCTCTACGTTGCTTCATCTGCTGTGTTTGTATTTTAACTGCCAGGGAGACTCAAACAGTGGGATCTTCAGCCGTGGGTGCCAAAAATAATACAGCTCACCTTTCAGTCACTTGAATTTAGGAGTGGCATCGAAGGCCGTTCCCTCTTAGGCAGCCAAATCTCTTTGGTAAAAGCCCCAGTGACAAACAAGGGCTCAGGACAATGGAGCAAACCCAGAAGTCACCTGGCACGGGGATGTTTTTGGGCATGAGCCTGCATTCATTCTTTGAGGATGGGGCAATACAGCTTTGAGAGTGCTGCTCAAAGTGGTGGTCCATGGACCAGTGCCCATCTAGGAGTCACTAGCTATAGGTCTGTGGTGAATTTCCAGGAAAGAAAGAAACAAGGGGCACAAATATGGTGCAGATATTGTGCCGGCACCTAGTGCATTGGAAAACAGTAATTGCCACCACTCTCATCAGAGAACTTAAGAAGAAACGGTCACAACATTTCTGGGGTCAGCAGTGGGGAGGAGTTCCAACTGGTGGAGGGAGAAGGGAACACAGGAAGGGGCCTTAATTTGAGTTGGGCCTTTGGGGATCCATCTAGCTCAACACCAAGAGCTCTGACTGGCAGCCACAACTCTCTCTCCAGGGTTTCTGGCAGGATCCTTTCTTAGCCCAACGTGGAGATCCCTGATCTTCTCACCTGGTGGTCTCCATCCCAGCCTAATTGCTGGGGAACTCCAGAGCAAAGGAAACTGCCTCAGCTCCTTAGGATCCATCCATCCAACCCAATACGGTCGGCTCTGTTTGGAAGCAGTGGCTTCCTGCAGAGTTTCTGGCCAGAGTCTTTCCTGGACCATCCTAGAGATGCTCACCATAGATTAAAAAATCAGAGTATACAAAAAGAAAGTTCATGCTGTAAATATTCCTGGGGCATAGAATCACAGGGAACAGCCTTATCTGCAAAATCCCTTGGGGTGAGAGGAGGATTCCACCTGGCCTGGTACTTTCAGCTCTCCAACTGGGTTTAGTTCAGGTGGGCTTCCTCCTGATCGGGAAAGTCCCTTCCTAGGACTAAGCAGGCTAGGGGCTTCCAAAGGTCCCTTAGGGCCAGCTGTGGCTGAGAAATCCAGGGGACGTTGCAGCCCACGATGCTCGGAAACTGCTGAAGTTCCCCAAGTCCAGAAAAACCGCACAAGAGAAGGAAGGAAGACTTCTGCCGTGTCCTCTTGGTCTTTGTGGCCGTGGTGACAGATGCCCTGATTGCATCCCAGTGGGACTGGGGAACTTGGATGAAGGACAAGAATAACCATTCTCTGGCCAGCTGGAAGTCATGGGTGTATCTTTTCCATCTCTTTCATGTTTCTGTGATCATTCATACATTTAGACAGATGGTTTGTTTGTCTACATAGTCTGTGCTGGGTAATTTGGTGTATTTTTCCTGTTGTTTCCATTTTTAAAAAATTGCTTTCAATAAAAGAATATTATGATTCTACATCCAGTAGGACTACTGCAACACACTTTATGGGAAGCTGCCTTCAGAAACTGTTCAGAAATGCTGCAGTCGGAAATGTTAAGTGGGGTGAGTTGGGGGGGCCTATGACCCCCTTGCTGAAACACGTCCTCCGGCTGCCAATCCATTTCCTGGCAGATTCAAAGTGCTGGTTGTGATCTATAAAGCCCTACATGGTTTGGGTCCAGACTACTTAAAAGATCCCACTTCCCTGTATGAACCGACATCACTTCTATGATTCTTGAGGCGGGGGGGGGGTTTTCATTTGGTCCCATCGTTCGCTGAGGACACAGGTTTGGAACAACCTTCTTCTCTTCCCACTGGCAGGCTAACAGCATCCCACTGGGGCAGGTTTCTGATTAATTCTTAAATGATGGAGTGGAAGAGTGCTGATGGTGCTGTGAGGAGTTTTTATCCTATTTGTTTTTAATTGTGTATTTTAAACTGTTCCTAAGTATCTCTTTTCAGTGGCATCATTCTTTTTTAAAATTCTATAATGTAGAGTTTAGCCCATGTCTACTTTAAATTTTCTAAGCTGCCTGGGGTCCCTTGGTGAAAGAAAGGCAGGGTATAAAATGGAATAAGTACCATAGTTGCTGGCATATAAGACACACTTTCTTCCCTGAAAAATAACCTTTGAGAATGGAGTTCGTCTTACACGCCAGCAAATATGCTAGATAATAAATAAATAAAATTTGTAACAGGCAGTCTGGTCTCCCAGGTGGAGGTGAAGGGTGGGGTCTTCATCAGCACAGCCCATTTTGCCTGGTTTCAGAAGGGCCTTCCCGGCTGTTCCACTCCAGGCCACCTGAAAGCTGGTGTGAGCTAAGGACTCACCACCCCCTTGGTCCTTGGAACTATCTGAGACTTGCATCTTTCCACCTCTACAGCTATAAGAGAGGGAAGAGTTTTCCAGAACCATTCTGCCAAAATCACCAGGGTCCCGGGACTCAGAATGCGCCATCTCCTTTTCAGTGGCAGAGCACGTGGGGCATGGTTTCCATACCACTAAGAGAAAATCCTCGCATCTTCCACAGCTTCGAGCGTTGGTAGCTAGTGACTCCCAGATCAGCAGGGCAGCAAATCCACCCCACGCTTTGATCCAGGCTAGAAAGGAGCTCTCCGGGGTGCTGAATCATATCTCTACTAGCTTCAGCACCTTGGACAGGTCCTGAAACCCTCCATCTGGCCTGGATTCACCACCCCATGGGCATGAGAACTACTGGTGGCCCATGGGGGAATTCCAGGGAAGGGTGCCCCTCTGCCCAGGGACGGCTGATGCCCACTGATGAGGCAGAGGGTTGGCACACCAAAGGCAGAACCAAGAGGCTCACCAGAGATGGAGTCTACTAACACCTCTAGTTTGCAGCTTGACCTCCCCGCTCAGAAGGTACTCTGCACCCCCCCCGACGGTTCAGAAAAGGGGGTGGTGGGTTTGAGGAGGGCAATGCCCCTTCCACCCCCACCCCCAGCCAGACTGCTCCTGCCTCTGGCCCTAAAGACCAAGCCCTGGTTTGATGCCAACAATCCATGGACACAATCCAACCAAGGGACATTTCGTAGAAGTGTTCCCTCTCTCCAGGAAAACCAAGGTAGCCATTGCTGCAGCCCAACACACAGGGGCCAGGGCGAAGCGGGCCAGTCCCGAAGCCACACGCACAGCAGGCAGAGCGAGGCCGGAATGTGCCAAGGCCAGGCCGCGGAAGAAGAAAAGGAGGAGGGGGGGCAGGATGCCCACTCCCTGCCAGCACCTGGCTCCTCGGCTGCAGCCTCTTGCCAGCCGGCCTCTCCTCGCCACCGTCTCGCACTTTACGGAGAGTGCCCAAGGAAAGCCTCCGGGGAGGCCATGGGAGGCCGGGCGAGCCCCGTGTGCCAGTTCCCTGAGGAACCAAAGAGGGGCAAGGAGCCCCCCATAGCCCCCCCACCAGACTGGGAGGCGAAACTCCTTGGCCGCAGTGGGGGAGGGATCTCCAGCCCCAGCCCACCCAGGCCGGGAAAACCTCTCCGCACCGGCATCCGACGGCTTCCCGAGCAAGGCTGCACCACCCGCCCCGATCCAGAGGCCAAACGGGGTGCCGGGCGGCCAAAGAAGCCTGAGGCGGGTTCCACGTCTAGATCCAGGCGGGTCTCCTTCCCGCAAGGACCCCCAACCGGAATCCGGTCCCAAACCGGGACCGACCCCCGCCTAAGCACCGGGGGGGGGCGTCAGTCGGAGGCCCCCGAAGGGCAGGGGGAGGGGGGTGAGGATCTCTCCCTCTTGCCCGGGGGCCCCCTCCCCCCTCCGCCCCCAGCCCCGGGCCGAGGGGGGCTGCGCGGAGGAGCGCCGCGCGCCGTTCCGCTGGCCCGGGGGCAGAGGCGGGCATCGTCCCGGGGGGCGCGGCGGCCGGGAGGGGCAGCGTGCCCGCCCGCCCCCGGCCGCCCTGGGCCCACGGGGAGCCCCCCTCCTCCTCCCCCGGAGAACGGCCTTCGCCAGGGACCCCCGCCTCCCAAGGGGAGCACATCGAGGGGCGCCCCCCGGAGGACCTGGAGCGGGTCGGGAGGGGCGGTGCGTCAAAGGACCCCCCTTTCCACGGGGGCCAGAGCAGTCCAGAGAGAGCCCCCCGCTCCTCCCGGGAGACGAGGGGCCGCGCGCCTCTCCGTGTGTGTGCGCGTGTGCATCGGCGCGGCCCCCTCCCCGCGCCCCCCCGGGCCCCGGCGCCTCCCTGCCGGCCCTTCCGCCCCCCTCGCGGGGCTGCCCCCCGCCCCCCCGCCCGGCCCGGCCCCCCCGCCCGCCGGACTCACTGGCTTTGCCCGGCCTGGGCCGCTGCAGCAGCTTCTGGACGGCGCCGAGGTCCTCCGCCTTCACCGCCTGCATCAGCTCCTGGTCCTTGCCCATGGCGGAGCCGCCCCGCCGCAGCCGCCCGCGGGCAGGACCGGGCCGGCGGGCGGGCGGGCGGGCGCGGCGCGAGCCCCCGCCTTCTCCCGGCCTCCCTCAGCGGCCCAGGCGCTTCCCCCGCCGGGCTCCGGGCCCGGGCGGCCAAGGGGCGGCGGCGGCGGCGGCGGCGGCGGCGGCGAGGGAGGCGCGCGAGGGAGGCGCGCACGGGAGAGGCGCGGAGGCGGCCGGGGCGCACGGCGGGGCGGGCGGGTCCCGGCGGCGGCGGCTGGGCGCCTTCCTCCGGCTCAGCAGCAGCAGCAGCAGCAGCAGCTGCAGGACCCGCCGCCGCCGCCGCTCCTCCTCGTCCGCCTCCTCGCCCTCGTCGTCGTCGTCCGCGCCCTCCGCCTCCCCCCTTGCGGCGCTGGCAGGGGCCCCGCCGGCTCCGCGGCCGCCCTCCGGCGCAGGGGGCACCTGGCCATGGCCCCGCCGCCGCCGCCGCCGCCGCCGCCCAGCCGCCAGAGCGACGCCCCCCCGCCGCCCCCGCCCCCGCCCCCGCCGCGCCCCGGCCGGGGAGGGGGAGGAGGCCGCCGCCGCCGCCGCCGCCGCCGCCGCGCCTGGCTCGGCAGGGACCCCCCCCGGCCGCCTCCTCTGCGCCTCCCTCCTCCCCTTCCCCCCTCCCCCTTTCGCCGAGGAACCGCGAGGGGGGCGACGGCCCTGCCCGGGGGGAGGGGAGCCCGAGGACGAGGGGGCGCCTGAGCGCGTGCAGAGGGCCGCCGGGGAAGGCCTCCCCCCACCCCGGGAGCCGTGGCGGGGGAAAGGCAGGCCGGGCGCCGGGCTCACCTTCGCGGAAGCCCCGCAAGGGGTGTTTTTTTCTGCTCCGCACAATCCCCGTTTATTTTTGGACTCTGTTATTTTGGGAGGTCTTGGAACAGAGGCAGGGCTTCCCTCTCCCCGGAGCGCTTTAGTCCTGGGTGTTAACGGTGGGGCTGCAGGGCCCTCGCCCTCCCTTCCAAAGCTAGGAGTCAGCAGATGGCTCTATCCTTCGGTTATCTATATCCGTTGTGGGTGGGGAGGCCCAGGATGAAGACCAGAGGGTTGCTGGGCATGTGCAGAGGACCGGGGAGGCCAAGCAACACCCTCGCCCCCCACCCCTGGAGCCCCTGGCCTAGAGGTAGCTTCAAGGCCATGCTTGGATGGCCACGGACGGTGTAGCCTCTGAGCATGAGCAAAGGGACTGGTAGCCAGCCCTGGGGCGGCAGGGGCTCAAGGGATCCTCTAAGCAGGGCTGCGTCCTCCGGGAGTCTCTGCTCAGCCCCAGGGAGCGTGGCTGGGAGCTGAGGAGTTGTCCTAGAACAAGAGTGTTTCTGAGCACGTGCAGATCTGGGCGGAGGGGAGGATGAGGGGAGGCAGGGGTCTTCTAGTACTGCAAAGCCCCCTCCCACAAAAAAGAAATGGCTGCTGGGAGACAGAAAAACTTGTTTGCAGGGAGCTCAACTAAATTAATTAAAAGACACGTTCCCTTTAATAAGAGTACTAGTAGTCATAACAATGAGAAAGAGCAGCACTGTTTGCAAAGTGTCATATTCTTTAATGAGGCCTTGTGGGTTCTCAGATTCTTGGACAGGATCCGAATCTTTCAGGATCCAAAACTCCAGTCGGTGACACCTGGTAGACTGGAACTAATTAGGAGTAAGTAGCATTGAAGCAAACATGCCTCTTAATGTCATGTAATTTTGTTGTAATTCCTGTTACTCTTAACAGCTGAGATTGTCCATCACGGGCTACGTTTCGCAGCTCTACAAATCCATCGCAATGTTGCAGAAGCGCAATGAAGCTCTGTGCAGTGCAACGATGCGCATCCCAGTGCGAGTGCTCCAACGTGCCCTGGCAACTCCTGATAGGCATCGGGCATGCCTGTGGCACTTTGCCACTTCCTAGCCGGTGTCCTGATGCACACTGGGGAGCATGCCTGTTGCACATTGTTGTCCATTGTGCATTGGGTCGTTGTGCACCTCTCACTCCGCTAGCACTGCACATCAGATGCCCGTACGGAGAGGTAACCTCCCAGAAATTCTTTGTGGAATACGGATGTTGCAAAACTCCTCGACTCTGTTTCCTGCACCTGTAAGGTCCTCTCACGCTGGATTCCAGCCATTCATTCTTCAGTCCTGGATGTTTATTACATTGATATCCTACCTTTCCTCTAAGGAGGGACGAATATAAGAGTTTCCCCCTTCCCCTCCTACAACAGCCCTGTAAGGTGGGTTAGACTGAGACAGAAAGAAAGAGGAACTGTCCCAGAGAGAGGCACTGTGCTTGGTGACAACTCTTGAGATCTGAACCAGGGCCTGCCTAGATAGCCTCATACTTGTAACCAAAGCACAACCACACTGCCTCCCTTTACTGGTTTCGAACAAGAAAGCTGAGCTGAGTCCTGGCTGATGTGGTGTCGGATTTGTCAGATTTCTGAGGTATGGGGGGGAGACATTTGGCTATTTTTCTGTGTATGTTGTTCCTGTTGCAGTAGCAGCCAAGCAGCATTGACATTATACCTGTTTCACAGATCAGAAAGCCAAGGCTTCCCAGGTGATCTCTGAGGCCAAGGTGCTTGCTGGCATCACAAGGCACCAGTTTCTCCTACACAAGAATATTTGTTTCTTTTAAAGAAGACGGGGGGGGGGTGTATCCAGCCCACCAGTGCCTAGTGTGAGCTTCCTGCCACCTCCACACCCCTGATCTTGCCAGATGCATTGACTTGGGGAACATGGTTGGCATTTGAACTTGTTACAGTGTGGGAAGAGAGGAAATAGCAGAGATGGAAGGGAGGCTCTGAGTATGGCATCCTCCCGGGGGTGGCCACCGCTGATTTCTATCTATAAGTAAAAAGCTGTCCCTCCTCCCCAAAGACCTGGCATCTTGGTTGCTTGGCACCCGTACTTTATAACCAGGTGGGCAAGGTCTGCAGGTCTGGGGCTCCCTGACCAGGTAAGGCAAGTGGCCAAAGGCTGCAAAAAGGCGGAGGGGGGAGGCCGTATATGGCCTACAAGCCGTATTTTGCTCAACACAACTCTAGATGAGAAATCCTCAAATGCTGGTCCACCTCCAGATGTTTGGCCCTCCAACTCCCAGAAGACCTGTGCAGCCTAGCTGGTGGTGAAACATTTTCTGGGAGCCAAAGTCCAACCCTCTTGGAGGACCAAAGTTTCCCAGCTTCAGGTATACCTCAGTAACCAAGTAGATGTTCTCCTAGACGTATCTCTAGGCACGATTTCATGAACAGAAAATTTGGTAACAAAGGCACAACTCGGGAAGACAAGGAACAGGTTGCTGTGCCACACAAAAAAGAACGGCAGTTCAATGTCTTTCAGCAGACTTTTTATCCGGAACTATCGATATGCGCATGTGAAACGAACAACCAAGTCTGGCAAGCCTTGCAGAAGTGAACATCATTGCAAACCTTCTGGAAACCACTTGAAAACTTCTTCCAAAATGCATCTGGGGATCATTTCTCCCCCTAGGCCTCTGCTGTTGTTATGATTTCCATTTTGGTGTTCAAACTTACAGATTTTTTTAAAAAACATACTAGGAGTTCATGGTGAGACAGGCTGGCGTTATACTTGTTTCACAGGTATAATGCCTTCCCCTCTTCTGTTTGGCTGTGCATGCATGCTCAATGAAAGAATCTCAGGGCAGCTGCTGTTTATTTTTCTGCGATTGGTGGGCCCACATGTCCACAGTAGAATTGCTAAACTAGTATTACAGTTTCTGCCAGCTCAAGATTGATTGCATAGCTTATTGCGGGCATACTGCTGCAAACCAACACCAAAAGCCCTTCTTCACCATCCTCCCCATGCTGATGCTGCTAAAAAAATTCCAGCTAGTCAGAGAAGAGGAGAAGAGAGCAGAGCTGAGTGGACACAAAAACTTTGTTAAAAGGGGCTTTTGTGCCAGAGGCTTTCTCAGCTGAGGTCTGCCTATCCTGCTCTAAATCAGAGTAACATTCAGAGCGGAGTCTTCTGCTCTCCTTCTACCTAAAGTAAGAGCGTCAGTGAAAGAGGTCCAATGGCTCGAGTCGCCTGGAAATCTAAGCCCTACGTTCACATCCAGAGAGGTCTTTGTGGCCACCCCAGACTGCAGTGAGATGGCTGCTTGGCCCGTATTAAGTGCTCACGGTCTGCTGGCTTCGCTCCTTTGTCGTCATCCCATTACCTTACCGGGCGCCTTGTCGGTGACACTTCTGCACTTTCATAATATTTTACTTATGGGCTCCAAAAGGTCACTGGGCAGCGCACAATTGAGATGATTAGATATTTATGGAGAGATAAGCACTCCCATCAGACACTGTAAATGCAGGGGAGAGCAGCACTGCTGACGATCAGGCAGATTCCAAGGCCCTCATTGTGGCTGTAGGTTTGCTAGGCCAACCAAAAAGGCACCTGAACCTCTGTGCAAGGTTTCAAAGCATGCATGTTTCTTCATCAGGGCCATTTCCGCACTGGACCATTATAGCGCAATGATGCCGGCCCCTCCCCAAACTGCAAACCCCAGGATTCCATAGGATGTTGCAAGTGGAATCATCGCGCTATAACAATCCAGTGCGGAAATGGCTCAGGAGACATGGAGAGAGAAAGGAGTGGGGAGAGACAACGTGAGAATCGTGTGGCCTACGAATTGTTGTTTTTTTTAAGTCGGATATTGATCACACAGCATGGTACGTACCATCTTATTGTTGTGTGTCTTCAAGTTGCTTCCAACTTACGGTCTCTGGAAGGTTGAAAACATTTTCGTTTGCCCCCGTGAGGCCGACTTGCCCTGCTTGTCTCATTTCACACATGCAATTTTGGATGAAAGATTTGCAGAAACATGCTGACCTGTTCTTATTTTTTCGTGCTGGAGAAAACTCTTCCTCTTCATCCCATGCTATTTCTGCCTCTGGTACCAAATTTTCTGTTAAAGAAGCAATGCCCAAGAGCACATCGGCTTTGTTAACTCAGCTTTATCCGTACAGGGCTTGATGGGGTCCAAGGGACTGACTCCGTGCATATAGGGCAGCTTCCAAGACTCCCGGCCTCTCATTTCAGAAGCTAAGCACAGTCAGGCCTAGTTAATCCCTGGATGGGAGAGGCCCCTTAGAACCAGTGCCCCTCCTGTGATGGCGTCTCCCTGCATGGCAGAATCGCGTTGGACGGATGGCCCTTGGGGTCTCTTCCAACCCCGTGATTCTGTGAGCTGATGATTCTGTGAGCATACCAGGCAGCTTCCTTTCCAAAGGGCAACATCCTTGCCTTTCCGCACTGCACTCTTATAACGCTATCATTCCACTTTCAATATCCGGTGGAATTCTGGGGTTTGTAGTTTACTGAGGCCAAAGAGCTCTCTGTCTGAGAATTCTAAAGCCCCCCACCAAATTGTAAGCCCCAGGATTCCAGAGGAGGTTGAAAGTGGAAACCTACTGGGTGACCTTGGGCAAGTCACACTCTCTCAGCCTCAGAGAACAGCAATGGCAAGCCCTCTCTGAAAACATTTTGCCAAGAGAACCCCATGGTAGGTTTGCCTTAGGGTCAGCATAAGCAACAACAACATTTACAGACTGCTTTGTTGCCCACCAGGGCTCTCAAGGAGAAGTAGGATTTAAAAGATCAATACTACTGGGCAGTATATTCAACAACTCGGAACTGCAGAACAAAAACAAGCAGAAACGAAACATCCTTTTAAAACAAGACGGAGAGCAACTCTGAAATCTGCTATAAGCACTCAGTAAAATTATGCATCTAAACCTTGGTAAAGATGGAGCTAATTTGGCCTCCCTCTGCAAGGGGTTGGGGAGCAGCTGCAGGAAAGGCTCTGCCTCCCAGACCCACCAGCGTCACCTCTCCTGGTTGTAGGAGATAAAACATAACCTGGGGTGCTGATCAAAAATTGCAGGCAGGCTGAAAGAGGTGAGAAACGGTGCTTCTCTCACAGCCCATTAAGGCTGATGGCTGTTGGCTGTGAAAAGACACAGCTACTAGTGTGCGCAGGGAGGCAGTCTGAGATCCGCTGGCTGTGTCCGTGCCTTAATGCAACAGGTTTGGGGCCCAGCCTTGGCGCCGCTTGCATTGCATTCTGTGTGCCTCTGCAGCTCTATCTGCAGCCGCCAGAGAGAATAGCCTCTGCGCTGGCCTGCCTGTGATCTCCCAGCCGTGGCAGGACAAACATTCACGCATGGCGGCATCTGTCCGCCGGGCCCTTAATCCAAAGGGCTCCCGGCTTATTAGAGAACAAGGGGCGAGCTTAAGCAGCTGCAGATGCCCACAGGGGCGGAAGGACGGGGGATGTTTGCTCAGCGCTACGGGGACTTGTTGCGCCGGCCACTTTGGGCACATTTCCTGGTGACCACACGCTAAACAGAGCTGGGCTGGATGCAGAAACTCCAAACAGCATCCTCGATACTAATTAATTCCCCCCGCCTGCCTACATGAGCACGTCCCTTTGAAATGAGCAAGAATGGCACAGGAGTCTCACAGCATAGCTCCTGCCAGTTGCAATGCGGCACGTGCAAGACTGATGGGTTTGATTCCCTCTGCCTCTCGTGGCCCCACTCTCTCTACCCCGTAGGTGTCTCCAAAGCTCTAGTGTGCATTGCCCTGAACTACATTTCCCAAAGTACCCTGAAAGGAGGGGCTAAGGTCTGAGCATCTTGGGAACTGTAGATCAGGAGACTGTGTACCTGAGCTTTATAGTCCCTCCCTACACTACAGACCCCAAGGCTCCTTAGGATGAAAGCAGGGCTGTTAAAAAGTGATCAAAGTGCAGTAACTGTCTAGTGCAGATATGCCTTGCTAGTCATAGAATCAAAAAACCGCAGAATGCTAGAGTTGGAAGAGACCACAGTGGCCATTGAGTCCAACCTCACTCAAAGGAGCCCCAGAAAATGGCCATCCAGGACCACCACGCCAGCCTTTCCCTCTCCTTTCCCTGACCTGGTTTGGACTCTCCCCACCACGCCGTGTTCCCCTTCCCACAGACACACACACACACACACACTTGGATTATCTGTGGTTTTCCCAGTTTTATGGAGGTTCTGTGCCCCTAATCTTAGTGAATTTGGAGGGCCAACTCTATTTATTATTTAGGTAACTGCGTTGTTATCAACTAAAGCCATTTTCATTCAGATTTCATCTGATTTCAGGCATCAGATTTTGTCAGTTGGCTTGGAATTAATATTGTTTCACAGTCTTCTGTGTGTGTCACAGAGTGGCGTTTTGGGTCATCCGATCTAGGAATCTGTGAGGTATTGCCAAATAATGATACTATCAGTGTAACAAATATTATCATAGTACAGAGCATTATTAGCTTCTCAGTCTACCACGTGTTACTGACTGGCATTTTGGACTGGCGGTAATTTGGATTCTGTCCCAGGATCTCAGCATCCGTGAGGGGTGGCTGGATAATGTGGCCTTTTCCAAGCGGCATCACTTTTTGGAACCGTGCTTTTCTGATCCTGTCTGTGGCGATTGCATTCCAAGAGTTTGTCAGGTCATTGGGAATTGTTCCGAGGGCAGCTCTCCCCATTGCAGTCACAAAGAAGAGTTATTTTCTTTTTCCTGGGGCACTGAATCTCATTCACGTTGTCGATGTGTGCCTTTGAAGTCATTTCTGACTCATGGTGGGGTTTTCTTGGCAAGATTTGTTCAAAAAAGGTTTGCCTTTGCCTCCCTCTGAGGCTGAGAGAGTGTGACTTGCCCAGTGGGTTTCTATGGCTGAGCAGGAAGTCAGAGCCCAGTGCGCAAACCACCGCCCTGTGGTGGCTCTCAGTTTCATAGTACTTCCAAGTTTCCTTTTTTTCCACCAGTTATATCTTCCACATTATGTTCTCATTGTTTGTCAACTGGGATCTTAAAAGTCTCGTAGGATTTCTGCATCACAATCGCCAACAACTTTTGGGGAGTTTCATTCCACCAGTCCTTTGTGAGATACTTTTTCTTTTTTTGGCATAGATTCCAAAGTATCAGTAAGCTGTTCCTTAGATTCAGCCTGCATGATTTTGCCGCACGAAGTGGTAAATTGGTCAACAGCTTGATCTTTTTCTTTTTGTAGACCTTGATATTTCAGAATCTTTCCCCTTTCTCTGTCTTCCATTCTATTCTGACCCCCAGATTGCCACATTCATAATCCACACTTTTTCTCAATAATATTTATGTCTGGCATATCATGTTCTAATTGCTTTGCCAGCTGGAATCTTAGAAATCCCATAGGATTTTTGCATCACAATTTCCAACGATATTTTCAGCCTTATATTCCCACCAGTCCTTCCTGGACAGCAAATCATGTATTTTTGCATACATTCCGAAGCATCATTGCGGCTACTTGCGCAAGCTGTTTCTTCGATCCCGTCTGTGTGATTTTGCTGCACGGAATGGCGAGGTGGCCTGCAGTTTCATCTTTTTATGTAGGCAACGCTATCCTTCTGCAAAGGGATCTTGTAAAACCTTTGAGACTAAGAATTTGCTAGCATAAGCTTTTGTAGACTGACGTCTCCATCGTCTGAAGCTCTCTCTCGGTCTCAAAGATGCGGCAAGATCCCTTTGCGTACTGATCCAGAATAACACAGCTAAGTCTTTGAATTTTACTATCCTCCTGATAGCTTTATTCCTTCTGGTTCAAAAAAAGCACTCCGAGGAAGAGGAGGAGAAGAGGAAGAGAGGGTGTTGCTGGTGGTGATGATTAGAGAAACATTGGATCACAGTCCTTGAGCAAAAGTGCAAAAGAGGCGAAAAGCCTCGCCAAAGCCTCGGTCTCCGTTTGGCTAAGCTGGACATGCCCATTCTCTCAATCTCTCCCCGCACCCCAGCAGTGGCTTTTTCCTTTCCTGCAGGCGATGGTGTGTCTTCCATCTTCACAGTAAGGCCACCCTCGCTGCTGCTGCTGCTGCTGTTTCTGCTGCCCCTGGGAGAAACATGGCTTCTCTCTCAGGACTTAAAAGCCGTTGAGTGACCCAGATTCCTCTCCGTGGTGGGAGGCTGAGCAGCACTGTGGCGTGTACATTTCCCACGCTGCAGGAGTGCATGGCTCGGCAGGGGAGGAGGAAGCGGCAAGATAAATGGATTTCATGTCCTGGGTCTTCCCCGCCATCCTAAATCTTAGGCTTCTGCCCCTGTGATGGAACAGGGCCTTTCCTCCGCCAAGAGAAATCTCCCAAAGCAAGAAGACTGCCTGTCCTCTGAAGCTCTGCTCCACACAAGGCATTGCTGGTTCTGATCTCAGAATCATAACGCACAGCGCACTTTGCACATGCTCAGAGAACCATTCATTTTCAAGCCAGGGTTTGGACTCTTCCAGCTGAACAGACATTACAGGAGGCCATTTTTCACCCCTGGCTGTGCAACCTACATGGCTGCTGGGAACTGCAGTCCAACATCTGGAGGGATGCAAGATTCCCTCCTGGGGAAAAAGAAAGTTCAAGTAAAGGTTTCACAGCTGTGTAAGGTGCAGCAGAAACAATGGCAGAGCAACTTAAAAAGACCAACACAAGCAGGCGGAAAATGCTAAATCCCCACACACAACACTGGCGCAGAGAAAAGAATGAGCCAGCATTTAAATAGCGGGAGTGTGAGTTGATGTAATGCAAGGGAGGGGATTATGCTGATCTCCAGATGTTGTTGGATCACAGTTCCCAGAATTCCTTACCGCTAGTTCTGCTGGCTGGGGCTGCTGGGAGCTGCAGTCCAAGAACACTTGGAGGGACCTACAATTCTTATCCTTGGCCTAAGCCAGATTCCCGGCTGGGCTGAAATATTCAGGAGAGTTTCAGGGCTTAACCCCCAGCTCCAGGCTCTCACCTTGACTGATGAGGTTCCCAAGAGGCCCTGGAGAGGTGGGCAAGGCACATAAACTCCCCGGGAACTCTCTGTCTTCATCTTGTGGCCACAGCTGCCAGTTTTGGGTAACCATTTTGGGAAGCCCTTTTGCTCTTTCAGGGAGGACCCTCTAACTCAAATAGCAAGAAAAAAACTTGGCAGGGCGTCTTCAAACTGCATTGTAGTTTGTGGGGAAGGGAAAATTGAGATCTGGGGCTAAAAAAAGCAACAACTGGGGGTTTTGTTGGAGGCTTTGAGAGAGGCTGCTGAGGGTCCCAAGGGCCACCATGGACTCCCCAAAGGGCCACATGTGACCCATGGGCAACACAATTCCCACCCCAGGCATGGGGGCCATGCAAACAATGGACTTTTTCTCTTCGGATGCTCCTTGTTCCCCCTGCTGGGGTTTGGCTGTTAAATTTTTGACTTGCTGACTGCTCTTAAAGTGGGTGGGTGTGTTTGTGGGTGTGTATTATTTTTTCAGGGATGCTAGCTGGCCTTGCATTCCTGACTGAAATGCAAAGGGAAGATGCACCTCTTAATAGGCAGGAATGTAATGGGACAGAAGCCTTTCCAGACTCAAGCCACGGAGGGGACTTTGCACAATAGCAGGTGGGAGAGACCTGAGAGGAGAAGCCACCCCACCGAAAGATGAAGCCTGAGAGAAGGGTGCCATCTCTTGGCCAAAAAGTTTTTCTACCAGTGTTGCATCCCGAATGGGGAAGGAGCACATGAATGCGGCCGCCAGGGGTGGCTACCAAAGCAACCCCCAAAAGGGAGAGGAGGAGAGAGGGGGCTGTGACTGGAAATGGCCCGACGTGTTTCCTTAACCCCCAATGAACGTCAAAATCAAATCTGTTTGTGTTAAGATTGATGGGGCACATCTTACCTCTGTCCCATCACTCTTGTGATCCGTGGGGTGGGGAATCCGTTTTATGGGAACCTCCAACGAGCTCTGCAAATGCGCTGAGCCTTACGCCTCCCCAATGGATTCAGCACCCTGGACAGCTCTTTTAAAGTTTTAACTAAAACCCAGTGGATTCGCTTTTGGATTGGGGACATTTTAACCTCCAAAGTTGCTATTATATCTAGCAGCAGCTGCTGCTGACAAAAATACATTCAGTATCTTGGACAAGTCCTGAAAGTTCCAACTAAAGACCAGAGTGGATTCACTCCACTGACAGGGAAGCCCCCAGCTGTTACTAATTTATATTGACCGCTAACATTAGAAACTATTGGATTGACCATACAGACAATGGCATAGAATACTCTCACCCCCACCTTCACAAATGCCCTCTGGGGAGTTTCTAGTTCTCCATCCTACAAATCCCAGTCTGATTGGTGGCCAAGAGCAGTGGAATTTGTAGTCCAACACGTCTGTGGAAAGTGTCAAGCTGGGAAAGAAAGGTCTTATTTAACCTATGACACCCTGACCTGTGCAATAAATCTTTTTAGCCACTGATCTGCTTCATTGCTTCTTTTTTCCCCTGGCCAAGGGATTCTGGGAGTTGTAGTTCTACCAAACTGAACTTCTGCAAGCTCAGCAGTCTTGTGCATGATCTTCTGGCACCCAGGTTGCTTTTGCACAACTCTGGATTTGAGAGTTTTATTTTATGGACTATTTTATCCTCCCTGTCTTACTCCACAGCCTCCTGTCTTCTTTCACTGTTCATTCCAGCTGCCCTTGAAAACCAGCACTACAGACACCCCCCTTCATGTGTTTTTATGGCCGTTTTGTTTTATTCTCCACCCATTCTTTATTTCAGAAGTGGTTTTTTATTGTTATGTGGCAGGACTGGGAAACCACCAATATGTCTTTACGAGCGGGGATGCAAGTGTCCTAAATAAAAGGGTGCAAAAACATCTTCACTTTTCTGTCTTCTGACGTTGTTTAATAGGAGAGCTTGTTTAACTGTGTTCTGGCTTTTCTGACATCAGGGCTTTTTTTAGCTCCAGCTTGTTTTAACCTTGTTGTAAACCTTAGTTCCATGTCAGGAGAAAAGCACAAGTTAAACTAAGCTAAATAAATTGTGGTGTGCTTTCCTTCAAGTAGTTTCCGACTCTTGGGGTTTTCTCAGCAAGATTTCTTCCGGAGGGGCTTGCCCCTGCCTTCCTCCAAGGCTGAGAGAGTGTGACTTGCTGAAGCCTCCCTGCAGGTTGACATAGCTAAGCAGGGATCTCCAGAGTCTAGTCTGATACTCAAAGCATTGTAACGCACTAGCTCTAGAAACATTTATTTTTTTTCCTGGCAAGGTTTGTTCAGTGGAGTTTGCCACTGCCCTCGCCTAAGGCTGAGAGAATGTGACCTGCCAAAGGTCCAGGGCTGAGTGGGGATTTGAACTCTAGTCTCCAGAGTCACAGTTCAATGCTCAAAGCACTACGCTTTGCAAAGCTCAAGCTATGCAAATAAATACATTTCCAGAATAAGGACCAGGACCCACAAAAAACAGAAGCCAAAGCAACTCCACGCTGGGCCCCACAACTACATGGCACCAATCCTGGCACACCCCAGACCATTTCTTTATAAAAATACTTTTATTATTATTATTATCATCATCCACATCACAGAAGCAATCTGTTCTGTACAAAGAAGAATAACAACAATCTAAGAACATTCCCACGCCCCCCGCAATTGCTTCCCCCCAAAAAACCAAACAGCAACGTGACTTGGAGGTTATGTCCAACCAAAATACGTCCGCCAGCAAAGGGAAATTTGATCAAGATGGGAGGAGGGGTGACAGCTGTCAATCACCATCATCTCACCACCACCCAGAGGCCAGGAGCACTGAATCTCCCTAAGAAGGAGTGTCCCCTCTCTCCCCACCCGGACTCCCAAGTGCCTTTTTTTATTTTTTTGGAAGGATGGACATGGAGGTAAAGAGACCGGGTCAAACTGAGGGCGGGCGAGAAAGCCGGGGGCTTCAGCACTCAACCTGCCCAATGGAGGAGCTTGCTTCTTTGACATTTGGGAGTGCAGGGAGCATGGGTGACCCTAATTCCTTCATTCGGCACAGAGGAGATCTTTTGGAGACCCTAACAGCAAACCAGACCTGCCACAGCCAGGGGGCATCCATGCTGCACCGGTTGACTTCGTCCAACCTTTTGGGACATAGACAGGGACCCACCTGCCACAATAGAAGGGGCAAAGCCTGCAGCCCTGAGCCCTCGTGCAAAAACACACTTCCAACAGTGATAAGCCGACACAGGCAAAAACAGTTAAGCCACCACCTTGCAAAGCCTGCCCTGCCAAAGAATTGGGTCCAAAGCTGCACAGCACTGACAGCCAAACCAGCTCCCTAGAAACCATTTTCAGCTGGAAAAAAGTGGCTTTGGGCTCAATTTATTTTTCTGAAAGAAGAGATCAAGACCGCACAATACCTCCCCCCTCCCAGGTGGGAATGCGACACATCCTCAAATGCCCAGGGTGACATGGCTAAGGCCAACAGGGTAGGAGGCTCAAAGAGGAGACTTCAACTCTAGGGAAGAGTCCCCCCATGGATTCTGTGATCACACCTTTCCAGGACTGGTCTTTCTCATCTCCCCTTCTTCTTCTTCTGGCCATACCTTTGAAAAGTGCAACCAAACAGCACTTCAGCTCTGCAAGATGCCAGAGACGGAGGTTCAAATGGGCACACACTGGGCTTCCCCAGCAAATGGCCCTTGTGTTCTTTCAGCCATTGGGGGCTGGAAACCATGGCATCATTGCTGCTCCTGGTGCCACGCACGAACATGGCAAAGACTGTACAACTTGAGCAGTTCTTGATGCCACTTTGGATCCAGAATTTCACTCGGGTGAAAAAGGGTTCCTCTCCAAATCTTTCCTCCTTCCGCCTCACCTTCCCACCCATCCCCAAAATCTGCCTAACAGGATGGGAGGTTGCAACAAGGGGGATATAGAGGCAACAGGAATGCCTATCTGGATACCCCCTTTGCCTTGGGGCAAAATCCCCCTCCTCTTGCCTGGGGAGGCAAGTCAGTGGAGCACCCAGAGGAAGGTGGGAAAATCCCACAGAATGACTCCCCAGCAAAGAAAAAACAGGATACAGGTGCTGAGCGGGGAAAGCCTACCACACACAGAAGACCCGCTTTCCCAAAGTTCTTGGGGTGGGCGGGCTTTTGCCTTTCCCCCCAGTTCTACCTTTCAGGGCTTGGGGAAGTTCCTTTTTGAGGATTCTGGGAGATGCAGCCTTAGTTTTCCAGAGTGCTCCCTTTCAGGTGTGCTCCCTCTGCTGTATTCCTCTCTTCTCTTATTGAAATGGGGGTGTGATATTTTATTTTTATTCTGGTGGGTGCATTTTCCTGCTTTCCTTTGCCTTGTGAAAGGGAGAAGAGGGTAATTTTTGTTGTTGCTGGTTTTTGCAGATGCCTTTTTTAAAAATCTTTATTTCTTTTTTGAGTATCTGCAAAAAAAAAAGAGAGGTCGAGCTCAAGGAATTCCAAAGGGAAATTCTCATTCGGCTGCAATATCCTTTTCAACAAACTTGGGAGATTTTTCATTTGCTCCTGGGGGGACAAACAACACACACAGACCAAACAAGGCTGCCAAAAAGGATGTTTAACATTTTTCCCTGAACTGGGAAAAATCTGCCCATGAGCAGGAGTCAGGCGAGGTGCCGACAACAGGAACTTCCAAGATGCAATCTGCCCACTGCCACTGCCACGGGGGGGACGGGGACAGCCAGCCCTCCCCACTGCTGCAAGTGCCAACCGGGGGTCAAAGGCAGCTACGGGTGAGCAAAGGCGGCGCTAGAGGATTTAGCAAGGAAAGAGGCTGCTGAAGGGAAGCCGGATCAAAGCCTTCTGGCTGCCTGTGCAAGCAGGCACGCTGGTAACTAGTTGCCGACGAGTAGATTCCACTTTCGGGCCTGGCTGGCCATCAGGAGGGGACGGGGGCAGCTCCCCCCAGCCTCAAATTGGCCACCCGCTCCCAAAGAGGCTCCATCTTCCTTCATCCCAGCTAGAGCTGAAGCAAATGTCCATTGGGTGGGTGGGAAGCATGAAGCACAGTAACCCTCCCCCAAATTTCAAGCACATAAAAAGGGGGGAATCCCTCTTTCTGTCTGTGTGTGTGGGGGGGGGGAATAACCTAAAACATAATAACAGCAGCAACTTCTCTCTCTTATAATCATCATTTTAACCAGTTTGGTCTGCTTTGGGGTTTTCGGCTGAGCTTTCAAGAAGCTACAAAAGTGAGTGATGAAACCATTTCAAGGGAGCAGGGTTCAAGCCCTTGGAAAATGTCTTTAAAGTTCAGACTAGAACTCAGAGCAGATTTAACCGCCCTGCTAACACCGAAACTGTCAGTCACAAGTGCATTAAACAACACACATACACACCCTCGCTTTCACCACAACAGCCTCTTGGAACAATGCTACACTTCTTCTCCCTCCATTCTGAAATGCCACTCCGTCACGGTGTAGCACCTTCCCAAGGGGCCATTGTGGTGGAAAACGGTGGCCGCGCAGACTCAGAGAAGAATTCCGACGCGGCTCACGGAAACAGGTAAACTATGTTTGAAAAGAAGGAAGAGGGGGTGCGTTGCTTAGCTTTCCTGTCCCCGTGTCCATCCACCCTGGTTCCTCCCTGCGTGACCAGAATTTCTCCAGTCCTTTCCAAAAGAAGAGGCAAGGTGGCCCCACAGATTCACCACCTCAAAATGGGGGACCATTTAGCTCAGTCCTGCTTCATTTCTCTTGAATCATCAGCAGAGGGGTGACCAGGCCCGATGAAAACTTGGAAAAAGTCTTCCCCAATCCAGCATGGCGATGCCAGGAAACAAACTCTGCCCCACCGCTCTCTGCCATGATGGGGATTCAAGGTGGGAGAGCAATGAGCCCCGTAGGTCACATCTGCAACCCTCCCAAAAAGTTCAAGAGACAACAAGAGAGGAGAAGCCAAGTCAGGCACCTGTTTCTGGACCACCACCTTGTGACGAGGCCCCCCGGGAGGCGGGAGCCTCTATTGAGTCTTGGGCCGGGCGTTGAGCCGGATGGTTTCCTTGAAGTCCCGGACGAACTCCCGCAACCGGTCCATGTGCGGGTTGACGTTCTCCTCCATCCACTCCTCCACCGTGTCAGGAAAGTAGACCGCTTCCATGTGCGAGCGAAGGGTTTGGATGAAGCTCTCCCAGTCCTCGTGGACCCTGGCAGGGGAAAGAAAAAGACAGATGGAGAGAGAATGAGAGAGAGAGAGCTGGTTCAGAATTCAAAGATCACATTTTCAGGGGAACAGGGGCTTGGCGTGCCTCTCCCAGATCCAGGGGTGGCTCTACAGTTTGGGTGGGGGGGTGCTGCCCTCCTCACCCCCAACACTTTCCTCTCAACTGCCATTAGGGGTACTAGCAATGTGTTGCCCCAGTTTGCAAATACTCCCTTGTACCAGGAAGAAAACTGCTAAAGTTAGTTAACCATTCATTATTAATTGATGATTAATTGTCCCCTTGGGAAAAAAATTAGCAAAGAAGTACCCAAGACCTCTCACAGCAGTGGGGTTGGGGGGGTGGGCAGACTCACTTGAGCACTTTGCTCCCAAAGGCCTCCAGGTTGCGAGGGTTGCCAAACTGGTGCTTCCGGTGGTACGGGCTGAACCAGCCCTTGATCGAGCTGCCAGGTCAACGAGAAAAAGATACAGCATGTGTACACAAACACACACACAAACACACACACACACAACTTGTGAATTAAATGGAATGAGAGAAAGAAGAGCAGATTGGATTATCAGGTCGAAAGAGGAGATTTCCTCTTCCCCGCAGCGCCAGCCCAAACGCTTCCGATTGCATCAGGAACCAGGAAGCCTCCAAACTAAAAATATATTTTCAAAACAAACAAACAAACAGGAGCCACGAATGCACTGACCAAATCAGCTTTGTTTCATGTGTCCAGAGGGAGAATTCTTTTTTCAACAGCAGCTTGAATCCTGTTGATTAGTCTTAAGTAAAGCAGACTCATCAAGTCAATTGCTGAACGGTGAGTCAGCTCACAGGTAAAACCCAGGGGCTCAAAAGCTCTATTCTGGTCAAGGCTAAAAACAGAATTTAAGCCCACATTTCTGCTCCTTCTGATATCGAATACGTCACAGGCAGTGGGGTTCTTTAGAGGTTTTTCATCCAAGTGACAGGAGTCTCCTCTTCCAGCCCTCGACCCTTTTCCCCAGCTCCTCTTCCAGCACTAAAGAAGGTCTCTGCCTAGGACTGGGAGATCCACCATCACTCTTATCTCCGATCGCTGATCGGAGATAAGAGTAGGGTTGGGAGAACAATCCCTCCTCACAGCCCTGTTTACACTGATTGGAGAGAACAGCAGGGGTGAAAGCAGGTGGCCCTTTCTTTGGGCAGAGACAGGCAGGAGCAAGCCTTCCTTCACCTCTTTCTCTGCACAGACACCAGAGATTTGGGGAAGAATTTCAAGGGGAAGGGGCTCTCCCCACTACTGCCACATCACCTGTCTCCCCAAGCATGTGTGCATGCACAGCCTGGTCACAACAGTTCTCCCATACCCCCAGATTTGGTCCTGAATAACCAATTTCTTTCTTACTTTGTGGCTACCCCAACACTGCAGAATGGTGGAAGCAATTCCGTGGAGTCACTTCAGGGCCATTTCTGCAGCCCTTCCCATCCTCCCCTCACCCATCCTGGGCCCCCAAAATTGAGAACCGTGCCTGTGCAAGCTCCCTCAGGGTGATAATCCTTGCATAAAACATGATATATTTTTCCCCACTTTCTTTTACAAAATGCATCTCCTGTCCCTGATTTAAAGAAGACATTTTCTGGAAATGTCTGTCTCAAATGTTTCTTCCTTGCAAGGAACAGAGGGGAAGGGAAGAGGGAACTGCATCTTGGGGGAGAAAGAGGAGGGACAAATTTAGGGTAAGAGATAGTCCCCTTGGTTCTGCTTTGACCCCCAGGGGACTGAATGATCCCCAAAGTGAAAGGGCTTCCTCACAGAACCCCTCCTCCTTCTTTTTCCGGCACTGACCTCTCCTCCTCCAGGACTTTGACCACAGAGTCCTTCAGCTGGCCGTTGACTTGCTCAACCATTCGGTAAATATCCGAGCCAGGAAAGGCCCCGTTCCCTTCGCTGGGGAAGAAAGAGACACAAAAGCAGAGCTAGTGGCACAGCAAAATGGCCACATCCTTTCCCCCCCCCCCGTTACAAACGGAAAGGAGGCGGCCCTTCATTTCCAAATCTCCTTTCCCTTTTTTCTGAAGACCTTCTTGTTTTGGAATGCTTTGTATTAACAGATTGCTTTGACTGAATGATTGGCAAAAGAAGTTGACCTACATTTGGTTAGAAGGGCCCCTAAGCTGGCTCTCAAGTGTGGGTGCAAAGTAGCAGCCATTGCTGGGTTGGAGCCTCACGGATGCTCCTTCCCAGACAAAGGGGGAAAAGAGACCCACCAACTTCGAGACAAGTGATGTCTTTGCAGGTAAGAAGGAAGCAAAAGGCTTGAGCACATAGTACACAGACAGAAACAGAGGGCTGAAAACAAGGAACAGGCATTATTTAGACTCCCCTCTCACTGATCACTTTCGGCAAGGGTTGACGGCTCTTTGCTTCCAACACAAGCCTGCCAAAACTGGGGCCATTTGAAAATACACACACACACCATGTGCCCTTCTCTAGATCCATGTTTTGAAAGCCGAGCATGGCCAGAACCTTCTTCTTGGTCGCATCAGTGAATCCTCCTGTGGGAAGAGAAGAGGACAAAGAGGAAAGGACTCCGTCAGCAAAGGTTTTTTCCACGGGACCAAAATCTTTCCAGGCTGATACACAGATTTCTGAATTACCATTTTGCCAGCAAAAAGATGATACAAGTCACCTATCCCTGTGGCTTGTAGGCCAAAAGAGAGTAATATATTTATTTATCATTCAAAAATATACATATCCAGGTACATATCCAATGATTGTGGGGGTGTACCAAAAGCACAGTTTAAGACAATGTGAAAACAGTACGAATAGTTTAAATAGACTTTAAAAATACATTCAACCATCTGACAAACTAAAATTAGACAGTTTAAAAATCAATGAAAACAGTTTCTAATACCATACCAACCAAGCGCATATACAGATTTGGAGAAAATCCAGAGGTTAAAAAAAAAAGGGGATGTTTTTAGTTGGTACCAGAATGGCACACCAGTTTTGGCACCAATTGAGCTTCTAAAAGAGGGTGTTCTACATCTGGGTGCCCCAGCAGCTAAGGCCCCGCACTTGGCCCAGTTTCTGGGGAAGAGACAGTCATGGCAAGATCAATGCAAGTCCAAAGTGCACACCAGAATGCACTGGGAACAAGACCCCATCTCTAGCAAACTCTGCTTTGCCCCTTTTAATTGCAACCCCAGGCTTGGCAGCTGGGAGACTTCTCCCAGACTTACATTTCAGCCCTGTTCAGTTCAGTTGTCCCCCACCCACTGTCCCACTTTTCCCGCAAGTCCTCCCCACTCGTCCCCCAGCCGGGTCCCCTCACCATTCACCAAGGTCTGCAGACACACGGCCAGGGATGGGATCCCCACGGGCAGGAGTTCGCACAGGGCGGAGTAGTGATCGTACCTTCAGAGAAAGAGGAGGAAAGAAGGGGAGGAAGGGGGAATGGAAGAAATAAATCCTTGCCTTTGGGAACGGGGGAGAATCCTTAATCATTTCTAGCCACCCCAGCCCTCCACATCGGCTGTAAAATCCACCCAGAGGTATCTTCCTTCCCCTTTCCCTGTGGAGCCCCAGAAATGGCCAATGGAGATTGGGACCCATAAGGATTCTGCAAGCACCCCGAGTCATCCCACCGGTCTGAGGGCCACTCCTGTGTTGGCCTTTGTCTTCGGAGTTTGTGCCCTCTGATGCAGACCCCACAGCCCAGGCTGCTCCAATCCCTTAAGAAGCCCCCTTTTCACAAACTATTTCTGAGGAGCCTCCCAAAGTGAAACAGGGCTGGGCCTGAGACATCTTCTCTGCTTCACCCCAAGCGCTTGGGCTGGAATGCATGCAGGAATTAGGAACAGAATGCCTCTGAGCATGAGCAGAGTGCTCTCCCTTCACCTCTAAATAACCACTCGCATCTTCTGGGTGTGGGGACTCAGAGACAGGTCTGAGAGACAGACGAAGGAGAGTTTCAGATGCATCCCACTCCCCTACAATTTACACAGGGAGCTTATTTGGCCCGCGGTCGAAGGTTCCAGTCCTCCGGCTGCCTAGGGTTTCCGCAAAGGTGCTCCTCGAACTTGCCTCTGCCACCCGGTGACCGTGATGCCCTGGAACCGGATGGAGGGGGTCGCGGACATGGACTGGATGACCTTGAGCCACCTCAGGTGGTTTTGCAGGTGGGTATTCAGAGGGGGCCAGGCCTGGGCCGGGCCGGTGGTGCCTTTGAAGGAGCTCGCAAACCAGATGGTTCTGAAGCCACACTCGGCGTACTTGGCAATGTATTTTCCTAGAGGGAGGAGAGACAGGAGAACACGGAGGTGACCAAATCTGGCAGCCGTACTAGCAGGGCATGGCTTTCTAGTTTCCAAAACATCCCTGGTGCTGCACAGGACGGAGAAGAGGCACTGGCAAGATTTTGCTTTCACACGCCGCATTTGGTGCTGCAGGCAAAGCCTGGCCTCCAAAGAGCCTGTTTTTACTTTCAAAGTAACCCCCAAGGTTCTAGTCCTCAAGGCTGCAACGTATGGAATAAACTGCAACGAGTTGTGGGGCTCCGTACTGAGAGATCATCCTCTCCAACACAAGACACATAGGAGTTATTGTCACAGCCCTGCTCCTCTGAGCCCCTCCAACGTCTGAGCCAAGATGGACCACACCGTTTGTGTATACACATGTGTACGTTCACCTATGTAGATATTATATATGCAATATCTCAGCATGGGACATGGAGGCAGCTGACAACAAGGGTAAAAGAGACAGAGCTAAAAAAAACACCTGGTGATAAAGTAGGCTCAACCTGTATACACATTCTGGAAAGAAAGCAAAACAAAAGACTGGAAAAAAATACAATCCAAACCTATTTGTTGTGTGTCAAAGTCCGGTGCATAGATCCACAGCATGGGAGAGGCCTGTTTGGCGATGCCGGATTCTGAAAGACAGAAATTCTTAAGCAAGACGATGCTGAAGAGGCCGCGCTCTCTCCACCCACTGAACTCCACAGCAAAGAGACACTGAGGACTAGAGCTCTGACGCCAAAGATTTGGACTTGCTGGTTTCAATCAGCCACGTGAATTTTGCTCTTTCTCCCCTTGCAGCTTAAGGCCATGCACAGAATCCGCCAGAGGCAGGAAACAGCCCTGTTTTGGATTACAACTCTTCCAACCAGCATCTGGCCAGGGGGACTGGGAGAACTATAGCTCCCCAAGGGACTTCATCCAAGCTCTGCATCTCTTTTTTTAACCCATCATGTCTCTCCTTTTAGACACGTCCCCTTTTACTTTACCTTGTTGGGACTCTCCTCCCACCACCAAGTAATTCATTACTGTTCCAGCAGGTGAAAACGAACAAAGCAAGTTGCTAAAATCCATCACTTTCTGTTATTTTTTTTTTATTTAAAGGACTGCTGAAAGGACGGCGCACACACCTTTTGGGAAATCCCATTTCAAAAGTCCACTAAGGTTTTTTAACATATCCTTTTGAAAGTAATTTAAGAGGTAATCGTTGCATACCACATCAAAACACACACAATACGATGGCCATTTCCGCACTAGCCTGTTATAGCGCGATGATTCCACTTGCAACATCCTGTGGAATACTGGGGTTTGCAGTTTCGGGAGGGGCCGGCCAGCCCAGGATTCCAGAGGATGTTGAAAGTGGAATCATCCCGCTATAACAGGCTAAGAAAGAGGTCACCCTCCTTGGCTTGAAAACCTATAATGTAAATCACAGCTTGCAATCACAGCTTGCAAATCAGAAAAGTGTTAGGTACAAGCTGTGATTTACATTACAGGTTTTAAAGCCAGGATGGGTAACTTCTTTCTTAAGCCAAGGACAGAACTGGGAAAAGTTCCTTTTTTTTTTCTGACTTCAACCCCCAAAACATTCCGGCCAGAATATCAACAAGGTTTGCAAGTTATAGTCCAAAACACGAGAGAAGTTTCTCCAGCTCTGGTTCATGGTTCCTGTCACCCTGAGGGCATCTCTTGGCGTGCTGGTGGTTGGTGGGACCGGAGCAATCACGGAAGGGACCAGATCCGTGTGCTGGGGCTCAAGGCCGATGTCTGTGAGGAGGTGAGGAGGTGCAAGGGAGGCCTAGCAAAGCTGCCCCGGTCCCCCGGGCTCACCTTGGATGGCGGCCGCGCTGACCTTCCTCAGCATGTCGTCCCACAGGAGGATCTGGAAGGCCCCGGCCTGACCGGCGATGAAGCTCACCACCTCTCGGATGTGGGTCAGGTACATCTTGCCCACATCTCCGGCGTTGCGGCTCATCCAGTTCTTGGAATCCAACCCTTCCCCTAAGTGGAAGACCTGGGGGGGGGAAAGAGAGAGGGAAGCCGGCAACCAGCTGGAGGAAATCTTGGGCTCATCGGCATTTGATGACTGCAACCAAAATGGTGAGAGGCCTGGAAGCCATGAAGCCCTATGAGGATAGACTTAGAGAGCTGGGTATGTTTAGTCTGCAGAAGAGAAGGTTAAGAGGGGACATGAGAGCCATGTTTAAATATTTGAAGGGATGCCATGTAGAGGAAGGAGAGGGCTTGTTTTCTGCTGCTCCAGAGACCAGGACAAGGAGCAATGGATTCAAGCGGCAGGAAAGGAGATTCCACCTGAACCTCAGGAAGAACTTCCTGACAGTCAGGGCAGTCCAGCAGTGGAATGTGCTGCCTTGGAGTGTACTGGGGTCTCCTTCCTTGGAGGTTTTTAAGCAGAGGCTGGATGGCCATCTGTCGGGACGGCTTTGAGGGTGCGCCTGCATGGTAGAAGGGGGTTGGACTGGATGGTCCCTGGGGTCTCTTCCAACTCTACATTTCTATGATTCTATGAACACTTGCATGCACAAGCACACTAGGGATGGAAAGAGTATTTTAAAATATTCACAAAACAGTAAAAGATGTTTTTCAAATGTTGAGAACTCCTAATGAGAAGAATGCTGGTCTGATGAGCATCTTCACAGTTCAAGACTTATTCTGCACAAAATCTGCACCTGGTTTTGTGCAGAAAGCAGCATTTTCCCACACAGAAAGCAGTGTTTCTATGAAGAAATATTATTTCCTGTGTAGAATATGCTGTTTCATGGGCAGGAAATGTTTTCTGTGCAAAGTAGCCGTGCGCAAATTTTGAACAGTCTCAAATTGCAAATGGGCTCCAGATTTTGAACACTCTAAAGACAGGCTGGATAACAACTCCCATCATCCCCAGCCATGGCCACAGGCATGTTACCAGCTGTGCCACAACACACCGGAAGGCTGTGCACGAGAACCCCGGCCCCTGCCCAGGATCCCGCCCCTCCATCCTGTACCTCATCCGCCCCGATGTGCACCCAACGGGACCTCCGGTGCTTCTGGAGGACCTGGGTGAGGACTGCCTTCACGACGGCCAGGGTCTCCGGGACGTGGGGGTTGAAGCTGTTGGGGAAGCGCTCCACCTCCCGCAAGTGCCGATACTTGTCATGCTTCAGGATGAACTGCGGGAGAGGAGAGGCGGGAGAGATGAGCCAAGGACAGGAAAACAGGGGACTCTAGGACCCAGCGAGGGCGAGACAGAGGCTGGTGGCTTCCGCGTGTGCGTGCGTGTCCGTTCCCAGGTTTTAGTCTGAACTTTACAAGAGCTACCAAGATGTTGAGTCCTATCACCCCAACTAGCTCCAGTGCCTCGGACAGCTCCTTTCTTAAAGACTAGAATCCAGAGCAGCTACACCACCCCACTAATGACGCGAACCTCACACAAAGCAACCACCAAAGCTCAGCGGTCCCACTCTTGCAAGCAAGGCTGCCAGAAGTCCCTACTAGCCCACATTTTAGAAAGAAAACGTATTTGCCTGCTTGCTTGTGACTTAGCCCTGTGAAGTCATCATGAAAATTTGAAATAAACAATCTTTTTTTTTATTGATAGATTCTTCCCTCCCTCCTCTCTGCAGGCACTAAAGCAAATTTCCCCCTGCAATTGCACCCAGAAATTCAACAGGTCAAGCATCTCACATCTCCACACTATGAAGATGACCTGGTGGAAAACCACAGGCATGGGGGCAGCCCTTGCCCAACCCTTCTTGCTCACTCCAGGCCAGGAAAGCCACTTTCCTCCCTCTTTGAGCCCATAAACCCAGCCCAGGCTTAAGAGCATTTGCTCAGAGGCCAGCCCTTGTCCAGCTTCCCTGGCAGGAACCAGACCAACCAGATCTGAAGCCAAGAGCCCCGCCGGCACGCCCTCCTCGCCTGCGGGCAGGATCCGCCACCCCTCTCCTCCGCCAAGGGCACGGGCTCATGAGTAATCCCCAGGAAATAAATGCTAGGGCCAGGCGTGGAGGAGAGGGTGCCACTTCTTTTAATTATGAAACATACAAGAAATAAAAAGCACCAAAATGAGCTCTGGATATATATTTTTTTTCTTGGACTACAATTCGCAGAATGCACACGATAACATGGGGGCTCCTGGGAACTGAATTCCCTCTCCTAAAAGTTTCCCAAACTTTACAGAGAGAGATGGATACACACACATATATGTGCAGTTTTTTGAGCAACATTCTATTGAATTACTTAATACAATTTTAAAACGGGTTTTTGAATTACATTTTTACGGAACAAAAGGAAGATTGTAAAGCAAGGGGTCTTTTGCTCCCCCCCCACGGCCACACTTTCCTTGCCCCCAATCTCTCTTTGGAGGGAAGGGGGAACTGGCCAAATCAGATAACTCCCTCTTTCCCAAGGGGAAAGGGCTGGAGGTTGGACGACACAGCCTTTGGGATCCCCCCTATATCCTCCACCTCCAGGACCCAGGAACAAGACAGCCCCACCAACTGTTCAGGAGAGCTCCCTGGGGAGGAAACTTTGGAGAAGCATAAAACAATAACCCTCCTATCTGTCAAGGACATCTGGTTTCCATGAGGCCAATAAAAGACGGGCAAAGCGTCCTAGGCTTCCCCACCTACTTTTCACTGTCTTTACAGCCAGGTGGATGCATCAGTTGAGCGCCCATTGCCCCTGCTCACACCTTTGCTAGCCAAAGCACTTGCCTTGTGGCAACTGTGCCGGTCTATTTCCAAGCTCAGACTCAAGGAACATTTCCGCACGACACTCTTATAGTGCGATGATTCCACTTTCAACCTCCTATGGAATCCTGGGGTTTGCAGTTCCGGGAGGGGCCGGCCGGCCCCTCCCGGAACTGCAAACCCCAGGATTCCATAGGAGGTTGAAAGTGGAATCATTGCGCTATAAGACGGGGCCTTCTTTGTAGCTGCACCTTGGTGAGGGAACTCCCTCCCAAGGGAAGTCAGGCTGGCTCCATCCCTTCTGCATTTTTTGGTCCACAAAACCAGGAGGGTTTTAACTTGTACCCGGCTTTTTTATTTTATTCCTATTATATTATATTATCAGTATTTTAAAAGAAAATGTTTTTAATCCCTTTAAATCTAATGCTTTTAAACTTTTTATCTATTCTCCATCATCTCAGGGCCCCTGGAAGGGTGAGAAACGATACATAAGTGCTTGAAATAAACCAACAATTCTTTTTTTTGTACAGAGGATTCAGGCAATATCTTTACGCTCAAAACTGTGGGCAGCTGTTGGCAAAAGTTGCCCATGGACTTGTTTGATGGGCAGCCAACTCACCCAGAGGCCCACTGATCTACCGTAAGATATCACTTCTGCACCATTGTTTGCGACTTGTTCAAAGTCCCGCATAATAAACTCAGAGTTTAGGAAAGTGACTTTTTGGAGCTACAACCCAAAATCCCATTGTGGGAGGCGTAATTTTAAAAAGCGACTTTTCCAAACTTTGGTTAAGATGCCATGCACCAAACACATCCACTTCCTAGTGCATTCAGCAGGAGTTTATGCAACCGTGTTTTTTAAACAGGGAAAAGAAACAATGTCAGAAATGCTAATTTTGTTTCTCCATGGCTTTTGTTATTATAACAATTTCCCCTTCTGTGATCAAAAGGATACAAGCCACGGCAAATGCAACGCCTGTGGGTGTGATATGATCAAGTCCAGAAGGAAAGAAAAACAAAAAAACCCAGGGAGGAAAAACTTAACAGGGATTTTTCTCCTTGCAATGAAACTTCTCTGTAATCCAGCCCTCCAGAGTAATCACACAATTATCTAGTTGGGTTGTAGACCAGCTGGTTCCCTACTCTACTTCCTGCCTTGGAAACACCACAAAAGCCATTTTATGGAGAGCAAAGCAGGGGGTCAGAGAGGGACAGTTGGAGAGTCTAAATTACGGGTGCACAATTGCAGATCCACAGGCCCTTGGGCCAAATTTGGCCCCGTTAAGGTTCAAATCTGGCTCGGGTTGGGCTTCCCCCATCCTTTTTCCCCACAACGACTTCAGCTTCTGTATGTTTTTTCTTCCATTCCATTCTAAAAGGCTGCATTGCCCCTAAGGATTAGTTCTTCGCAGCAAGAGCTTGAAACCAAAATAAACCGGTTATCTTTGGCTCCGCTTGTTCTGTTCCAAAACTGCATATATTTCCAGGCCTCTCCAAGAGTTCTTTTGGTGCCAGATGCTGACATGCATGACCGCTATCGGATAAACTTTATTGGTGGCCAACAATGCAGCAGGTGGTCCATGGAAGAGAAGCATCAGGTCCGTTTCGCTCCCCTGGCAGCACCCCCTCACAGCCAAGGGCAGAGGAGGGCCCCCTGAATGGCTAATTCTACTCACACAATCCTTGGCCAGCAGGAATGGCTAAATGGGGAGAACCTTAGGCGGTCTACCTCCCCCAGGGCAAGGCCAAAGGAAGATGGACTCCCAAACAAGCAAACAAACATTGGAAACAGAGGAGGGCAACCAAAATGGTAGGCGGCCTGGAAACCATGAAGCCCTCTGAGAAGTGACCTAGGGAGCTGGGTACATTTAGCTCGGAGAAGCAAAGGCTAAGGGAACATGATAGCCGTCTTTACATATTTGAAGGAATGCCATGTTGAAGCTGGAGCAAGCTTGTTTTCTGCTGCTCCAGAGACTAGGATGCTACAGAGCAATGGATTCAAATGACAGAGAAAGAGATTCCATCTATACATTAGGAAAAACTTCCTGATAGTAAGAGCAGTTCAACAGCGGAATGTGCTGCCTCAGAGTGTGATGGAGTCTCCTCTTTCTTTGGAGGTTTTTAAGTAAAGACTGGATGGCCACCTTGCTTTGTGCTCGGATTGCGTATTCCTGCGCGGGAGAATGGGGCTGGACCGGATGGCCCTTTGAGAACTCTGGGATTATATAAAAACCAAAGTGTGCAAGTTTGGGTCCTCCTCCACTCCCACACAAGGAGAAGCAGGTGAGCGACAAAGAAAAATTTACTCCCCCTTTCCAGTTCCCAGATTTCATATCTTTTTCCAGCCTCAGGGAAGAAAGAAAATGCAGAAAGTTATCAAGCAAGGTCAGTAAATGGAAACTAACCCTTCCTATCTCACTCCATAACTGCTAAAGTCTGACTTCCAAGCCCATGTGCCTGCTGGCAGGGGCCCAACTCACAGCACCGCCCTTTCGCCTTCTGCCCTGCCCACTGCAGGAGCCCATCATGCCAATGTCAGATTGTGGGTGCCAAGAGGTGCAGCTGATACAGGAGGCACCAAGAGGGAGACCCACAAATGTTCCCCTCCCACTTCCTCCTCACGTGCTCACCAAACATGGATGGAGCAGGTGGAAGGCACTGTGGGGACTCAAATGGCAGGAAGGAGTCGGGGAAGGGGCCTCCCTTACCTCCACATGTCCGAATGTCTGCACCAGGGGGATCACCTCCAGTTTGTTCAGCGCAGCCAAATCCAGGATTTTATCGATGTCTTCTTCGCTGTCGGGAGACAAGAGCAACCCCTAGCACTGGTGCCAGCCAGCACGGGTGGTCTTTCAACACAGGCACAGAGGGGAGGAAGGCAGGCCAAGGTGGGGACAGGGAAAGTTTTCAATGAGGGAAGGCTGCGGGAATGGGTCCTTCCTGGAGGGGAGGGGAGGTACTGGCCTCAGGCAGCAGATTGGGAGAAGCACCCTAGCAGGAGGGCAAAGCGTGGTCCTCGGGTTTGCCTTACCTGTAAGCATAGGGAGATTTGAGGATTTCCAGCTCTCCTGTGAAGGGAAACATGTCTTCATACTCAATCAGGACCCCGTTGGCACCCAGCTTGGAGAAGAGGGGGAAGATCTGGAGGGAAGCAAAGTCAGAGCTGAAACCTACAGGACTCCAGGGCCGCTGGGAGCGGAGGGGCTGAGGTGGGGGGGCCCTGACCCAACGGAGGAGGTTTGCCTTGGGGAGGAGGCAGCCAAGAAAGGCAGGATGGTCCCAATCCCTCCCAGTCATAAGCCATGGAGGTCCTAAGTGACCAGCAACCCCCCTCCCCAGAAAACGGGTGTCTCTCATCTCTTTGGGCCCCTTCCAAGTAATTTGCTTAAATTTGTTTCACCTATATTTATCAAAGAGGGGCCCAGGGGTCTGCACAGTGAAGATCTAGCAGACACCCCACCCTTTGGTTGCCAAACTGGAGAGAATTCCTGTCCATTTACGGTTTGTTTTAAAGAAGGAATTAACCAGCAGGGATTGCTTATCATACAACCAGGCAACAAGCCGTACTTGGTAAAACTCGCTCTGATTCTACGCAACCATTAAAAGTGGAGGAACCCTTGTCAGTTTTCACCCCACCAATCCTACTCTAACCCCAATCCCCAGAAGAAGTGGAGTGGGGGAGCAGGGGGGAGGATGACAAAATTGTCAGCCAGTCCAGGGATGAATCCCCAACAGAGGTCTTGAAAGTAAATCCAACAGTAAACCTAGCAGGAGCAAAACTGGAATGAGTTCAATGCTGGCAAGGGTCGGGGGGGGGCAGGACCCTCTGGGGGGGTACATACGGCCCACCAGCCACAGGTTGTGCCTTAAACGTTATGCCACTGCCACGTGCATAGACGGAGTGCATATTGCAGGTCTCTGTTGTTATCTAGATCTTCCCAACTTGAAACCATTTCGTCTGAAATTTGGAAAGATCCTAAGCCTGTCTTTCCTTGATACCTGAGAGCGACGGTGCAATTCCACACCCTGGTCACCTCTGCGTGCCAGAGAGGAATTTATCATCTCATGCAAAGTCTCAGGAAGTTTCTAGTCCTCAAGGCTGTGGAGATAAGTTTTTGGGAAGCCACAGAAAGCCAAAGGAAGCTGAACCTAATGATGGCTAGTACTGCACATTTACATCAGGGTGGGAAACAGGTGGTCCTCCAGGTGCTGTCACACTGTATCTCCCATCAGTGCTAATCAGTGGCTATGTCAGCTACAGGATTCTGGGAGTTGCAGTCCATCAACACTGGAATAACTGCACAATTGTCATCATCACCCTGGGGTCCCCGTGCCTGATTTCTCAGCTATGCTCGCAGTGGGACTCACCTGCTCCAGGTAGGCTACTTTGGGGGCTGCCCCCTTGAGGTCCAGGTGAACCAGCCGCATGGGTGTTGAGATGAGCCCCTGGGGGGGCTGCTGGTTCTTTGTCTCTGGTCTGGCACCCACTGCCTCCTTGCTGTCCGAGAGTCCCAGGGAGGGGTTTTTGACCTTGGCAGACAGCTGAGGGTCACCAGCATTGCCCCAGAAGCTGCTCTCCCCACTGGGCTCCTTGCGCCGGTCCAGGGTGAAGCTGCACATGGGGAAGAGATGCAACAAGGACAAGGAAGGTCAGTTAAGGAAGACCAGGGACAGCGGGCGCCCAGAACGGCCAACCTCTGCCTGCACTGCCCTCCGTAACATTGGTGGACCTCACACCACAAGACGCCAGGTGTGTAGGCACTGAATTCTGCCCCCCAAATGTCTAGCCAAGTAGAGACTGAGAGGCTGAAAATCTCTCACCCCTGGAAGTTTTCTTTTGTTTGCTGCCCCTTTTCTTCCGAGGCCGAAACAGTATTTCTAAAGCCTCTGCTAAAGTTTTCATGTATTGCAATGCTGGAAATCTGGCAACTGAAGGAAAGTTCCATGTGGGAGGGCAGAATTTTTATTTGGAGGGGCTTTAATGCCCACTGCCCTGGTAGATATACCCAGTGCACCAACCTGTCCCGGAAGAAAAACTTGATGCCTGCCAGGACGACGGTGAGAAGCACCACCAGACGCAAGAGGTTCAGCTTCTGGCTCCGGTGGAGCGCCATCCCTGCAGGAAAGAAGGGCGAGAGCAAAGAGGAGGATGCGATACAGCTGTGGGACTCGGCACCCAGCAGACGGGGGCGGCCTCAGGACCGACACTGACCCCGTGCACATCCTACCAGTCTCAGGGCTTGGGAAAATCATTCTCCTTTCACACTCCCAGCATTCACAGCCATGCTTCACCGGGGGATTCTGGGAGTTTATAATCCCCCTCCCCGAAAAAAACCCAACTCTTATTTCCCTCCATCTCAAGCTCTGGTCGTTCTTCCCTAGCCGGGCATCCTCCCGGATGGGGATAAGACGACATGTCATTTTTTTAAAATGGCTTCACTTCTATGGATGCTTTAATTGCATTTTAAACCATACTTCTTTGTAAGCATTCACTTTTGTTTTTATCTGTCTGTTTCCACTTTTCCGAATGAACTTGAGTTCCCGTCAAACTGCAGTAAAAATGAAATTGATAGAAAAAGCAATGCCCCACTGCAGAGCCAAACTCTGTCGGTCACACCAAGAACAAAGAGAGGATGGAAGGAGCAGATTCTTTTAGGGGAAAAAAAGTAGATTCTTTTTAAAATAAAAAGATGCTGGAAGCAAAAGTGGTCCCCAAAGCCTCTTGCCTCTCTTCCAAGCCCTGTGCCCCCCAAGCCCCATTCTTGACTAAAGCCATTTCCGCACTACAGTGTTAAACTGCTGCTGTTCCACTTTCAACACCCTGTGGAATTCTGGGGTTTGTAGTTTACTGAGACCAAAGAGCTCTTTGGCTGAGAATTCGAAGTGCCCTTCCCTAAACTACAAACCCCAGAATTCCATAGGAGGTTGATAGTGGAATAGCAGCACTTTAACACTATAGTGCGAAAATGGTGTAAGAGGGATGCAAAATTTCTTAAATTTCGTGCAAGCAAGACAAAATTTACTATTTTTCTCCTTGCTGTGAGAAAGTCATTGAGAACAGCACAGCTTTCAAACAGTACTTGCTATTCAGCATTTTCTGCACAGGAAACAACATTTCTGGACAGAAAACAAATTTCCGCACACAAAAAACTCACATTTTTCATGCAGAAAAAGTCGCAAGCAGCAAATACTTTCTAGTGTAAGAGCATCATGTATTTGGCTACTCAGAGTAAGAAACAATTTCGTCCCCACGAACAAGATCTTTATATTGCATTTGTCTGTGCATGCACTCTGGGATGATGCTTAGCAAGCAGAGCAGAAATCACTTATTTCATTAATAGTAAAGCAAAGGAAAATCCGACCCGCAGGTACCGCTCAGCAGGAAATGACCTCATATATCTCAACCGAAGTAAATTTGGCGCTGGCAGAAGCAGGCAACTCCCAATCAAGTGCTTCCAAGGGGAAAAAAATGCACTATTTATTTGCCACCATCCAGCTGGGGATAATGGGACAATCCCTGCCCGTTCTTTGCACACGGGGAGCTGCTGCCTTGCTTAATATCACTAATGGATTCTGCTCTTTGTCCAGCTGCCAGTCACAGAAGGTCCCACAGCTGTCCGGAACGGCTAATGCAGCAGAGGAAAATGCTACGGAGAGCTGGCCAAATGCAGCTGCTTCTTCTTTTTCTTCTTCCCTGATGGAAGGATTACTACGATTACGAGGCAAGTGGGATTATAGGAGGCTCCGTTCTAGCCGACACTCACTTCTAGAACAACCAATGTCACTGAGACTCAGTCCAGCTAGATACGGGAAGATGCCAATCCCCGGGAAAGGATGTGGGCGATGGCCAACGGGTGTCTGCAATGCCAAGTGGCGGTGGAGGCGTGGCACATCTGCTCCAGGTTTTAGCCAGAACTTTAAGTAAGCCATTCAAATAAATAAAAGTTAACTAGAATCATAGAATCAGGGTTGGAAGAGACCACAAGGGCCATCCAGTCCAACCCCTGCTATGCAGGAACACCCATCAAAGCATTCCCAACAGATGGCCATCCAGCCTCTGCTTAAAAACCTCCAAAGAAGGAGGAGACTCCATTACACTCCGAGGCAGCAGATTCCACTGCCGGACAGCTCGGACCGTCAGGAAGTTCTTCCTGATCTTCAGGTGGAATCTCCTTTCCTGCAGCTTGAATCCATTGCTCCTTGTCCTGGTCTCTGGAGCAGCAGAAAACAAGCCTGCTCCCTCCTCGACATGACATCCCTCCAAATATTTAAACATGGCCATCGTGTCCCCTCTTAACCTTCTCTTCTGCAGACTAAACCTACCCAGCTCCCCAAGCCACTCCTCATCGGGTTTCATGATTTCCAGACCCTTCACCATTTTGGTCGCTCTCCTCTGAAGGTACACGACCGCTTGGCAAACTACATCTCCCAGGACTCCCCAGAATGAAGCCACTGCAGTTGAAGTGGGATCAACCCGATATAACAGTGCAAAGCAGATGCACTCTCTCACAGCTTCATTTCCCTGCACCAAACAGAGTCCCCTGCCCAATGACACGCACTGCCATACTGTGTCAGCTCCACCCTGAAGCTTTCTTTTGCTTAAAAAAAAAATTCTTTTGCACTCCTTTTCACGGAAGGTTTCAAAGTGATTAAGGATAAGATTAATTTGAAAAAAACCAACATGAGAGTGCCGCACCTGTAACGGAAACTGCAAGATACAATGGGAGCATTCTTGCTTGGGTTTGTGTGTGTGCTTCTCCCACAAGGCAGAAAAGTTCCTTTTCAGACAACAATTCCTTGAATCTCTCATGGGTGGCCATGCTGGTCCATAAAAGTAACTTCCCTAACCTCTCACCCACACTATTTATTGAATGAATACCATGCCTTTCTCTCCAGATGAGATCCAAAGCTGCTCACAAAAATGCATAACATATTAAAAATCCTATTCTACAAAAGTTAAAAAAAAAAGAATTAAATGTCAATTTTATTAAAACCATGATTTAAACAGTTAAAACATATTTAAAACATAAATTACTAATAAGTAAAAGAAAGCAAGGATACAGAATGAGAGGAAACTCTTTGAGTGCAAACTAAATTTCGGAGACGTGTTCGGGAGGAGGGCATCAAACTCCAAAGAGTGGGATCCTCTTTGCCTTGGCATCTACCCTTCGCGCTCAAGGATGGGGTCCTTGCTCAGATTAAGCACCCTGAGTCTTATTTATGGGATCAGGAAAACCAGCCTCCTCCTCTCACTGTTGACAGCCCTGTCTGATTTCCAGAGCCCTGGGTGCGAACGAGCGACAACTTCCACGCCTCCCCGAATATCGAGAATGCCAGCGGTGGCGGCACAAACAGTTTCCAAGGAAGGAAGGAGCGAAGGGAGGGTGCCAAGCTACGTGGCGCCCAGGGACGCGTGGCTCCTTCCAATCTCCATGGCTCTGGGCAACTAATTACTAGTGCAGACAGCAAGGGAGGTTTGGCACATTTTGGGCACAGGAGGAGAGAGAATACTCCCATGGGGCACGCAATTTGGGGACTGGGGTTTATTTATGTGCAGCAGGAAGTGTCAAAAAAAGAAAGAAAAGTAAAGAAGACGTATCTTAAGGAGATACGGATTGAGAAAACCACAGAAAAGAGAGCAGGAAGAGTTTCCAAAGGGCTCCAAATCCATCCCTCTGCTCAGTGCAGCATCGCGGGCTAGAGCATCTCCACCAGGAGGGAGCTCCCCAGCCTCTTTTGGGAGATTTCCAGAAAAGGAGACCCCACCACCTCTCCAAACTGCTCTCACTGTCAAGAAGTTCCTTCTAACGTTCAGTCGAAATCCACCCTCCCGTAATTTAAAATCCTTAAGCCTGGTCCTGCCCTCTGGGGAAGCAGAGAACAAGCACGTCCAACTACCTGTCTCTATTCGTTGTGGTTCTTGCTGTCTGTCCTCAGGTTCCTTCCGTGACCCTAAAGCGAGCCTATGGCCATTTCCGCACTAGACTGTTATAGCGCTATGATTCCACTTGCAACATCCTATGCAATCCTGGCCCCTCCCGAAACTGCAAACCCCAGGATTCCATAGGAGGTTGAAAATGGAATCATAGCGCTATAACAGCCTAGTGCGGAAATGGCTATGCACTTAAAAAGGATAAAAAGGAAATCTGGAAAACAATGGAGCATTATCTCAAAGACCATTCCTTAAGGTTCAGTTTTAAGGGAGGGGTCTTTGCCTGCTGACAAAATGACAGCAAAGGGGAGCCCCCTCTGGCTTGTGTGGAAAGGGAGTCCCCAAATCTAGGGGCAGCCACCCAAAAGGCCCTGTTTTCTGTCCCCACCTGCTCAGGATCTCAGGGTCCAGGCAGGCTCATACTGCAAAACGAGCCCCACGTTCAGTCATGTTGCATCCATTAAAAAAACAAAAATCCCAATTAAAAAAATACAGCTTTGCACAGATGCAACCTCTTAATTCCTGCAAAGCAGCCAAAAGCACGGCACAGGCAGGAAAGGGAGACGACCTTCGAAAGGTTAGCAAACACAGGGACCAAAGAGCAGGTAAATAGTTGGGGGGGGAGAGAAACCAGCCCACCAAGCAAACAAGGGCTATCATGAGTTTTCGTTGACCCAGGAGGTTCCAAACACCACCAACACTTTCTCTTATTAGAACAGGGAAGAGGTGACTTAAGTTGCTCTTTGGTTTATTCAAATCAGCTGTGATTTGAACAGAGAAGTGCCAGCACTTTGCATAATGCTGGGGTCGGGGGGACAAAATCTGGATCCAGAGACTTAAGGCCTTAATAACACACGGTCTTAGCCCAGGGAATAAATACTTAACACCGTCATCCACTTAAGACTGTCAGCGACAGAGGGCTCGAAACTGCCACCTTGCATTTAAACTCACCTTTATTGCAGGCAGCTGAAGGAGGAAGAAACTGGAACATTTTGATGACTCATTTAAGTTTTGTTTGCTAATCACTCTACACTCTGTGTGTGTGTGTGTGTGTGTTTATGTGTAGGGACATATAGATACAGAAACACACCCCCACAAAAAAGTGCTTTCATCTCCCAAGCTGCATCAAGGTCGACACACACATGGCATGATACTATGGAGCGCATCCACACCGCAGCTTTAAAGCAGTTTCATTCTGCTTTAACTGTCATGGCTTCCCCTTCACTCCCTCTCTCTCTTCCTCCTTCAGGTTCCTGCTGTGTGTCTTTAGGTACTTTCCAACTTATGGAGACCCTACGGCAAACCTATCCCGGGGTATTCTTGGCAAGATTTGCTCAGCCTCTGAGGCTGAGAGAGTGTGACTTGCCCAAGGTCATCCAGAGAGCTTCCATGTCTCAACCCCAGAGTCCTAGTCCAATATTCCAACCACTACAGCCCACTGCCTCTTGGCTTTTGTTTCTCCAAGCAGACCCTCGCTTGCGTTGCTCTTCTCAAAGGTTTTTCCTTGGTGACATTTATTCGGAGGCAGTTTGCCACGGACTTCCTCCGAGGCTGAGAGAGTGTCTCTTGCCCAAGATCACCCCAGTGAGTTTCCCGGGTCAAGTGCAGATTCGAATCCGGATTAAAATTTTCCTCTCTAAGGTGCCTAGGAAGGTTTCCGTAAGAGGAATCAAGCAGAGGGAGTCCAGGGCCACGAGGAGGAGAAAGAAATACCCCTTTGCTTTTTAAAAGTATTTTAATTACAGTATAATTAATTGTACTATGGGTATTTTAACTATGACTTTTAGCTCTATCTCTTCTGTACCCCACCTTGAGCCTTGGGAAGGGGCGGGTAACAAAAAAGATTTTTATTATGATTATGATTATTATCCAGCAATATTTGCCAAAATATTTTTTTAGTGTTATCTGCATTTTTTGCTATATTTGCAAAAAACATCACTGGCAGAATTTTGTTGGCAACATTTGCAAATTATTGTTGATAACTTTTGCAAAACGTTTTTGGCAGCCCTGACAGAATATTGGGGATGCCAGACTTGCAAAAATGTCATTTTAACTCATGTCAGCCACTTTGGTTCCCAACTGGGAGAAAGGCGGTATATAAATTACAGGTAAATATATACATAGAAATATGGGGTTGGCGATATTTCTAAGATAGGCTTTTGCAACGCCAGCCAAGCCATGCCGGTGACGTCTGCCAAACCCTTTTGACAGTATCTGGGAAACAACGCTTGCAATTCCTGCAGAGTATTATTTGCAACGTTTGTGGACAGTGATTGCGGAGCGGTGCCGTCGCTGTTTGGAAAACATTTTTGGCGATATTTGCAAATGATTGTTGCCAGTATGTTGCCACCCAGGGTTTGTCCCGGCATGGCCCCCCTCCCCTCCCCTCCCGGGGCGAATCCGCTTTCAGAAGGGCTTTTCCGTGCCAGCCTTTTCCGTTCACCTGCCAGCCGACCGAGGAGGCGAGAGAGAGGCCCCAATCCCAGGCACGAGGCCTTCCTCCTCCTCCTCCTCCTCCTCCTCCATGGAGCATCGTCCTGGGGGGGTGAGACGGACCCCCCTTGTTCCTGTTCTCCACCCAGGACCCCTGGAAAAGGGGCGCAGGGGAGGGGTCTGGAGACCCCTTCCTCCCTCCCCACCTTGGCGCATGCAAGGCACCCGGGCGCCGTTTTGGGGGCGCAGAGCCCGCCCTTCCTCGCGGATGCGTATTTCTCTGCCACCGAAAGAGAGCCTCCGTCGGCGGCGGCCAAAGGATGTCTTTCTCGCCATCAACCAGCGGAGATGGCCGGAAAGGGAAAACCCGCCCTGCAGGTGGGCCGCCTTCCTGGCGCCCCGGGGGCCAAGCCCCGCGCCCCCCCCGACCTTAAAGCGCAGGTGCCGAGGGGTCGCCCTCCCTCCCCTCCCCTGCCCTCCCCTCCCCTGCTTCTGGCCGGCAGGAGCCCAGGAAGACCCCCGAGCCAAGGCCGCCTGAGCTGGGTGGCCCTCCCCGCCCCTCCCCCGCAGCGAGCGGCGCCCCCCGGCAGAGAGCCCCCTATTTCCCGGCCCCCTCCCCTCCCCGCCCCGCCCCTCCCCGCGGGCGCCCCGCTCGCTTACCTGCCGCCCCGGGGCCGGCCCCTGCCCGCGCCACCTGCGCCCTCCGCCCGGCCAGGTGCGCGCAGGGGAGGCGGCGGCGGCGGCGGCATCAGCTGCCCAAGGGAGCCGGCGCGGGGCGGAGCAGCCCGGGAGCCCGCCTGCCTGCCGGAGGGCGGAGGAGGAAGAGGAAGAGCGGAAAAGAGAGGAGGAGGAGGCGCGCGACGATCGCGCCTCTGCGCCGCGCCGTCCGCACGGCCGCCGCCCTCCGCTGGCTGGCTGGCCGGGTGGGTGGGTGGGTGGGTGGGTGGGCGGCTTGGCTGCCGCAGAGCCGGCCCGGCCGCCCCCCCCCAGGCGGAGGCTCCAGGCGCAGGAGGCGCGCTCCGTCGGAGGGGAGAGCGGCGAGGGCGCAGGCTGGCGCGCCCCGGGGCCGAGGCGCACGGCTTTTGGAGAGCCCGGAGGAGCCCCGGCGGAACGGAGAAGCCACGCCGCCGAAGCGCCCCGAGGAAGGCTGGGGGAGCAGGAGCCGGGCGCCGCCCGATGCCCCCTCTCGCCTGGCCAGAAGTGCCCCCGGCCGGCCAGAATCCCTTTCCCGGCGCGCAGCCCCCTGGCCGAGGCGCCAGACCCTCCTTCGGGCGGCCCGGTCAGTTGGGGGGCTTCGGTCCCCTCTTTCCAAGCCGACTCTGAATGCCCCCCTCCCGGGGAAGGCGACCGCCCCGCATCGCCAAACGACAAGGAGCCCCAAACAGGATGACGTTGCATTGAGCCACCTTTTTAAAAAGCAGGAGGGACAACCCTGGAACTTCTCTCCTGCCCGCTCAGCCCTTTTCCCCCTTAGAAGGGGGGAAGATAACATAAAATAGAAATAACAGCGTTGGACGGAGCCTCCAGGAGAAAGAAAGCTCTCCTGGCACACAGGTGGAGACTGGAAAATCATCGGCTCCAAACTCCAAAAGGGAAAAGGAAAGGTAGATCCGGTTGGAGGACTATTAACCTTTGATTTGTAAATGATGGGGATCCTCAATTTGCGAAATGGGGATGCTGGCCAAGAATTTACATCCTTTCCTAGTCTCTGGAGCAGCTGAAAACAAGCTTGCTCCATCTTCAACATGACATCCCTCCAAATATTTACCCATGCCTCTCCTGTCCCCTCTTGACCTCCTCTTCTGCAGGCTAAACATCCCCAGCTCCCTCAGCCGCTCCTCACAGGGCTTCGTGGCTTCCAGACCCTCCACCATTTCGGTCACCCTCCTCTGGACACGTTCCAGGTGCCCCATATCCTTCCTCAACTGTAGGGCCCAGAACTGGGCACGGGATTATTCTAGATGAGGTCTGACCAAAGCAGAATACAATGGTACCATCACTTCCCTTGACCTAGACTGCTATTGATGCATGCTACAGTCGCATTGGCTTTTTTAGCTGCTGCATCACACTGCTGGCTCATGTTCAGCTTGTGGCTGATTAAGACTCCTAGATCCCTTTCACATGGACGGTGGTCAAGCCAAGTGTCATGGCCAATGGACTGGAATTCTGGGGGCTGAAACAGCCGATGAGCCACTAAATTGGAAACCCACTAAATTCCAAAATATTTAGAAGAGGTCTTCTCTCTTACATCCTTCCACAAAATCTCACATTTCCATCAAGAGGAATCACACAACCCTCCAGATACTGTGTGACTGTAACTCCCAGCATCCCTTACCTCTGTTTTTTCAGATGAGAGCTGATGGAAATTGCAGTTGCAACAATTGAAATAAAATCTACATCTTCATTACTCCACCCAAAAAAGAGGGGTTTATATGCACAAAAACCCATGCTAAAATAAAAACTATTTAGTAGTTTTGAAGGCGCTGCTACCTTCCTTTCCTCTCCCCCTTCCTCCTTTTTATACTGCAAAAGACTAGCTGGGTTACTTCTCTGAAAGCCACAACTAAAACCGTGTACATAAATCTAAATAATTATGTTTTCTTCTCCCGCCTCAATTTCTCACCCCTTCCTCTGTTTCTTCCTGGGTATCTATTTTTACCTCCTGCGCCCCTTGGAACCGAGAGCTGCCGGCCCCTTCTTTGTCAAGCGTGATGCTACACAGATGGTGCCGTACAAATAAATATGTTCATCATGGTGCTCGGGTAGAAATAATTAATAACCCGACATTTTAGAATTTTAGCATTCAGGGGGAATTTGAAAGAAGTCTGGTTAGCCTGCAAAAAAAAAAAAGGGAAAAAAAGGCACATTTGGCAGATAATTTCCTTTCATTCTCGTCTGTAAAGCTGCCCTCGGAGAGGATAAATGCCGGGGATAAGTGAATGAATCACGAGATAAGCTGCAGGACTGCATACAAATTCGGACTCTGCTGGTCTTGTGCAAAATGCTTCAGACAGGAGCAAATCGGCAGGCAAGAGGGAGTCTTCCGCACTAGACTGTTGGAGGGCTATGATTCCACTTTCAAGCTCCTATGGAATCCAGGGGTTTGCAGACTGCAAACCCCAGGATTCCATAGGATGTTGCAAGTGGAATCATAGCGCTATAACAGTCTAGTGCAGAAATGGCCCTAGTGCTGAACGTGGTTATATTTACTTACCTAAATTTCCATTTGGGGGGGAATTGCATTCTCACACCTCTCAACACAGGCCAAGAAAAATCTGACAATCTCCTTTCTACAGCCTCCCAGACCCTTTTCCTTCTCATCCTCTGACCAGCTGGAAAGTTTTTATCGTTGTCATTGTTGTTTCAAAGCAAGACTGACCTTGGGAAGATGGTGACGGAGGGCTGCACAAACACAAATTTCCAGTGTCGGGTTGTAGCAGTGTGTTTACAGTAAAGAAGGCAATGAAATTTTAGCTGGGGGGAAAAAAGTGGGATTCTAAGCTAGCTAGCATGTGTGTCTGCTTGCAAAAGATAAGGGCCATTTCCGCACTAGCCTGTTATAGCGCTATGATTCCACTTGCAACCTCCTATGGAATCCTGGGGTTTGCAGTTTCGGGAGGGGCTGGCCGGATTCAAACCCGAGGATTCCATAGGAGGTTGAAAGTGGAATCATAGCACTATAACAGGCTAGTGTGGAAATGGCCAAGGTAAACTGCAGCTACCCCAGAAACCCTCCCTGGACATGCATGAGCAGCAAAACAGGGAGAAAAAGGGGAGAGCACATTTGTCTGCTCATGAGTTCCCCAATGTGCTTTTAAAAAGTGCATAGATTTATAAGTTCGGCCACCCAAATGGAAATCCTTATATTAAAAGGCGGAGGCTGGTGGAAGGAAAGATCCTCCCTGGGTACCTTTTCAAAGGAGCAACCAAAGAGTCCGTAAAAGGCCGAAGATGTTTTTTGTTCACCAGGGCCATTTCCGCACTGCACCATTATAGTGCTATTATTCCACTTTCAACCTCCTGTGGAATTCTGGGGTTCGTAGTTTCCTGAGGCCCAAGAGCTCCCTGGCTGTGAATCCTAAAGGCCCCTCCTAAACTGCAAACCCCAGGATTCCATAGGAGGTTGAAAGTGGAATAGTAGCGCTATAACACTCTAGTGCGGAAACGGCCCTGTTCAGGTAAGCCATTCGTTTCATTTCATGCACGCACGTTGCTAGTTGTCAAGGGGAAAAAAAGTCTGCTTATAAATTTCAACATTTAAATTTCAAAAGTTTTATTTAATTTTAATTTTTTATTTAATTGCGAGCACCATGATGAACAAATTTGTTTAACTTTTAATTTTAAAAGTTTGGGATTAGATACTGCTAAGTTTATGTTACAGAAAGGAAGGGGAGGAATGAGTCTGATGGATGAGGGAGGTGCAGATTGACTACGTGCTTTAATAAATTGCTGAAAAGGAAGACGTGGGCTACTTCTGTGCTCTTTTCCTATTTATATCTTTTTATTTTTAATCTATCTGCTTTTCCTTTGTTTTTTTCCTGCTCTAGTACCAGATTTTTTTGTTAAGGAAGTCAGAGAGACACTGGCTTTGTTGACCGAGGGAGAATTCTGCGTCGAAATGAACGGCACAGAGTTTAATCCAATGTTGGGAAGAGGCAAAGAGACGGGAGACGGGCGTCTTCCAGGTGGCGTTGGGACTCCACCTCCCAGCAGCCTTAGCCAGCAGAGCCAGTGAAGAGGAATGCTGGGCTTTGTTGTCCAGCAACACTCATTCATTTGTTTTATATCCCACACTTTAGCTGAAGATTTCAGGGCAGCTTATACCCAAACCCACTTAAAAGAATAAATAACTGCACAGGATCGAATATAAATAGCAAGAAGCAGAAGATGAAATATAGATGCATATTAAATACAGACAGTGTGTGTATAGATATGAATGCATGCATAGATATAAATATTACAAATCTCATACCCATGCATTATACATTTTGAAACTGATTAAAACATCTGGCCCGGGAAACATCTGGCCCAGGAAAGTGGCCTCCCCACTGACTCATCCTTGCCTTTGCATACTTTTCAGCTTGGGAAAATCTTTCTTTTTGGACTCCAACTCCCAGAATCCCCCACCCACCCAGGTAGCTGGGGGATTCTGGGAGTTGGAGTCCAAAAAAGGACTTTCCCAGGCTCTGGGTACAAAATTCTAAAAGAATTCTAGTCTAATCAGTGCATGAGGAGAGGTGGGACATAAATAAATTTTATTATTATTATTATTATTATTATTATTATTATTATTATTATTATTATTATTATTTATTACTATTTTATTATTATTACTATTTTATTATTATTACTATTACTATTCTTCTTCTTCTTCTTCTTCTTCTTCTTCTTCTTTTTTTATTATTATTATTATTATTATTATTATTATTATTATTATTATTATTATTATTATTATTATTATTAAAAGACCCTTTCCCCTGGAAGGACTGTCCAGCATTCTCTCCCTGCTGCTGGAGATGTAATAGAGCTTTGCAGACAGGCGGTACTGCGCATGCCCGAGTTTGGCCAGCGCGCTGTTCTTTTCCTCCTCCGCGCCGGAAGGTGGCGCTGCCGTCGTGGTGGCGCGCGACGGGGAGGGGCCATAGAAGTAGGAAAAGTATAGAGGCACCGCTCACGTGCACGCATGGAGACATAGTTGCCTATCTTGAGCAAAGACAGAGAAGACAAAAAGCCGCCCACAGAAAGTAATAGAATTAAAAAGCCATAAGATTTCTTACGGGGGTGTGAGGGGGTATCAGCAGCTACTCCAGATCTTGGAACAGTTACTTTCTACGGGGATTCTGGGAGCTGTAGTCCAGGAAAGTAACTTTGCCAGCGTTAATCCCGGAAACAAGGCTGGATTTCTTATTATTTCCTTTGAGCTGCACTCATGCCTCCCCTAGAAAAGAAGATTGTAGCAATCACAATGAACCCGGAAGTTGGCTGCAGCCCTGAGGAGTCTAACGGTTACACAGTCTATGAAAAACAAGCCACATCCGTTTAGCCTGGATGTTAGGCCGTACAGGCCATCGAACGTCGTTCTTGTGCGCCTGCGCGCTTACTTCCTACCTGCGCAAGCGCACTTTGCGCCTAGCGGGCTCGGGTGTGCGCATGCGCTGTGCAGTGCTGTGGCTGGCGTGGGTCTCCGCCCCATTCCTCCTTGGCTGTGAAGGTAAGTGGGGTTTTCATCGTTCCCCGGCCCCCAGTCTCTGTTGTTGTTCTTTAATCAAATGCATTTATGCCGCTCCTTTCCCCCATTGCGTTCAAGGCTATCCTTTCCCTCCCTACTTTGTTTGCACAACAACCCTGCCAGGTAGGCCGGGAGGGGAGAAAGAGGGCTAGAGACCTGGCTGCCCCAAGGGCCCTAGCCATTGCACCACGCTGCCTCGGCGCCTGGAATCAGGGCCCCCCACGTGCAGGAAACAGGGCCCTGCAGGGGAAGAAGGCAGCGTGGATTTGGGGTGGAGGGAGGAGGGGAAGCAAGTCAAATAAATGCACATTTGTGGATGCGCACGTGTGTCTGCAATAAACGCAGGTGTTAATTCCTGAAACATCACTATAAATGTAATTTTGCTGCTGTTCTTAATATTATTTGCAATCATGTCCTTTTTTCTCGAAGGAGCTTCCTCATGGAGGCAATTCCAGGGCAGATCATGCACCCTCTTTGCTTACTGGAAAAAGAAGGTGTGTGTTGTGTGTGCTGTGTGTGCAACAGCAGCCACAAATACAGCCTCAGGGGTCCCCTGTGGGCCCAGAGCCACTCTTCGCCCCCCTGGGCCGCAGATGAACCACTTGGGCTGGGCGATGCCTTGGGAGCCTCCAGGGAGCCCTCGGGTCGACTTTGCTCTCCCGGCCCTGTCATGCTTCGATGTGTGAAAATGGGCTTCGTTGTGTTGCAAGGAGGTGATGGGATCCAGGGAGAGTAACCGTGTGCTGGGAGCAAAGGCAGAGGGTTGGAATGTACCTTTGATAAGACACGGCAGCGAGGCCAGGCAGCTGGCAGGTGGAATGAAAGTCTGGGAAAAGAGTTGCTTGCATGGTAGCCCTCTACTCTGCTTTGGTTAGACCCCATCTTGAATCCTGTGTCCAGCTCTGGGCACCCCAGTTCAAGAAGGATATCGACAAGCTGGAGCAAGTCCAGAGGAGGGCGACCAAAATGGTGAGGGGCCTGGAAGCCATGAAGCCCTGTGAGGATAGACTTAGAGAGCTGGGTGTGTTTAGTCTGCAGAAGAGAAGGTAAAGAGGGGACATGAGAGCCATGTTTAAATATCTGAAGGGATGGCATTTGGAGGATGGAGCAAGCTTGTTTTCTGCTGCTCCAGAGACCAGGACAGGGAGCAAGGGATTCAAGCTGCAGGAAAAGAGATTCCACCTGAACCTCAGGAAGAACTTCCTGACGGTCAGGGCTGTCCGGCAGTGGAATCGGCTGCCTCAATGGAGTGTGGTGGAGTCTCCTTCCTTGGAGGTTTTTAAGCAGAGGCTGGATGGCCATCTGCCAGGAGTGCTTTGAGGGTGTCCCTGCATGGCAGGGGGTTGGACTGGATGGCCCCGGGGGTCTCTTCCAACTCTACATTTCTATGATTCTATGATTCTATGTGCTGATTTGAAACCTTACAGCTTATAAAATTCTGCAAATCCAGTAGTTCTGTAATCTCGGCAGTTGTGCAGCTGTTTCCGCCACTGTTTTTGAGTAAAGATTTTGAAACGGTCTAAGCCTCTTCTCTCGGCTGTTCTGGGCATCACAGGAGCCCCGTCTTTTGCTTCTCCGGTGCCAGACACTGCCTTGCGGGAACTCCTCTTGTGCTTTTCTCTCCCCTGGGAGACCTGAGCCATGAACACAACACAGGGCACCGTGGGGAGCGACCCCGTCATCTTGGCCACCGCTGGCTACGACCACACCGTTCGGTTCTGGCAGGCGCACAGTGGGATTTGCACCCGAACTGTGCAGCACCAGGACTCTGTATCCTTTGGACGTGTGAGGGGAAAAAAGGGCTTTGGGGTTTGCAAGCCTTCTTCCTTGGGGTTTTTGGGATCGCTGGACGGGGGCTGCCTTCTGTCTGTTCCTTAACCCTTTTGCTAGCAGGTCAATGCTCTAGAGATCACCCCGGACCGGACGATGATTGCAGCTGCTGGTAAGTGTGCTATGTGGGGAGCGCATGCAGAGGTGCACTCTGCTCTCCCAGGGTACGGCGGTAGCACAGTTTGTGTGGCTGTTAATGTGCTTTCAGGTCAGCTCCAGCTCTGTGATTTTATGATTCTAACCTCTGCTTAAAAACTCCCAGCAAAGGACAGCTGCAACACCGTCTGAGGGAGCCTGTTCCACTATCGAACAGCTCTGACCGTCCGGAGATGCTTCTTGAAGTTTCAAGAGGTTTTAATTTGTTTATACAGTTATGCTGGAAATCACTGTTACAGAGATTAAGCCAGTCCTGGTGCAGTTTGGCAATAATTATTTGTTTTTGAAACAGCTACCTCTGCCTGGGAAATTGAATGGCTGCTTGAACCTCCTCCAGGTCATGGTGCCACAGAGAGAGCGGTTTAGGATGCTGGGAATGTTTAGCCCGGAGAAGAGAAGATTAAGAAGTGACATGAGAGCTCCATGTTTGAATATCTAAAAGGATGTCATATGGAAGACGGGCAAGCTGGTTTTGTGCTGCTGCTACAGAGACTAGGACGCTATGGAGCAATGGCTCCAAACTACAAGAAAAGAGATTCCCTTTAAACATTAGGAAGAACTTCCTGGCAAGAAGAGCAGTTCAATAGTAGAATCTACTGCTGCCTCAATGGAGTGTGGTGGAGTCTCTTTTTTCGGAGGTTTTGAAACAGAGGCTGGAGGGCTATGTGTTGTGAGTGCTTTGATGGTGCAGGGCAGAATGGGGTTGGACTGGATGGCCCTTGGGGTCTCTTCCAACTCTGTGATTCTATGCTGTCATTAACAAAGCCTGTGTCCTGCCGGTCTGTGCTTCCAGGTCCTTGTGGACTAAGATGGTGTCTTTCTTCCAGGCTATCAACACATTCGCATGTATGACTTGAACTCCAATAACCCAAACCCTGTTATCAACTATGATGGTGTGAGCAAGAACATCACCTCCGTCGGGTTCCACGAAGACGGCCGATGGATGTACACAGGGGGTGAAGACTGCATGGCCCGAATCTGGGACCTCAGGTGAGGTTTGGTTGCTCATTTCACTAACGGTGGTCTGATGGGGACTTTCAGAGCAGATAATGACAGCGCCACAGTTCTCCTTTAATTCTCATGGCAACATCCTTCAGAACCCTGGGATTTACAGTTCAGGGAGGGGTTGTTGGAATTCTCAGCCAGGAAGCGCTAGTGCCTCATGCTTCCTACGATACAATACATGGGTTCTGTTTTTCAACCAATTCTGTTTTCTAGCCGTGCTCCAGTCCAGAACCTGTTAGATAAGTGGGGGAAGCATGTAATTCACTTTGAAAGCACATGATGCCTGGTGCCTGACCAATTGTATATGGGAGTCATTCTGGAAGATGGGCATCTCCACAGAGCAGACTGGTAGCTCTCTTGCCGCTCTTGAGGCGGTTGAACTAAGTGGCCTTTGAGGTCCCTTCTAGCTCTTTGATTCCATCCCAGAGCTGGGGAGCCATAAAAACTCCAATAGAAATCCTTTGATCTGAATGCTTTATCCTGCACACCTTAACGGATGTGAAACTTTGCAAATGGAATCTGCATATCTTGGGCACGGTCTGCTGAGCGAACTCAGAGGAAAACTACTTTGCTTCAGTGCCAGTATGCACAAGAGAGGTCCTCTCTTGAAAATGGTATAACATGGGACAAGAGCTAGGAAGTGGGAGATGGGACAGCAGCTGTGCTTCTTGGTGAGACTTTGGTACCTGGTGAGGTGAACCCCTGGAGCTGATTGGAGAGAACAACGTAATGGCAACAAGCATGTTGTCATTCTCAGGTGCTCTTCCCTCATCATCACGCAACCTGCCTCTGGATCTGTTTTCCAGGTCACGCAACCTTCAGTGCCAGCGCATCTTCCAAGTGAATGCGCCCATCAACTGTGTTTGTCTGCATCCCAACCAGGTACTCTTGTTCTCTGGTCTCAGGCACGGGTGTAGGAAGGGGCCTTGTACTGACTCAGACCCTGGGCTTATTTTGCCCACTAGTGTCAGCTCTGCCTGGCAGCCATGTCTGTTTCCAGCAGGAATCTTTCCTAGCTCTTTGTGGAGATGCAGACCGTTGAACTGGGCCATTCTGCATAGGAACATGGGCACATATCCCAATCAGACCATTACTATCATCTCTGTCTGGCAGCTGTGGATCTTTCCAGGGTTTCAGGGACAGTTCCTTCCTAGCCCTATACCTGGAGAGCCCTTAGCTTCCCCGTGGTGCGGGCAGGTCTCCCATGCAAGGATCAAGCAGGCCCTGGTCTAGTTAAGCAACCTAAAACAAACTGTAAGCAGGCATTTTCCCTTAGACAAAGTCAGGCCTTTAGGTGATCTATTTAGCTAATTACTGTCAACTCTAACTAAAAGCAGTGGCTTTCTTCAGGGTCTCTTTCAGAGCAGATTGCTCTTTTGGCCCTTGCTGGAGATCCCTGGGTCCCGCTGACCTCCCCCCGTTTTGCTTCTGAAACCAGATGAGATTGGCCACTGTTAGGGTGGTGTGGAATCATGCCCTTCCTTCCACGCTTTCTCCCCTTTCCTTGTACTCTTCCTAGTTGTTGTGAGTGTAGTGATGCCTCCTGTGCTTCTTTTAGGCAGAACTGATTGTGGGAGATCAGAGTGGGGCCATTCACATATGGGACCTGAAGACAGACCACAATGAGCAGCTTATCCCTGAACCTGAAGTCTCTGTCAACTCTGTCCACATTGACCCCGATGCCAGCTACATGGCCGCAGTCAACAGTTCAGTAAGTTTGGGGTACAGAGGGCTCTTGGGTGCTTGCTTTGCTAGCCTTTGGTGTGTGCCTTGAACTGGACCTCTCAGACTGCAACATTCCTTCTCTCTTCCTTGCAGGGCAACTGTTATGTGTGGAATCTAACGGGTGGCATTGGAGATGAGGTGACGCAGCTCATTCCAAAAACCAAAATCCCTGCCCATAGTCGCTATGCTCTCCAGTGCAAATTCAGCCCAGACTCCACGTGAGTAGAGCCACCAGGTTCTTTGGTCTGTTGCCTTGCCCTTGGGCTTAGGGGAATCTTTAGCCTGAGAGAACCAGCATGGTGTTGTGATGTGAGGGTTAAACTGGGAGGACTCCGGGCCGCCAGGGCTCAAAGTGCCCCTCGGCCATGGAAACCCCTGAGGAGTCCTGGAGCAAGTCACAGTCTTACGAGGAAGTCAGTGGGCCACCTTCTCCTACAAAGGAGAATTCAGGAATCCACAACAACCGGGTTGCTTTCCTTGTTCTTTTCCACACCCTGTTTCAAAGTGGGTGCTGCAGTTTTGAAGTTAGTGCAAGGAAGCGGGTGTATGTGTGTTAAATACATGTTTCTTTTAAGCAATAATTCTAGGTTGTTGACTTCAACTGCCTTTTCTTTCCTTCCTCCCTCCTTCTACCCACTCCAGGCTTTTGGCTACTTGTTCTGCTGACCAAACGTGCAAGATCTGGAGGACGTCTAATTTCTCCCTCATGACAGAGCTGAGCATCAAGAGCAACAACCCCGGGGAAACCTCCCGTGGCTGGATGTGGGACTGTGCTTTCTCAGGAGACTCTCAGTACATTGTCACAGGTGAGAGAAAAGGGGTAATTTCCAGAGCCTCCAACTTAGCTTCCTTTCCAGGTAGATAATCCAGAGGATGCTGGTTTCAGTCACAGAAAAAAAAATATTACCCTTAGCACCAGAGTTTGGAAAAGGTTGTAGTCTGAGCCAATGACTGCCAAAATCCCCAGGGCTGGCCATGCAGGAAGAGGAATTCTGAGTGCTGTGGTCCAAAAGAGGGAACTTTTCTATTCGCTGATATAGTGTGTTCAGAATACTTCAGAAAGATAACACGCGTGGTCCCTGGGGTGCTGGATCAGGGTGGGCAATTTGAATGCACTGCCCCCGGCCACTGGAAAACTGCCCCCTCAAATGAAACTTTCCTTCAGTACCCAAATGTATAGCCTTGCAGTTACTTAAAACTCCAGCTGAATACATAGGGATGCGGTTTAGGCATCCAGAGAAAAAGGACAAGCGAAAATGACCCAGACAATGCAAAGACAGCAAGCAGAAGGGGAATTCTAGGTGAAGGATTTTAAACACAGTGCTAGAAATTTGCAGACTGAGAGAAAAAGTTTCATGGCGGAAGGATGCTTTTGGAGGGTGCAGTGCTGTCTCTCTCACACTCACCCGATAACTACATGCCTGCTTAGTCTGCTTTAGAGCTACCAGGTAAGGCAGGTCAGCACTGTCCCTACATTGCAGGTGGGGATACTGAGGCAGGGCAGGGCAAGGGCTGCCTTAGTACAAAAACTCGCCTTTTTGTTCATAAGCAAAGAAAAATCTGCATTGGAATCTTCCTTTCTAGTATTTTAAAATCAGTAAGGACTGCAGTGATTTATCCTGCACTTTCCAAGAGGGCAGGAGAGCCAGCTTAAAAAAAGGCAAGTGGTTAAAATTCAGAGGCTCTTCCATTAATGGCTACAGGCCAGGAGGACTATATATCACCTCTACCAGAGACCTAGTTTACTTGGTTGTGGGGAATGCAGTTGCCCCTCTCTTGCTGGTGGATGGAATGCTGGCACTCTCTCAAGCCTCGCCGCTTTCCTTTCAGCCTCCTCAGATAACCTTGCCAGGCTCTGGTGTGTGGAAACAGGTGAGATCAAGAGGGAGTACAGTGGCCATCAGAAGGCAGTTGTCTGCCTTGCTTTCAACGACAGCGTCTTAGGCTGAGGTGCCAAGTGACCGCATGCAAAAGGACACTTGAGGAATTCTCCGTTGGACTCCTATGTCACTGTCATTCCGGTCAAACAGAGAAGTGCCAGCCTAGTCTTCTGCCACAGGAGCACAGCTGAATTCCATACCTTTTACTTGGAACGAGACCCACCCACCCCAAAGAAACACAGAATTAACAACAACTATAAGGTCTCTTTGCTGGGGAAGTGGTCCTTCGTAAGGGAAACAAATAACATTCCCTCTGGACTCAAAGAAAAATAGAGGTATGTCTTTCCTTTTGCTCCCTTTTGGGAGTCCTTTTCCTCCCCAGCTGAATCTGCTGTGTCTTCTTGTTAGCCATCTTAGGCTGGGTAACATTTCTACACTCTCCCCAGGTTTTGTCACTTCAGAGGGAAGTTGTAAGCTGACTGCTGTTGGAGTAAAAGTGATTTTCTGTAGGAATTGCTTGGAAGGTTATGCCATCTCATAGAGTTAACTGCAAGTTGGATCAGTCTGCCGAAGGGCTGGGCATGCATGATCTTTAGAGAGAAGCTGGGGAGACACTAGCCCTATTCTGGTGTTCACAATAAGGAGAGGAAGCAGATTAGCTTCACCCCCTTCTGCAGTTGCTCTCTTTATGAGAGGCTGAAAAGAGGAGGCTTCACTTCTTGTGTAACCTCACCATGCAGTCCAGAACCTTGAAAAATCAGGATTTCCAATTGCACATAGAAGATGCTGTCCATCTCAGGCTTCTGCTTTCCACCTGAAGAGAGTTGGGGAGGGGGAGAGTTACTTGCTTATTTCCTGTGTGGGTTGTTATCTTCATCCTGAATGGCTGAAATAGGGCTTCTTCTTCTTTAGTGACATCTCAGCTTTCTTGAAGGAATCCAGCGAAGGATTGCTGAGATATTTGCAAGCTTTGCAAACAGAGGAGAGGAATGGCTGGTTTCTCAGTTTTCTCAAGCATTGATGCACAGGCTCATTTCCTCATTTTGTGCTTTTACTTCATATGATACACATGAGGATTAACTAATCTTGTACAAAATATTTTTAAAAATCCACAAGATTTTGTTTTACATAATAATGCACATATGACCTAGACTTAAGTGCTCTTTTTCTATGCCATCATGCATCTACTTCTAGACAGTGACCATTATTTACAGATTACAAGTTGGAAGCAACACTTCTTTGTAAATAAAATGTATATACTGATGAAGACTGCAATAAAACACAAGTGTGTATGTGTGCCATTGCTCAACCCTGACCTCCTGGATCACAGGAAAGGCAGAGGGAGGCGTTTTCAAGAAGCAAAAAGGTACTTTGGGGAGTTCCAAAAGAGTAAAGACCCCATGGGAGTTCAAGTACAGAAGAGCAGAGGCCGATGGGGAGAGTGGACTCCCATGGAGGGTCACTCAGGCAGGTAGTAGAAACAGATGGACACACAGATGTTGCTTGGAAAGCAGATGTCGATACACAGGTAGATCAGCCGCTGTTTAGGAGGGCCTGCAAGGGGAACAGGAGCATAAGGGTGGGCGAGTGCATTTTGAAGAGGAAGAGCACCTGGACTTTTACAAAGGCAGAGAAAGGCTGCTTATCAGCAGGATCCGAAGGAGGACAATCCCTGTTTGGCTATTTTGTCTTTTTAGTTCAGAAAAAGTGCCCCAGCTATCCTGGTTTGTAGCTGTACATGTGTAATCCTATAAAAGAGAGAGGTAGGAGACTTACTCTGCTATCTATTTTTTTAAAATATTTATAAACACCCTGTACCTGGGGATCTCAGGGTGGCTTACAGTAAAAACAATTCCAATACCATTCTGATTTATCACAAGTCTGTTAAAGAGTTGTCATTCTTGTGGAATTCTGTAAGATAGAGTGGCAGGCAGTGAAATGCATGCACATTTGGAAGCTCCTGAAATGTCAAAGAGGGAGGAATGGAGTGGACAGCAGTTGCTGCTGTCAGGGGGGCCCTTTGTGTAACGCAGAGGTGTGTGCCCTCAAGGCCATTGTAAGGGGCTGCAGCACCCAGGGGTGTGTATTTGTTTTTAAGTACAAATGTCCTACATGCCTCCTAGGGACCATGAGTAGGGGAAATTTCACCATATTCCTCCCATCCCCGGGCTGTTTTAGACCCAGGAAAGGCCTTTTTTCCAATAAGGAAGTAAAGCAGAAATCAGCTTCCTAACTCAAAAAAGGCCTCTCTTGGGACCAAAACAGCCCAGGTAGACCTAAAAACATGGCAAAATTGCTCTTATGGCACCATTTAAGTGATATTAAAAAAAAAAAACTTTGAAAAATTGGGGTGCAGTCCTCCAGGGTCCCATCGGATGCCAAAAAATAACATGCCAGTGGCCTGAGGGCTTCCCCCTCGGAGGGTCTTTTGGCACCCTGCTGCCTTTTGTGTTTTTGCTCTCTGCTGCCTTGGAAGCCCCCAGCCAACTCACCATCTTTCTTCTTGACCCAGTAGATGGGAGCCTGCTCGCAAAGGGCCCTGACAGCCTCCCCTGCTTCCTCCAGCCGCACCTGCCTCCCTGGCACGACCTCCAGGAACTCCCGGTAGTACTGGGTCCTGTCGTTGGGAAGGGGCACCTGGTCCACCTTGGAGGGAGAAAGAAGTGCCATGAGGTTTCTGCCCACCTTTCCCCCCCACAATCTGGGACTCAAGGCAGCTTACAACAGTTAAATATAGTTAAAAATTAATAGCATACAGAAGTTAAAAAGCAATTATAAATCATCAAAAATTTTGAAACTATTTAAGAGAACAAAAAATAAAAGTCTAGCACATGATACAAGGCCTGTTTCCTCTGAAAAAATCAATTCCCAAAGGCCTATTGAAAAAGGCTTTCACCTAAATGCGGAACGTCACATTCGTGAGTGCGGAGGTCATGAGAGCAGGGCGTGCTGTAGAGTCCATTTGATTGCACAGTTGGGCCAATCTAACTGAGCATGAGAGCTGACCAGGGACGTGTCTGGAACTTTTGAGATTGACTGGTTGCTGTGCATTTCTGCAGGGTTTTTTTATAATGAAAGAGGATGACCTACCCTGGAATCTTTTCACAACCAAGAGCAGTATATAAATTGCATGTATAAAAAAAAACCTACTAGAAAAGTTAAAGAAGTTTAATACAATTTGGCTGCTTCACTGGATATCTGTAGGCCCGAAAAAGAGGCAAGGAAGGACGTTCTACTTGCCAACAAGATGCTGGGTGTCTTGCATTCCTGCTGGTTTAATGTCTTCCAAGTTCTTGGGGGAGCTTTGAACAGAGGCTGGCAAGGAAAGCCAACCCCCAAATTGAATCAGAAGCAGTTATGCCAATCTGCCCCCACCCACCCTGCCCTTGGGTTTTGTTCTGGCGTTCCTGGCAAAGAGGCCCTTCTGTTTTTTCGAAATCAAACCTTGGTCTTCGCCTTGACGGAAGAGCATTAAATGTTTTGTTTCAAGGGCTGTTACACTCAGAAACTTCGGCTGCTGTGGAACTGCTGACAAAAGCATCTTTGTTTGCTGGCCCTTCCTGGAACAGCAATGAGCCAGCCGCAGCATTTTCTCTCCCTCTCTGCTTTGACATTTTAATCTTCTGACATTTCTTCAAGAAAAGGGAAAGGAGAAGCTCACCTGTCTTGGCCAGTCACCTAATATCCTAGACAGAAAGGGAACCTCTTGTACTAGATGGTAAAGTGTTGTACCAAACTGCACAATTGCACAAACATCCCACTTACAATCACAGCTTGGAAAAATGACCCTTTTTTTGAGGGGGGGACTACAGCTCTCACAATTCCCCAACCAATGTGGCCACTGGGCAGGCTGGTAGGGGAACCCTGAGACCAGTAGTCAAAAAGTTAACTTTTCCAAGTTCTGCCAGTGAAAGAAGGGGGGCCCTAGTTGTGTGTAGAGTAGATGCCAGATATACAACATGCCCTAGTCTTAAACTGTATGTCGTTGCTAGGGATCTACCTACATTTCACATTTATAGCACTTTCATGCCACTTTAGACTTTCCTACGGAGTCCTGGGATTTATAGTTTGGTGAGAGGTACTTCAAACCCTCTGCTATGGGATCATCTATAGGTGCAGTCCAGGGAGTAGCCCAGAGCTCCCTAGCAGAGTATATGAAGTGCTCCACACAAAACCACAAATCTCAGGATTGTGTAGGATAGAGCTATGACACTTAAAGTGGTACCAAAGTGCTGTAACCCTCTGGTGTGGATACCACCTAAGCTAACAGGGTCTCAGATAACCATTCTAGGAGAAGACCTGGACCTGAGAGGCTACACCAGGGGTGGAATCATGTAGCCCTCCAGATGCTGTTGGACTTCAACTCTCAGCATTCTTTCAATTGGCTGCTTTGGTTAGGCTGCTGGGACTTGCAGTCCAAGAACATTTGGTGGAGTTCATACCACTCCTCTGTCCAGGGCTATGAGGACGCTGCAAAGCTGAGTCCCAGGAAATTAACAAGAGATTGCTTGAGCTGGAGGTAGCTTGAGGTGCCTGGTGCCTCTTTATGAATGCCAAACACCCCCTGAAGTGGCAGAAGGATAACTTTGAAGAAATGCCTTGCTGGATCAAAGCAACTTCCAACATAACGTCCGGCATATTTTTCCCTTGTTTCAGCTGGTCAGTTCAGAAGGAGGGTGTGACAACCAGGATGGCCTTTCCTCAGTTATGAGGAAGCAACACCTGTTCTCCAGGGAGATATATTGCCTCTGCGTACACAGAGGTTATATTTAGCAGTCCCGGCTAATACCTGCTAGGCTCAGCCATAGGTTACAGATAAATCATGTTTACATTCCCGAGAGACATGGATTTGGGCAGCTTGAGGTCTGAGCAATCAGGTTGGGAAACAAACCATGGCTTAACCTTGAGGAATTCATGCTATAAATGACACCCCACCTGTAAATGTTTCTGTTCTTGTAGTGTGTCTTTAGAGTGACTCCAAATTATGGAGACTCAATCCTAGGACTTTCTTGGCAATGTGTTCAGAGGAGGTTTACCTGTAGCACATTGCTTGGCATTTTAAATGCACCCCTGCATGAATGATTCTTTCTTGAAGCCATTCAAAGCTACTGGCCTCAGGGTAGAGATTATGGCCCCCTGCCTCCCAGAGACAAAACGCCTATTTCTAAATCACAAGGAAGCAGCTCTACCGAGAAAGAGGATGAAACCGGATTCTGCAGAGGCCGCTTACTGGCCCCACGGCTGCTCACCCTGTGCTCTGACAGGTTGAAGGACATCTGTATAGTCTCTCGGTCCCAGGCATCCATCATCCGCAGGAAGCAACTGCTTTGCCCTGAGGGCCGGTAGCAGACGTAGCCCTGTGAAGAAAAACAAGGGTGAACACGGGGAGTTCACAGATGGAAAGATCCATTACGATACTCTGCCGCTCACTACTGTACAGGCCCAGATCTTTGTTGGGTTCTTCCTTTTGCTGGTTTCAACTTAGAGCACTCCTGTGAATGAGAGATCTGCAAGTCACCCTGTCATCAACAGCCAAGCTCAGGTCTTGGAAACTCAAGGCAAACATTGTGGCTTCCCTGGTGGACGCCACCCATCTGTAATGTTTGCAGTTTTGAGTGGGACCTTTGAGGCCCCTTCCGAAACTGCAAACCCCAGCATTCCATAGGATGTTGAAAACAGAATAATAGCACTATAACAGGCTCATGCAGAAATGGCCTCAGTCTAGTCATCCTGGCTTTTAGGGAGAGTTCAGGCTTGAGTTGCTCCAAGACCCATTTATTGGGCTTGTTTGGCAGTCCATGGCATCAGTAGAATTCTCTTAGGCACTGCATTTCAAATGAGTTGATTCTCTTCCTATCAGTTTTCACCTTTCTCAAGAAGTTGTTCTCCCCAAGGTAGATAATTTCTGGAGAGAAAGGTGCTGGCATTCAGCATTGCCCAGGTGCCACCCTCCTTCTGATCTGGAAGGCTTGGCCTTTTCATCCCAACTGTCTAAGGACTACTGGAGTGGGAAGGGAAATCAGAGCTGAGAGTCCTGATCATGGGGAAAAGTCAGGGTATAATTAAAGATAAGGTGATAATAAATAAAGACTTACAACTAACACAGCTCTGTGGATTTGTTACGTTTGGGAGCAACGAGGATGTGACAATAAATGGGTCTGGGAACCAATCATGTGTGAACTCTCTCTAAAAGCCAGAAATGACTCAGTGGAGGCTATCACATTTTGATCATCATATCGTGAGATGACATATTTCAGTGGAAAAGACGATCATGCTCGGAAAGGTGGAAGACAATCGGAATACAGGAAGACTGCATTACAAGGGAATTTCCTCAATAAACAAAGCCACGATTGCTGCCCTAAATTTGCAAAACCTCAGCAAGGGCAGTTGATGACCAAGGCTCTTGGAGGGTTCTCCTTCAGAGGGGTACCAAAAAGTTGAATCTGACTTTACGGCAATTAATAATAATAATAATAATAATCCAGAAAGGAAATTACATTTCAAAAGCAACAGAAGAAGGAATAGTGCAGCCACTTTACTGGGATAATGAGTGATAGTTTCTAGATACCAAAATTTCCTTTTGAAGGGCCTTTTGACAAATCTACACACAATTTCTACACAGCTGTCCTTTAAATTCTAAGGGTTATGACAGAAGGATGGAACATACCTGGTAATATCAAAATGCCGCTTTAAAATGCCCAGAAAATTGTTAAAATACATGAGAAAACCATTTCATTACTTTTTATTGTAAGCCACCTTGAGATCTTTAGACAGAGGGTGGGATTTCAATATTTTAATAAGTAACAAATATATTGCTTTGGAAATGTGACTTCCTTGTACTTTAGTGTCCCCAGATTATGAATTCCTACAGGCTACCTGTGCTTCTTATACAGCTCATTGCTTCTAGGCATTGGCACTTGCTGGAGTACTAGCGAGTGGGAGAGAAGAGAAGCATGATGTGACCCCTATGCTGACATCTGTCGGAAAGGCATATCAGCTTCCTCATGATAAATTGCATTAACAAGCATTTCACTTGGAGTCAACAAAATGTACTTTATATACACTGCACTTCTTCTTCACATGAACCTGCGAGGTAGGCCACTGTGATTTCCCATCTGCACAGGGTGAGAGAGAACATGCTTGGCCTTCACTACCCAGTAGATTCAGGGTTAAAGTGGAATCTGAGGAAATTTCCTCCCCTCTAAAATGCCTCTGTGTAACACACCCACTCTGTGTCTCGCCCTCTTCCACATGCCTCACAACTGGGACAGGCAGCTTCAGCTGGCACACTCACATTCTTGCGGTCAAACAAGACTGACGAAGTCTGGTTGCTTGGTGAAGTTACGTAGTAAGTAACTGTATTCTTGGACCTGTTGACAAATGCAGACTGATTCATCTGGAACCCGGGGTGGTTCTGGAAATTTAGCCGGACCACCTGCAAAAGAGGCTGTGAAGATGTGTGCTGTTAGAAGGCTGGAAAGAGAAGCATGGAGAAACCGTCCAGGCCATTGAGGGCTGCAAAACCTTACTCTAGAAGCGTGCCCTTGTCCTTGGAGGTTTAGAGAAGCTAAAACCGATCAAGGGGAGAACAGAACAGCAACAGACAGCAAAAAGGCTTAAGCTCCTAAAACCAGACACTTTGGCTCAGAAAACAGATGCCTCAGCGGGGGGTACGACCAGGCATTGCTCAAATCAAGAATGCTGTGTGTGAGAGAGCGAAAACTGGAGTTGCAACTCTTGGCAAGTAATAGCAGTTCAACACCACTTTTAACTGCTATGGCTCCATCCTACAGAAACCTAGGATTTGTAGTTTGGGGAGGGACTTGGAATTCTCTGCTAGAACTCTAGTTCACTTTCTTGAACTGTAATTCCCAAAGCACCCTGATTAGGGGGCGGAGTTGAGCTTTAAATCAAATTACCTTGGGAACTGTACTTCAGGAGCTTTATACTAGTCCCCTAAGATTCACTAACCAGAATTAGGTGCCAAATGGTGGCAGAGAGAGGTAGACATACACTAAGAATTAAAAACACAATTTGTGCTTAACCTAAGAATGTGTGGTCAGTGCCAGCACTACATTTATGAGTCCTTTCAAGCAAACATCTACATCCAAGTTTCCTCAAACATTTTTAAACAGCCTAACTGGACTGTTGGTGTTGTGGGGGGGGGGCTTTTAAGTTGTTCATTCATTCTGTTTCCAGGTTTTTTAGGCTGTTGCTAAGTTAAGTACCCCTGATGACTGAAAAGCAGCATTAAAAAGTCAATACATGATTATTCAATAGCAATTCAGAAAACAGCAACCCCTACTGCAACCCAAGAGGTAATCTATTTATTTGCTAGACAATTGGAAGCCAGAAAACCTTGCTGAGCCATTGCAAAGCAGAGATCTGCAAATAAATCTTGGCCTCCTTGCCTTTGAACTAGGGCATTTCAACAGGCAGATTTAGAAATGCATGGCAAGGCACAAGAATCACAGAAACACAAAGGCAGACGTCACACTTGACTGAATAGAATGAGCACCATCCAACTATTAAGAATTACTAACCGGATTACACCATTATTGTAAAGACAATGGAAGAAAAACCAAGGTTTCCTTGCAGCTCTGCTCAAGCACTGTAATGGTGCAAACCTCCTACACGGAATTACTCACCCATTTCACTTAGTCTAGGAGGGCTTAGTCCCAGGGAGGTGGGTACAGGACGCCAGCCTTGTTGTTACAGTTGATTTTGGCAGGATGAGCTGAAAGCTTTAGCACACAGCATAGTGAAATGAAGCCGTAGTCTTACCTTGGGCAAAGTTTGGGTCAAGCTGAGAGATGCTGCCACAGTGATGCAGACCATTCCGCAAATCAGAACAACAGCAAGGATGACCCAAAATATTCTGGAAGGGGCTTTGGATTCTGTTGGGGGCACCCTCTCCTGTGAGCCAAGGTTAAAAACTCATCAGTTAGAGAAAGGACAACATCCACAGAGACAGCCGCCTACAAGCATCATATTAAGAATGTGGCCCCATTCTCCTTTTTCCTTTATCTGCTTTAGAAAATGAAAATCAGATAAAGCCTGACAAACGTTTCAACATGGATATTCTTGTGCATTGAATCCATGCCTACGTGAGGTAAGAAGTTGATGGCTTGCCTGCTCCAAGGGTGGGAAAAGCGTGAGCCTCCAGATATTATTAGAGTGCATCTCCCATCAGCCCTAGCCAGTATAGCTTATAATGAGGAATGCTGGGAATTGCACTCCAACATCAGATGGAGGGCCACATGATTTATACCTCTGGTCTAGGCAGTCTGTATGATAGATAAGGACATTGTTTTTAAAAAATGTTTGTGTGCACAGGCACTCTCCCACCCTGCTTATCTGACAGATTACGGACCACAGCACGGTCAGAAAGTGGAAGTAGTTGAAAAGCGGAACCCAGTCTTTCATCGGTTCTTCTCCTTGTGGGAGGCAAGAAGCAAAGAAGGCAAGAGGAACAGAACTGACAAAAGAGCAGACCCGGTGTTGAAAGAACAGTTCATGTCTGTAGTTCACAGCAGCTGAAAGAGCGAAGCATTGAAAAATGAGTTGTTGAAAAACGCAGGGAATGCCCGTATCTGTCTTCAAGTCACCCACCAACTTATAGCAGCCTCACGAATTTTCATAGCTTTTTCCTTGGCAAGGAATTCTCAGAGGCAGTTTTGCCAATTCCTTCCTCTGAAATAGAGCTTACAACACCTGGTATTCATTGGTGGTCTCCCATCCAAGTATTAGCCAGGGCTGCACTTACTTAGCTTCCAAGATTAGTAGTCTGGTGCTTTTAGGGTATTTAGGCCAATTTTTAATTGCCTGATGAGTGACTGAGTTATTCAAGAACTACGGACAACATAAGACAAGCTATGAAATAAATTTCAATCATTTTGATCACCATCTAGGGCCATTCTGTGGATCGTGCAACTGTACTCATGTTTCTTCAGAAATGACAAACATATGACTTGATTTTCATTGTTCAGATTCATACAGTCATGAAATCTTAGAGACCCCTCGCAGCATACATATAGATCTCAAGAAATAGGGATATTCTGACTTGGCAACGCTTTGGAATGTACAGGCTGTTTGGAAATCTTTAGCAGAAAATAAATCGAAATCAAGATGTTCAGCCAGCATTTTCAAATAAAAATGTTTGAATACCTTGCTTTGTGAGTTCAGGTCTCAAAAATGCCTATGAATAATCTATTTAATCTAATACCAATATCTAGTCTCAGGTTTTAGATGTCAGATGTCCCACTCCTGGGGACGGAGGGAAGATGGGATATAAAAAAAAAAGCAATTGATTGACTCCCTATAACATTCCTATAACACACCTAAGTTCCTTAGACTGTGAAAGCAGACCAGAGTGAGCCTCTTAGTCCCGACAATCTTTAGCCTCCAGAAACACAAGACTTGTATGAATGTTCTTAAACTTGAGCAATGAAGAGGCTCTTGATCAGATATTTCACAGTATTATTACCGGCATCAAATCCCCATTTTCAGGCTGCCTCCTCCAGGAAAACCCAGAATATTTTGCTGCCTGAAGTGTGAAATCCAAATGGCACCTGCCTGATCATTAATATGGAATGAGCCATAACCCCTTAGGAAGTTCTTCTGCAAACTCTGTCCATCATTGAGTTCCTTAAAAAAAAGGGAGAGGGGTAAAGAAGAAACAGGGAGGCCAGGGGACCAAAGTAAAAACACTTTGCAGGTGCCAAGACAGTTTTCTTTGAGGGAGTAGAGCAAGGTACTTACTGGAGAGGGGGTGGCAGGGGCCCCGGCCTGCTCCTCCATTCCCGCTGCAACCCTTGCTTCTCCAACTCCGTCTTCTGACAATGCAGGAGTTGTGCATCACGAGCCCTCAGAATCTGGCTGGAAACATAAGAATCTGCCCACACGGGCCAGGTAAATGGTGCACCTTGGCACTTCAGTTTGGAGAGAGCCATGTGGAGGCGAAATTCTAGATTCGCTCAGTGGTGGGAGGGAACGGGGGCTGCAGAGAGATGCTGTCTTGGGTACAGCGATGGATCTCTTGTCCTTCCTCCACAGACAGCTGGCGCATTCATGAGGAACACAAACAGAGGCTTTGTGCAGGGCCTTAGCATGTTGGCAGTCGCCCTAAGTATGGGTCAGACACCCCCTTCATATGGGCACAGGAAGAAAGAGTGGCAGCCCCACCACCACCGTGAGATGAGATTTGAGCAACAGTTACAGGAAAGGAAGCTTTTTCATGCCTTTATTGGGCTTGGCTCAGCTACTTCCAGAGCAGAAACTGACATCTTTAGTTTTCTTTTGTTGCATGAGACTATGAGTCTCCAAAAGGACTGGTAATGTCAGTGTGAATGGAACTTATTAAATGACTAGTCAAATTAAAGATATATATATATTTCACACTGCAAGGTGTCAGCATAGTATCTGTAAACTTTGAGGGCCCAAGATAGAATTTAAAAGTTTGTGGAAACTAATTTCTTCATTCCCCTCCCTCCCAAGACAGAGAGAAAGAGAACACGAGATGGTTTTACAAAATGAGAAGAACGTCTAACAAAAGCAACATTTGCTCAGTGCCCATCAATACTGTCAAACCTCCAGGCTCAAAAGTCTTATTAATATGATTTCTGATGGACACTGTCAACTTCACTTGGTCAAAAAAACGCCCAAGGAAAGTCACTGAGGAAAATAAAGTACAGTCTGCTCTCTGGCAGTTAAATTGGAAGGAAAAGTTATAATGACAGGTTCCTTAAAAAAAAAAAAATCAAACAGAAGGAGCTGTGATGACAACTTTTTCCAAAGTCTGGGATCTTTCCACCAATAATTAATACTTATAATAACCTCAATGAATAGACAACAGACAGAAGAGTATAGCTACACCACAGTTGTTGTTGTGTGCCTTCAAGTCGTTTCCAACTTCCGGTGACCCTAACGCAACCTGATCAAGGGGTTTTCGGGGCTGAGAGCGTGTGACACACCCAAGGTCACCCAGTAGACTTCCATGGCTGAGTGGGAATTGAACCTTGGTCTCCAGGGTTGGTGTCTAATGCTCAGACCACTACACCAGCTCTCTCACAACACAACTACGGAACAGCAAACCTGGTGTTTTTGAAAGCTGTGGTGAAGACCTTGATACATCACCCCACAAAGACCACTAAAATATGTCTCAATAATGGTAAGAAAAGAATCCTAACCAGTCCTAGTAACCAGAGCTTGGAAAAGCAGTAGCCATGTTGGCTGGGGGAGTCAGGGAGCTATTCTCTGAAAATATATTCTGCTTCCTCACCCTCACCCCCATGCTCTGACAATAACTTAGTGCCAGTTAAGGGAACTTAAAATATTTGCACATTCTTCCCGTTTCTGCTTGACGCAATCTCCCTTCCCCTCCTGTCCTCTCTACTAAGCCTCTTACAGCATTGATGGGTACACAGAGAAGCAATGCCTGTAGCCGCTTCTGTTGCAGAGACAAACAGGAACCAAGGTGCCTTACTGTTATCTACCAGGGGGAGAGTGCCACATTAAGACCTCTGCCAGCGCATCTAGTAGAGGCTCACCAGACCCACCCAGCTCACATTCCACCAGGGTATTTTGAAAGGGCTCAAATGAATTTCCACAGTACATTCTTTCCCAAGATGTGGGGCAAGACTCAGATGTCAGCTTGTCAACATCATTTCCTACCCTTTCTTGAGGCACACCTGCCGTCCTTCACTTCCAAGCTATTTTGTTTGGCAAAAGATCAAAGTGCCCCTCATCCTCATGGCATGGGGCCCGTTTGAGATGGGGGCCAGCCAAGGGAGAGAGGAATGCTTTTATGCCACATTCCCAGACTTTAGAATTCAACTGAGCATATTGTGTGCTTCATGCCTCAAGGTTAAACCTGGGCTCATTCCCTGCCCCCCCGGGCAAAGACGCAGCCAGAAAGACGCACGTCCTGCTTCTGCTGTACGGGGCTGAACTGCCCTCAATAGCAAAGGGAAAAACAGAGTCAGTTTCATCATAGGTAATTAGTATTTTAGAATGTTTAGAATGGTTTGCTGTTTAAAGAAAGCAGAGGCCAGCTTAACAAACAGGAAAAAAGATTTCAAAAGCAAGGAAGGCACTTAAATACAGATCCCACTGCAAAGACTATCTGTTCCCCAGTCCTTACTGGTTTGCTCAAGGATGGCCACCCCCGTCCCCTCCCTGGGCACACCTACATTGCCACAAGATCTCACCAGGGACTTCTGCAGAATTTTGCTCAAAGAATGTAATCATTCATCACTGATCCTAAAGCTCAGGCTTGGCTTCATCCCAGTCCCGTCCCTCGCTTCGCCAGCTGCCCAAGTGAGAGTTTGTGCTGTCTGAACATAATGGCAAGCTGGCTTGCCCAAACGAGAAACTGAGGGAGGAATTCAGGGTGCAAGCAGAGAAGAGGAGCAGTGACTTCCCGTGTTATGCGCTTTCTGCCGGTTTTCCTCATTTTTAAAAGTCTGGGCTTAAATTTAACTGCTTTTGCAACTAGAGCAGAACACAGTCAGTGGATTTACACAGGTGTTAATGTCAGTTCAGCAGACGATTTGAGATACTTGAAATAAGAAATTGGATTTAGGTTACTAAATTCAAACATATGAAGGGGTACACATGAGTCAATTAGAAAGCACTAATACAAAGTTCACCTTTAGGAAGCATGCCTGCCTGCCTAGCCTTGCCTTTTAGGCACGTTAGCTAACATTTTAACAGTCTGTATTCTTTTACCACCACTGCCCATGAAACAAGGCACTGACTCACCCCATCTAACACTATTTACAATATTCCAACAACAAAAGGCACTGCCTTTGTTTGAATATAACATTTATACCACATTGTATCCTTTAATCAAGTGTCATCAAATCAAATCTCCTCATCAAATATTTCACTAAAGTAATCTGGCAGCTGGAAGAATCTGTATTTAGATAACGTGTGAAATTAACATGGTGCCTTTTTATAAACATTTGTTTGCTAGGTATTAGGTCAAATATACAAAAGCAGATCTGTAAGTGATTTATGGCACTAGCAAATTTTCCAGAAAATGATGCAATCTTTTTTTTTTTGCTAGAAATCCTTCATCAGTGGAGAGGACAGAACACATATAGCTGAGGGGTGAACTTGATAACCGTATCTGTTTACCTCACATGAACTGACACTGTGTCAGTGCAAGTACACACAGTCTTAAATAAGCCTCAACTGTTCAGCAACTCTTAATGCTTGTTCATCTAAATGCAGTTTAAGATTGCAATTTTAAGTCTGCTTGCTAGGAAGTAAGCCCCACTACATCCAGAGATTTGGAGCAGTCCTGACATGTTCCTTAGAAATCTCTGCATGCAGTAGGACTTACTGCCCAGTAGCAACTAGATTTAAGATGGGAGTTTTAGTTTGCATTTTGATGAAGAAGAACCAACAGTCGTAGTGCATCTGGAGGTTATTCATTTGTTTGTCATTACTATACTCCTGTCTTCCCAAAATACAGTTATCAGTTATGCTATAGCAGGACTCCCTGAATATTACTTTGCAATGCAGCTTAAATAAAACACTCAAACTGATGTCTTCTTGGACCCATTTAAACAACTGCTCATTTCACCTCACAAGTGTCATACACTTACTCAGATTATTAAAAAATTACGTAAAACTATTTTGACAAAACGATAGATGATAATAGCACCAGAATTACTTTATGCATAATTGGCTCAATTACCAGTGAAATTCCTGAGAAATAAAATGAACAGATGACAAACACAAAAAACCCAGTGAGACTTCTGTTTAATATGACTCAAGTACAGGACTGACGTTCCTTAATGTGTTTACAGCAACTGCGTGTCCATTCACTAGTGCAGTTTCACAACAAGGTCAGGGAACAGTAGAGAGATGGCAGTTCTTCTATGTGGCAAGCAGACCTGAGTCACTACTGATTGGGTCTAAACACATTCCTCAGTATCTCCAGAACTGCATACACACAAGTCCCAGGAAAAGGACAACAGGTTATTTTCAAGTCAGTCCAAATGAAAACAAAACAGTTTGCCATTAGTGAAGGTGGAAGAAAACGTTTAGGGTTACAAACAAGTCTGGCAAACTGAAAAAGACTTCTACTGGGAGACAGATTACATGGACGGGGGTGGGGGTGGGGGTGGAATCAATCACCTTTAGTACTTCCAAGCAGATGCTGACACTGATTTATAAATACAGAGTATCTTCCACTGTGAACAACACAGTTATTGCTTTACAAAAAAGTGGCAAGCTCAAACAAGTTTCAAGTGTCTTCAGTATCGGAAGTGTCATCTGCACACAAGGTCAGAGTTATCTGGGCTATGCCTGGAAAACAAAATAAATGTCTTCTCTTGGTTGCTAAGTGTGATGTTTTCTATTTTAAACTGTTATGTCTGCAGTGTTACAGTATTTGGCATTGGCACCTAGTGCAGCAAGAGCAAAACTGAAGATTGGCATCTAGTGCTGCCAGGCACCTGAAAAGTGCAATTATTCATATTAACTAGAAACTTGCAAAGTGGAACAGTTAATTTCTATTTCTACCAGAAGAGATATGCAAGGAATTTTTCTTGAGTCTTCCCACCAACATCAAAGTAATATTTTAGCAGGAAGCACTGGACAAATTACTGTTGCTGCTTCATCAGTATTGACTCCAAAATGGCTTCAGAGCGTCTGCTTTTCCCAGAACAGTCTGACTGAAAGTACAACCTTATACAAGGTGACCTACTCTTGCATCTAAGACGCACCGCCATTAGGGAGGCATGTAGGTGAGCATGATAGCTTTTGTTTGGCCATTTAACAAGTAATTCAAGCACAATCACAGTTTGGAAATCCTCAAGTAAACCTTAGCTACTCTTCCTTAAAAGGGTCATGCTGACACTCCTTTGGTATGTACAGAAGAACGTGAGGAAGATCTTTTAGAAATCAACAGTTACATCCCTCTTGACCAATAAAACTTGTTTTCAAATATATTATATTTCACTTTTAAAATAGACATCTGAAGTTCTTTATGTCAATATATACATTCACCTATTACTTTAGAGGAATACACGAAACACAACAGAATCATCCATGTTTTGCATATTGAGCAAGTGCAAATGGCAGAGTGAGAACAGGGACACAACAATATTCTCTGACACACAAATTATTTCCTCCTCCCCGACATCACCTCAAGATCAGGCTATCTAGAGCTGGGACCTGAGTTAGCATTAAAACCAAGCTTAAAGTTAAGCTCTAAGGACCAGAAAAGAGAAAAGTGCCCTCAAAATATTAATGTCCCTGAATTTCCAAAAATGGGCTAAAAAAAAAGAGAGAGAGAGACCACAGTGTAAGGTTGTAACAGAAGTCTGCCCGAGGCCCTTTGACCCAGCTGAGCAAGACTCTACCCTGATACCTTAACACTGCAGACACTTTTAAGACACACTTGATACTTTTACAACATCTGAAAACTGACTGACAAACACACTTCCCTCTTTGTTTCAAAGTGCATTCTTAAAAAGGAATTTGTAAACAGAGAACTCCAATTGAAAGTTATGCACGAAAAGCAGCTTACGTTGCAAGCAGCAAATTGTGTGCACTGCGTGGACTGAGGTGATACTACCAGCCTTGAGCCACTGAGGGTGGAGGGGGGAAATACCTTTCAAAATCTGGAAAATTTCCCTTTTCTAATCCTGGAGAGCAGGAAGAAGGTCAGCTATGCTATCCACATAGTAATCGGGGACTAGGCTTCTCCGCTCAGGACAGTTGCTCTCCAAGTGGCCTTGGACTTCTTCCAGCGTGGTGACTCCTGTGAGGGTCAGGAGAGTGGTCAGGCCACAGTTGTTGCCCATGAGGATGTCTGTGTCCAGGCGGTCACCAACCATGATAGTGCGAGCAGGGTCGATGTTGAACTCATTGGCCACACACTCAAAAATGTAGCGGCTGGGCTTGCCAACAATGAAGGCTTCACGCTCTGCTGCAGTCTCCACCGCCTTGACAAGACAGCCAGTGCCTGCAGAAAGAAGAACAACTGAGCAATCTGCAGGTCAAGCTAGGACCCAGGTACAGCTAGGAGGAACCAGAGCAAACCCAGAATTCCTCTCCAGACTCAGCTATTTGACAGGCCAGGGGCTGGGGACTGGAGCCAGTTTCCACCCTCATGATCTTCCTGCAGGCTGTGCCATCATGGTCAAGGGGCACTGGAAGGTAGTATGCCACTTCTGATCTCCATTTTGGCCTATTTCTCCACTTTTCCGTACTCTTGTGTGGATGGAGATGTAAACCACTGCATTTGCAGCTGGATTCTGAGTGAAAATTGCCTGCAAATTCATGGGAATGGGGAGCTTCAGGAGCCACAAAAGTGGAACTTGAGAGCTACATGCAACCCACACTTTCCCCTGGCCTGCAGTGTATGAAGAGAAATACCATTAAACTCTGAGCAACACCCAAACAGGAATCCATAGAACAAGTGGTGCCCTCCCATTCTTCTCATCTACTGAACAATGCAAGACCTCATCACTGGCAGACTGCCCTCAGGCCAGGTCAAAGCAGTCAAGCCTCTAAAAGCAATCCTTGCTGTTCTTGTTGCTGTGGCGACCTTATCACATGGTTTTCTGGGGCTGAGTGTGTGTGATGTGCCTGAGGTCGCCTAGTGGGTTTCCATGGCTCAGTCATAGTCCTAGCAGCCTATAATTCTATCTCTCCCATTGCTATAACCCCTGCACCTTTCTCTCCTTTTGCAGTAGCTGCTGGTACGCCATCCTGGACACCCTGACTGTTCCTGGAACTGCCAACATACCACACAGGACAACACACGACAGGCTCAGGCTTAATAGGAAGCAGGATTGGGTCAGCCAGCTTGCCCCCCTTTAACTAAATGGTGAGAGAGGATGCCACCCCATGGTATACGGGAACTCCTGAAAGGAACAAGGGGGGCACCTTAACAGCGGGCAAAGCCTCTATTTAATTAAAATATGTGAGGAATGTCAAGGGGCCTTTTTTTAAGGCTTTAAAAAAAAAGACCAGCCACTTGGGCAGCCAAATGTTTTAAATACGTTTGCCTACACAGCATAATACAGTTACAGTGCTCTTAGCTTAGCAAGCTTGTCTTTCTCCCATGAGAGACCAGATGAGATATCTTTGCCCTTCCCTCTCTTGTGCATGTCCATCCAGAGCCACCAGCTAGCCTTCCTGCTAGTTTATGTCTGCTCTTTATAAGTCCCTATGCCATTCATCTACATACCACTTCTGTCTTCAAAGCCTCCCTTTTGACAAGGGAGCCACAGGGCTTGGGCTGGACTTGTAAACTATTTCTTATTACTAGTACTTGGCAAGGCAAATGAAAATAAAATTAAAAAGGGTCATATGTTGTACTCCCTCCCCTCCAATCTAGGAAAATTGTGAAGGAGGTTTTTTTTTTTGTTAGACTCCACTGTAGTTGCTAATTTTTTTAAAAAAAGTTACTTCTGTGAAGTAAGTTTAACAAAACTTACTTCTCGAAGGAGGTTCTCCTCTGGCTGCCAACATTTTAGGGAGGTTGCTTAGCACACAGGAACAGGCTCTGCATGCAGAACAATCCAGGCCCAACTGCCAGCATCTCCATGGAAGAGATGGGGCAGGGAGAAAGCAGAGTATGGATGTTTCTCGGTCCAAGTCCTTACAAACACAGTGAGACCTTGCTTGCCCCAAAAGAAAAGCATTCTGGCCTGGGACAAGGCAGCTTCCTGTCTTCCCAAGTGCAAGCGGCAGTCGGCCACCTTGTCTCTTCAATCCTTCTGCTGGCCTATTACACGCACCATTGCTGCTTTTGGGATTGGCATCTGAGACCCTCCTCGTGGGTGTGGGAAGGACAGAGATTCTGGGAGCTGTCAGTCCAAGAAGGTAACTTTTCCAAGATATAGCAAACATTAGTATTTCTGATATATGGGAGAAAGTGCACAGAAAGGCTTGATGTGGCCTGAAGGAACCTCTAGAGCAGTGCTACCCAAAGGGGTGGCCCCTGGAGAGCTTCCAAAAAGGGATGAGCGTAGCTTACGGGCACAAATACAAGGAGCAATAAGGATCAGTTCCGTGCCTCAGACAGCCTGACAAGTATTGCTCTAGAGACCTTCTTTCTGTATGGAAGATGAAGGGGGGGCTATCCAGAGCTTGGAAAAGTTACTTATCTGGACCACAGTTCCTAGAATCCCTATCTATGCTGGCTAGGAGATACTGGGAGCCAAAATCCCCCCCAGGAAACAACCTTTTCCAGGTTCTGCACAGAAATATCTTACCTAGAAATAAACGCCATTGAGGAGAGGCAGTGTGGTGTAGCGGTTGGAGGGTCGGACTACAACGCTGGAGACCAGGGCTTGATTCCCCACTCAGCCACGGAAACCCACTGGGTGACCTTGGGTGTGTTCACATACTCTCGGCCCCAGAAAACCCCCTGATAGGGTCATCGTGAGTCTGAAAGCACTGGAGGGCATACAACAGTAAAGCCCAACTGAATGTGTGCAGTTCACCCTCAGTTAAGCCAGCGCAGGGCTGCAGCCTTAGCGGGCTGGCGGTCAAGCAAGTCACGAGAAAGCTAGGCTTTGAGAATGCTTGGAAAGCTTTCGCTTGTGTCCTGGGAAATGCGCCCCACAGGAGAAACCACCTTCCGTTTCTGGATCAGTGCCACAACCTCCCACGGGTCGTCTCCAGGGGGCTTGGGGATTCTGGGAACTGTAGTAGAATCATAGAAATGTAGAGTTGGAAGAGACCCCCGGGGCCATCCAGTCCAACCCCCTGCCATGCAGGGACACCCTCAAAGCACTCCTGGCAGATGGCCATCCAGCCTCTGCTTAAAAACCTCCAAGGAAGGAGACTCCACTACACTCCGAGGCAGCCGATTCCACTGCTGGACAGCCCTGACTGTCAGGAAGTTCTTCCTGAGGTCCACGTGGAATCTCCCTTCCTGCAGCTTGAATCCATTGCTCCTTGTCCTGGTCTCTGGAGCAGCAAAAAACAAGCCCTCTCCCTCCTCGACATGACATCCCTTCAAATATTTAAACATGGCTATCATGTCCCCTCTTAACCTTCTCTTCTGCATAGGGCTTCATGGCTTCCAGACCTTCCACCATTTTGGTTGCCCTCCTCTGGACTTACTCCAGCTTGACCATGTCCTCCTTGAACTGAGGTGCCCAGAACTGGACACAGGATTCCAGATGAGGTCTAACCAAAGCAGAATAGATTGGTACAATTACCTCCCTCGATCTAGACACCATACTTCTATTGATGCAGCCGAGAATTGCATTGGCTTTCTTGGTCCAAAAGGCAACGTTTCCGAGGCCATTTCCGCGCGAGACTGCTACAGCGCTGCGATTCCACTTTCAACCTCCTATGAAACCCTGCGGCTTTCGGTTCAGGGAGGGACCGCGCGGCCCCAGGATTCCACGGGAGGTCGAAAGCGGAATCATAGCGCGGAAACGGCCCAGGTCACCCAGCCCGGGGCAAATCCTCCTCCCCCCTCCCCCGGGTGAAGGGCGCCGGAGGGCCCGGCCCTCCGCACACGCCCCGGGGCCACGTACCGGGCACGGCGCTGCCTCCCTCGAGGGGCAGCCGGTGGTCGCGGTTGGTGCCCACCAGGAGGCACCCCTCGTCGCGGAGCAGGTAGCGGAGGGCCAGGCAGAGCTTGCCGTAGCTGAAGTGCTGGTCGTAGCCCACCAGGACGGCGCGGACGGCCGGGTCGAGCGGGGCGCGGGCGCCGAACTGGGCCGACTCCGGGGCCGGGGCCGGGCCGGCGCCCAGGTGGGCCACGCCGGCGGCCTCCAGCTCGGCGCTGAGGGCCGCTCCGCCCAGCACGTAGGCGGCGCCGCCCGGCGGCAGGGCCCGGCGGAGGTAGCGGGCGGCGCAGTAGGCGGAGCCGAAGACCTGCCGCGGCTCGGCGGGCGGGAAGCCCAGGCGCCGCAGCTTCTCCGTGTAGGCCTCCCGCGTCCGCGACGAGTTGTTGGTCACGTAGCACAGGCGCTTCCCGCCGCCGCCCTCCAGCCGCCGCAGCGCCTCCGGGGCGCCGGGCAGGGCCGCCTCGCCCCGCCACAGCACCCCGTCGCAGTCGAAGAGCACCGCGTCCGCCCCGGAGAGCACCGACCGCGCCAGGGCCGGGTCCAGCCGCTGGCAACGCTTCGCGCCCGCCGCCATGCCCGCCGCCTGAGGAGAACGAGGAGGAGGAAGGCGAAGGGCGACCTGAGGGAAGACGCGGCGAAACGGCCGCCGCGGATCCCCTCACGGCTTCCGACGACGCCGGTTGGCTGAGGAGCGGCCGGGAGCCCGCCCCCCGGGGGCGGCCATTGGGCGAGAGGTTCGCAAGGACCTCTCCACTCCACGTATAGGCTCGGACTTAAGACTCCGTCTCGCCCGGCGCGGCCCATTGGCGAGGTAAGACGAAGGCGTCTTCCGATTGGGTAAAGGGTCCTCCCCCAGCCCCGCTCTCGTTGGCTGAGCTTGTCCCCCTCGCGCGCTCACTGGCTGCGATGGCCCGGCGGCCCCCCCTCCTCCTCCCCTTCAGGTGAGCCGAGGTGAAGAACGCGAGCCCTCCCGTTGGTTAGTGTGTCCTTCCTTCTCTCCGCCCCTTTCTTTGCCGGACGTCATCGGTTGGCCACGCCCACGGGCCGCCCCCTAAGGCGGTGCTCGCGCCCTCGGCGCCGGGCTCGTTGTTATGACGACACGGCCGTAAAGCCGCCATTTTGGCGGTTGCGGCGCCTTGCGACATGGAGGCCGCGATGGCAACGGGCGCTGGGCCGGCGGGGCTTACGGCAGCTGGGCCACGGGGACAGGAGCGCGCCGGCGAGGCCGACGCCGGGCACAGCCACGCGGGCGGGGCCTCCGCCTTCCTCAGCCTCCCGGCCGCTTTCGACGAAGAAGGTACCGGCCGCGGGGTGAGGGAGGGAGGGAGCGGCCGAGCGGGGGTGGGGGCAAGGGGAGGGGGCGGCGGCGGCGGCGGCGGGGGGGTCTGTTAGTCTCCCTCATAAAAAGGGGAATAGGGAAAGGCCCGCCCCTCGGCCCGCTTGCCCAGACGGCCCGCGGGGCCTCGCCGCTCCTGCCAGCCTCGTTGGGGCACCTGGACTGAAAGCGAGTGCCCGCCTTTTCGGCCCATACGGTAGCCCGGCCGGGCTGCGCTTTATTTTGAGGATTACGGCACCTGGCCCCTTTCTGCGCATGCGCGGGAGGGAAGTTTTGTTAAGGCAGCTTCTCCTTCGGGGGGGCGGGATTTGGAGTCCCA